>JAQIUQ010000069.1:0-309035 GCA_030378365.1 Hybognathus amarus
AGGTTTAACTTCTACATTTTGATGGCTATAATAGGGTCACTTCAATTTGTGGCCTTGACAGAGTGTCTCCAAAAGCCTATATCTCTTCAACGAATGCTAAGACCTTCTTAAAAACAAGTGAGAACATTTGGCACATTAGTATAAATAATCATGAACATTTTCAGACAGATTGGACAAAATATGCCTATATAACAGTTAAAAAGGTTAGAATTATATGAACATGATGGTCTATTAAGCCAATAAGTGGAGTTTTACTGCCCCCTGCTGTTCAAAATAGTCATTTGTCATGTACAATTCATATTATGACTATCAATTCACTAATTTAACATTTACAATCACATTTAGTCAAAAAGTACTATGACAACTGTCACATTGGATTCACATCTGTAATCTACAATCACTCATTCTATCCCAAAGGTGTGTGTGTACATCTCTGATCATATCATAATGTTAAAACCAGTGCAGTACAATTTTCTGGACTCTCTAGATCAATAATTGTAAGAAAAAGTTGAACTACTTCATGTGAATGGCTATAATAGGATGGCTTAAACATGTACTGTGTTGAAGCCATCTATTACTTCACTTTCAGTGTCCCTGAAAGCGTTGATCTCTTCAATGAATGATCAACTCTTCTTAAAAACAAATCACAACATGTGACATCAAATAATCATGAACATTTTCAGACAGATCGGACAAAATATGCCTATATAACAGTTAAAAAGGTGAAGATGATATCAATATGATGGTCTATTAAGCCAGTGAGTGGTGTTTTACTGCCCTCTGCTGTTTAGTCATTGTTCAAAATGTCTGTAGAATGAGTATGTGTAGATTAAATATGAAAAACATGGCATATTGTATAAGAAGGCTTTAACAGCACTGTTAAAGCAGCAGCATTAGACATTTTTAATCTCTTTATCAGCTTTCAGCATTGGCTAACAAACAAATGCTTTAAGCATTTTCTTTAATTAGTTTTATATTATTACATTGCAAAGAAATATGTGAAATGCTCATATTGCATAAAACAGATTTTCACAATAAATAAGTTGTCTTCTACTGCCATCTGCTGGTCACTCTACTTACTAATAGTCATTGGTAAACCATCCAAGTGGTAAATCACTATTGTAAATCTATAGGAACATGGTAAATCTGTAATTTTCGATGTGAGTACTAATGAAAGATGTGAGTACTAATCACAATAAAACAGGCTGTAAAACATCATTCAAACAAACAATCTTTCCACATGGGTCAGGGCACATGTTTGGCAAACAAATTAATCAATTAGCAGTGCACAGGCTGTCAGTGACAATAAATCATAAAAAGGCATAAAAAATATAAACACAATCAAATTAATAGATGGACTCACGTAATTCATGAAGACACAAACACAGTTATGCATCAGAGTGCCAGGAAAGAGTGTAAAGAATGAGCCAAAGGGTTTACAATCAATTTATAGGCAACAGGTGAGTCGTGCATGGTGCATGGCAAGTCTCATTGAAAAAGCGAAATGGAGTTGAAAGAGATCAGAAAGGAAATCTTTTCAATTACTATTATAACACATTCATATTTTGTCAGAGTGTGTCAGTTCATTGGTAATCACACTTCACACCAATGCAGGCAATGTGGTAATTTATGATGAATTGTGGTAGAACATGCATTCATATTATAAGTGAGCCAATAAGTGGTCTTCTACTGCCCTCTGCTGGCCACTCTTCTTTTTAATAGTCTTTTCACTTGCTATATTGTGGTAAACCATCCTATAACATGGTATATCAAGGTAAACTATGGAAAATCATGTTAGCATTCATGGTAAATCATACTGGAACATGGTAAATCATGAAAAATCCTATTGAAATATTTTTAATATAAAAATATCATGGTAAATAATGCTTGCTACATAAAACTTAATGTCTTTTGATGCTTTTGTGCTTAAAGGCCTTAAAGGCCTTAACTGCTTGAACCCCGCTAAATGCTGCTTGCAGCTTTAATTATTAGGGGTTCAAGCACGAAGTGCTGAAACCCTATTGTAATTGTACTGATTTTTATTATTAGGGGTTCAAGCACAAAGTGCTGAAACCCTATTGTTTTTGTAAGGATTTTTATTAGGGGTTCAAGCACGAAGTGCTGAAACCCTATTGTTTTTGTAAGGATTTTTATTAAGGGGTTCAAGCACAGAAGTGCTGAAACCCTATTGTAATTGTACGGATTTTTATTATTATTAGGGGTTCAAGCACGAAGTGCTGAAACCCTATTGTTTTTGTAAGGATTTTTATTTTAGGGGTTCAAGCACGAAGTGCTGAAACCCTATTGTTTTTGTAAGGATTTTTGTTAGGGGTTCAAGCACGAAGTGCTGAAACCCTATTGTTATTGTAAGGATTTTTATTATTAGGGTTCAAGCACGAAGTGCTGAAACCCTATTGTTATTGTAAGGATTTTTTTCTATTAGGGGTTCAAGCACGAAGTGCTGAAACCCTATTGTTATTGTAAGGATTTTTATTATTATTAGGGGTTAGACCAGAAGTGCTGAAACCCTATTGTTTTTGTAAGGATTTTTATTTAGGGGTTCAGAGCACGAAGTGCTGAAACCCTATTGTTTTTGTAAGGATTTTTATTATTATTAGGGGTTCAAGCACGAAGTGCTGAAACCCTATTGTTTTTGTAAGGATTTGTATTATTATTATTATTATTATTAGGGGTTCAAGCACAGAAGTGCTGAAACCCTATTGTTTTTGTAAGGATTTTTATTATTAGGGGTTCAAGCACAGAAGTGCTGAAACCCTATTGTTTTTGTAAGGATTTTTATTATTATTAGGGGTTCAAGCACGAAGTGCTGAAACCCTATTGTTTTTGTAAGGATTTTTATTATTATTATTATTATTATTATTATTTTTCTCCCCTAAAACTGATCGTGCAGACCAAACCGTAAGTGCTAGAGCTCTGAAACTTTGTCAGATGGTAGTACAAAAATCGAGGAGAGGTTATCAAATTATGAGCCCGATTGGCCCATAGGTGGCGCTATAATAATCAATTGCGCGAAACTGCTCATAACTCCTAAACCGTAAGTCGTAGACTCAAGTGTCTTATATCCTTGGAAAGCTGGACGCCTGAAGGACAAAACGTATATCTCGGATTTTTAATTTTTATGCAAATTTGTCCGCCATTTTGAATTTTCTTTAAAACCTACTTTTGCAAACTAGTCCCTGGTTTTTTGCCCGATTGGAACCAAACCAGTGCAGAAATGTTCTCTGGAGTCTGAAGATCAATAATTATCGAAAAAATTTTGAAATTTGGATTCAGAGGTCGCTAGGGGGCACAAAATAAACGTTGTGGGTGGAGCCTATTTTACTAAAATGGCTATAACTCGAGAAGTAAATGAGATATCTTCACCAAACTCGGTACAAATGTGTTCGAGTTCAATTTGAGGTCATATTAAAAAAATCGCGACGATTGAACACCAGGTGGCGCTATAACATGAAAAAAACATATAACCACCTGACCGTTAGTCCGATTGACTTGAAAATTGGTATGCAGTGTCTAGGAGCAAGGACCCATGTATATGTAAGAGGACATTGGCGTATCTCAAAAAACATGGCCGCCATCGGCCAATGAAGTTTGAGCACCCATGAAACAAGGTTAACGAAGGCCGATCGAAACGAAACTCGATGGGCATGTTCAACTCATGGCCCTAGAGGTCTGTAAGAATTTTGAAAGAAATCGGCCACTAGTTGGCACTAACGAGTTTTATGGCTCTGTAATCACGTGGCGTTGGACACATCCCCACAATATATATATCGTTTGATAGATCTCCTCTTGCTGAACAACTTTGTCTATAGAACCATTGCTGTCAATCAAATCGTTCATTAAATATTCATGAATATGTTAAAAACCTACTTTTGCGAACTAGTCCCTGGTTTTTTGAATGATCGGAACCAGACCAGTCTTGGACAATTCTCTGGACTCTCCAGATCAATAATTATCAAAAAAAAGTTGAACTTTTGCATTTGGTTGGCCAGAACCGTCTCATTTAAATAATGGGCGTGGCTAAATTAATTAAAAAGCCTATAAATCATAAACAAAAACTCTGAACTTCACGAAAATTGGTGAGCATATGTGCGATAACATCATTAACAGGCATGCAAAGTTTTGTGGAGATCGGACAATAGGTGGCGCTATAACTGTCAAAAATCTTAAAAACCATGTATTCTCTATGGTAAATTTTCAGTACTGACTGTAAATGGTCTTACTAAAATAAATTAATGTCTTTTGATGATTGTTGTCCTTAAAGACCTTAACTGCTTGAACCCCGATAAATGCTGCTTGCAGCTTTAATTAGGGGTTCAAGCACGAAGTGCTGAAACCCTATTGTTTTTGTAAGGATTTTTATTATTATTATTATTATTATTATTATTTTTCTCCCCTAAAACTGATCGTGCAGACCAAACCGTAAGTGCTAGAGCTCTGAAACTTTGTCAGATGGTAGTACAAAAATCGAGGAGAGGTTATCAAATTATGAGCCCGATTGGCCCATAGGTGGCGCTATAATAATCAATTGCGCGAAACTGCTCATAACTCCTAAACCGTAAGTCGTAGACTCAAGTGTCTTATATCGTTGGAAAGCTGGACGCCTGAAGGACAAAACGTATATCTCGGATTTTTAATTTTTATGCAAATTTGTCCGCCATTTTGAATTTTCTTTAAAACCTACTTTTGCAAACTAGTCCCTGGTTTTTTGCCCGAATCGGAACCAAACCAGTGCAGAAATGTTCTCTGGAGTCTGAAGATCAATAATTATCGAAAAAATTTTGAAATTTGGATTCAGAGGTCGCTAGGGGGCGCAAAATAAACATTGTGGGAGGAGCCTATTTTACTAAAATGGCTATAACTCGAGAAGTAAATGAGATATCTTCACCAAACTCGGTACACATGTGTTCAGAGTTCAATTTGAGGTCATATTAAAAAAAATCGCGACGATTGAACACTAGGTGGCGCTATAACATGAAAAAAACATATAACCACCTGACCGTTAGTCTGATTGACTTCAAAATTGGTATGCAGTGTCTTGGAGCAAGGACCCATGTATATGTAAGAGGACATTGGCGTATCTCAAAAAACATGGCCGCCATCGGCCAATGAAGTTTGAGCACCCATGAAACAAGGTTAACGAAGGCCGATCGAAACGAAACTCGATGGGCATGTTCAACTCATGGC
The DNA here is from genome assembly GCA_030378365.1 of Hybognathus amarus. Lineage (NCBI taxonomy): Eukaryota > Metazoa > Chordata > Actinopteri > Cypriniformes > Leuciscidae > Hybognathus > Hybognathus amarus. The sequence goes on from JAQIUQ010000069.1 coordinate 5,206, forward strand.
CCTAGAGGTCTGTAAGAATTTTGAAAGAAATCGGCCACTAGTTGGCGCTAACGAGTTTTATGGCTCTGTAATCACGTGGCGTTGGACACATCCCCACAATATATATATCGTTTGATAGATCTCCTCTTGCTGAACAACTTTGTCTATAGAACCATTGCTGTCAATCAAATCGTTCATTAAATATTCATGAATATGTTAAAAACCTACTTTTGCGAACTAGTCCCTGGTTTTTTGAATGATCGGAACCAGACCAGTCTTGGACAATTCTCTGGACTCTCCAGATCAATAATTATCAAAAAAAGTTGAACTTTTGCATTTGGTTGGCCAGAACCGTCTCATTTAAATAATGGGCGTGGCTAAATTAATTAAAAAGCCTATAAATCATAAACAAAAACTCTGAACTTCACGAAAATTGGGGAGCATATGTGCGATAACATCATTAACAGGCATGCAAAGTTTTGTGGAGATCGGACAATAGGTGGCGCTATAACTGTCAAAAATCTTAAAAACCATGTATTCTCTATGGTAAATTTTCAGTACTGACTGTAAATGGTCTTACTAAAATAAATTAATGTCTTTTGATGATTGTTGTCCTTAAAGACCTTAACTGCTTGAACCCCCGATAAATGCTGCTTGCAGCTTTAATTAGGGGTTCAAGCACGAAGTGCTGAAACCCTATTTGTTTTTGTAAGGATTTTTATTATTATTATTATTATTATTATTATTTTTCTCCCCTAAAACTGATCGTGCAGACCAAACCGTAAGTGCTAGAGCTCTGAAACTTTGTCAGATGGTAGTACAAAAATCGAGGAGAGGTTATCAAATTATGAGCCCGATTGGCCCATAGGTGGCGCTATAATAATCAATTGCGCGAAACTGCTCATAACTCCTAAACCGTAAGTCGTAGACTCAAGTGTCTTATATCGTTGGAAAGCTGGACGCCTGAAGGACAAAACGTATATCTCGGATTTTTAATTTTTATGCAAATTTGTCCGCCATTTTGAATTTTCTTTAAAACCTACTTTTGCAAACTAGTCCCTGGTTTTTTGCCCGAATCGGAACCAAACCAGTGCAGAAATGTTCTCTGGAGTCTGAAGATCAATAATTATCGAAAAAATTTTGAAATTTGGATTCGAGGTCGCTAGGGGGCGCAAAATAAACGTTGTGGGAGGAGCCTATTTTACTAAAATGGCTATAACTCGAGAAGTAAATGAGATATCTTCACCAAACTCGGTACACATGTGTTCAGAGTTCAATTTGAGGTCATATTAAAAAAATCAGCAACGATTGAACACTAGGTGGCGCTATAACATGAAAAAAACATATAACCACCTGACCGTTAGTCTGATTGACTTGAAAATTGGTATGCAGTGTCTTGGAGCAAGGACCCATGTATATGTAAGAGGACATTGGCGTATCTCAAAAAACATGGCCGCCATCGGCCAATGAAGTTTGAGCACCCATGAAACAAGGTTAACGAAGGCCGATCGAAACGAAACTCGATGGGCATGTTCAACTCATGGCCCTAGAGGTCTGTAAGAATTTTGAAAGAAATCGGCCACTAGTTGGCGCTAACGAGTTTTATGGCTCTGTAATCACGTGGCGTTGGACACATCCCCACAATATATATATCGTTTGATAGATCTCCTCTTGCTGAACAACTTTGTCTATAGAACCATTGCTGTCAATCAAATCGTTCATTAAATATTCATGAATATGTTAAAAACCTACTTTTGCGAACTAGTCCCTGGTTTTTTGAATGATCGGAACCAGACCAGTCTTGGACAATTCTCTGGACTCTCCAGATCAATAATTATCAAAAAAAAGTTGAACTTTTGCATTTGGTTGGCCAGAACCGTCTCATTTAAATAATGGGCGTGGCTAAATTAATTAAAAAGCCTATAAATCATAAACAAAAACTCTGAACTTCACGAAAATTGGTGAGCATATGTGCGATAACATCATTAACAGGCATGCAAAGTTTTGTGGAGATCGGACAATAGGTGGCGCTATAACTGTCAAAAATCTTAAAAACCATGTATTCTCTATGGTAAATTTTCAGTACTGACTGTAAATGGTCTTACTAAAATAAATTAATGTCTTTTGATGATTGTTGTCCTTAAAGACCTTAACTGCTTGAACCCCGATAAATGCTGCTTGCAGCTTTAATTATTATTATTATTATTATTTTTCTCCCCTAAAACTGATCGTGCAGACCAAACCGTAAGTGCTAGAGCTCTGAAACTTTGTCAGATGGTAGTACAAAAATCGGAGGAGAGGTTATCAGATTATGAGCCCAATTGGCCCATAGGTGGCGCTATAATAATCAATTCGCGAAACTGCTCATAACTCCTAAACCGTAAGTCGTAGACTCAAGTGTCTTATATCCTTGGAAAGCTGGACGCCTGAAGGACAAAACGTATATCTCGGATTTTTAATTTTTATGCAAATTTGTCCGCCATTTTGAATTTCCTTTAAAACCTACTTTTGCAAACTAGTCCCTGGTTTTTTGCCCCAATCGGAACCAAACCAGTGCAGAAATGTTCTCTGGAGTCTGTAGATCAATAATTATCGAAAAAAATTTTAAATTTGGATTCGAGGTCGCTAGGGGGCGCAAAATAAACGTTGTGGCAGGAGCCTATTTTACTAATATGGCTATAACTCGAGAAGTAAATGAGATATCTTCACTAAACTCGGTAAACATGTGTTCGAGTTCAATTTGAGGTCATATTAAAAAAATTGCGACGATTGAACACTAGGTGGCGGTATAACATGAAAAAAACATATAACCACCTGACCGTTAGTCCGATTGACTTGAAAATTGGTATGCAGTGTCTTGGAGCAAGGACCCATGTATATGTAAGAGGACATTGGCGTATCTCAAAAAACATGGCCGCCATCGGCCAATGAAGTTTGAGCACCCATGAAACAAGGTTAACAAACGCCGATCGAAACGAAACTCGATGGGCATGTTCAACTCATGGCCCTAGAGATCTGGAAGAATTTTGAAGAAATCGGCCACTAGTTGGCGCTAACGAGTTTTATGGCTCTGTAATCACGTGGCGTTGGACAAATCCCCACAATATATATATCGTTTGATAGATCTCCTCTTGCTGAACAACTTTGTCTATAGAACCATTGCTGTCAATCAAATCGTTCATTAAATATTCATGAATATGTTAAAAACCTAATTTTGCGAACTAGTCCCTGGTTTTTTGAATGATTCGGAACCAGACCAGTCTTGGACAATTCTCTGGACTCTCTAGATCAATAATTATCAAAAAAAGTTGAACTTTTGCATTTGGTTGGCCAGAACCGTCTAATTTAAATAATGGGCGTGGCTAAATTAATTAAAAAGCCTATAAATCATAAACAAAAACTCTGAACTTCACAAAAATTGGTGAGCATATGTGCGAATAACATCATTAACAGGCAAGCAAAGTTTTGTGGAGATTGGACAATAGGTGGCGCTATAACTGTCAAAAATCTTAAAAACCATGTATTCTCTATGGTAAATTTTCAGTACTGACTGTAAATGGTCTTACTAAAATAAATTAATGTCTTTTGATGATTGTTGTCCTTAAAGACCTTAACTGCTTGAACCCCGATAAATGCTGCTTGTTATTATTAGGGGTTCAAGCACGAAGTGCTGAAACCCTATTGTTATTGTAAGGATTTTTACTTAGGGGTTAGAGCACGAAGTGCTGAAACCCTATTGTAATTGTACTGATATTTTATTATTATTATTATTATTATTATTATTATTATTATTATTCTCCCCTAAAACGCATCGTGCAGACCAAACCGTAAGTGCTGGAGCTCTGAAACTTTGTCAACTGGTAGTACAAAAATCGAGGAGAGGTTATCAAATTATGAGCCCGATTGGCCCATAGGTGGCGCTATAATAACCAATTGCGCGAAACGGCTCATAACTCCTAGACCGTAAGTCGTACACTCAAGTGTCTTATATCATTGGAAAGCTCTTCACCTGACGAAAAAAACGTATATCTCCGATTTCATTTCCGCCATGATAGATTTTCCGCCATTTTGAATTTTGTTCGAAAAACTACTTTTGCGAACTAGTCCCTGGTTTTTTGCCCGATTGGAACCAAACCAGTGCAGAAATGTTCTCTGGAGTCTGAAGATCAATAATTATCAAAAAAATGTGGAAATTTCTATTTCCGGTTGTTAGGGGGCGCAAAATAAACGTTGTGGGAGGAGCCTATTTTACTAAAATGGCTATAACTCGAGAAGTAAACGAGCTATCTTCACCAAACTCGGTACACATGTGTATGAGTTCAATTTGAGGTCATAGTAAAAAAATCGCGACGATTGAACACTAGGTGGCGCTATAACATGAAAAAAACATATTACCACCTGAACGTTAGTCCGATTGACTTGAAAATTGGTATGCAGTGTCTTGGACCAAGGCCCCATGTACGTGTAAGAGGACATTGGCGTATCTCAAAAAACATGGCCGCCATTGGCCAATGAAGTTTGAGCACCTATGGGACAAGGTTAACGAAGTCCGATCGGAACGAAACTCGTTGGGCATGTTCGACTCATGGCCCTAGAGGTCTGTAAGAATTTTGAAAGAAATCGGCCACTAGTTGGCGCTAACGAGTTTTATGGCTCTGTAATCACGTGGTGTTGCACATATCCCCACAATATGCATATCATTGGATAGATCTCCTCTTGATGAACAACTTTGCCTCAAGAACCATTGCTGTCAATCAAATCGTTCATTAAATATTCACGAATATGTGAAAAACCTACTTTTGCGAACTAGTCCCTGGTTTTTTGCCCGATTGGAACTAGACCAGTCTAGGACAATTCTTTAGACTCTCTAGATCAATAATTATCAAAAAAAGTTTAACTTTGTCATTTGTTTTGCTATAGCATGGTAATTTACAAAAGGGGGCGTGAAAAAATGCACCCAAAAGCCTATAAATCCTAAAGGAAAACTCAGAACTTCACAAAAATTGATGAGCATATGTGTCATGACATCATTAACAAGCATGCAAAGTTTCATGGAGATCGGAGTATAGGTGGCGCTATAACTGTTAAAAATGTTAAAAACAATGTATTCCCTATGGTAAATTGCCATTGCTGACTGTGAATGGTGTGTTCCATCTAAGATCATCTAATTTTCATATCTTAACGTTCAAAACCAGTGCAGTACAGTTATCTGGACTCTCTAGAGCAATAATTATTAGAAAAGGTTAAACTTCTACATTCTGATGGCTATAATAGGGTCACTTCAATTTGTGACCTTGACTGAGTGTCCTCAAAAGCCTCTTTTTCTTCAACGAATGCTAAGATCTTGTTAAAAACAAGTGAGAACATGTGGCACATTAGTATAAATAATCATGAACATTTTCAGACAGATTGGACAAAATATGCCTATATAACAGTTAAAAAGGTCAAAATTATATGAACATGATGGTCTATTAAGCCAATAAGTGGAGTTTTACTGCCCCCTGCTGTTCAAAATAGTCATTTGTCATGTACAATTCATATTATGACTATCAATTCACCAATTTAACATTTACAATCACATTTAGTCAAAAAGTCCTATGACAACTGTCACATTGGATTCACATCTGTAATCTACAAACACTCATTCTATCCCAAAGGTGTGTGTGTACATCTCTGATCATATCATAATGTTAAAACCAGTGCAGTAAATTTCTGAACTCTCTAGATCAATAATTGTAAGAAAAGTTGAACTACTTCATGTGGATGGCTATAATAGGATGGCTTAAACATGTACTGTGTTAAAGCCATCTATTATTACACTTTCAGTGTCCCTGAAAGCATTGATCTTCAATGAATGATCAAATCTTCTTAAAAACAAATCACAACATGTGACATCAAATAATCATGAACATTTTCAGACAGATCGGACAAAATATGCCTATATAACAGTTAAAAAGGTGAAGATGATATCAATATGATGGTCTATTAAACCAGTGAGTGGTGTTTTACTGCCCTCTGCTGTTTAGTCATTGTTCAAAATGTCTGTAGAATGAGTATGTGTAGATTAAATATGAAAAACATGGCATATTGTATAAGAAGGCTTTAACAGCACTGTTAAAGCAGCAGCATTAGACATTTTTAATCTCTTTATCAGCTTTCAGCATTGGCTAACAAACAAATGCTTTAAGCATTTTCTTTATTAATTTTATATTATTACATTGCAAAGAAATATGTGAAATGCTCATATTGCATAAAACAGATTTTCACAATAAATAAGTTGTCTTCAACTGCCATCTGCTGGTCACTCTACTTACTAATAGTCATTGGTAAACCATCCAAGTGGTAAATCACTATTGTAAATCTATAGGAACATGGTAAATCTGTAATTTTCGATGTGAGTACTAATCAAAGATGTGAGTACTAATCACAATAAAACAGGCTGTAAAACATCATTCAAACAAACAATCTTTCCACATGGGTCAGGGCACATGTTTGGCAAACAAATTAATCAATTAGCAGTGCACAGGCTGTCAGTGACAATAAATCATAAAAAGGCATAAAAAATATAAACACAATCAAATTGATAGATGGACTCACGTAATTCATGAAGACACACACACAGTTATGCATCAGAGTGCCAGTAAAGAGTGTAAAGAATGAGCCAAAGGGTTCACAATCAATTTATAGGCAACAGGTGAGTCGTGCATGGTAAAGTGGCAGAGTCTCATTGAAAAAGCGAAATGGAGTTGAAAGAGATTAGAAAGGAAATCTTTTCAATTACTATTATAACACATTCATATTTTGTCAGAGTGTGTCAGTTCATTGGTAATCACACTTCACATCAATGCAAGCAATGTGGTAATTTATGATGAATTGTGGTAGAACATGCATTCATATTATAAGTGAGCCAATAAGTGGTCTTCTACTGCACTCTGCTGGCCACTCATCTTTTTAATAGTCTTTTCACTTGCTATATTGTGGTAAACCATCCTATAACATGGTATATCAAGGTAAACTATGGAAAATCATGTTAGATTCATGGTAAATCATACTGGAACATGGTAAATCATGAAAAATCCTATTGAAATATTTTTAATATAAAAATATCATGGTAAATAATGCTTGCTACATAAAACTTAATGTCTTTTGATGCTTTTGTGCTTAAAGGCCTTAAAGGCCTTAACTGCTTGAACCCCGCTAAATGCTGCTTGCAGCTTTAATTATTATTATTATTATTATTATTATTATTTTTCTCCCCTAAAACTGATCGTGCAGACCAAACCGTAAGTGCTAGAGCTCTGAAACTTTGTCAGATGGTAGTACAAAAATCGAGGAGAGGTTATCAAATTATGAGCCCGATTGGCCCATAGGTGGCGCTATAATAATCAATTGCGCGAAACTGCTCATAACTCCTAAACCGTAAGTCGTAGACTCAAGTGTCTTATATCCTTGGAAAGCTGGACGCCTGAAGGACAAAACGTATATCTCGGATTTTTAATTTTTATGCAAATTTGTCCGCCATTTTGAATTTTCTTTAAAACCTACTTTTGCAAACTAGTCCCTGGTTTTTTGCCCGATCGGAACCAAACCAGTGCAGAAATGTTCTCTGGAGTCTGAAGATCAATAATTATCGAAAAAATTTTGAAATTTGGATTCGAGGTCGCTAGGGGGCGCAAAATAAACGTTGTGGGAGGAGCCTATTTTACTAAAATGGCTATAACTCGAGAAGTAAATGAGATATCTTCACCAAACTCGGTACACATGTGTTCGAGTTCAATTTGAGGTCATATTAAAAAAATCGCGACGATTGAACACTAGGTGGCGCTATAACATGAAAAAAACATATAACCACCTGACCGTTAGTCCGATTGACTTGAAAATTGGTATGCAGTGTCTTGGAGCAAGGACCCATGTATATGTAAGAGGACATTGGCGTATCTCAAAAAACATGGCCGCCATCGGCCAATGAAGTTTGAGCACCCATGAAACAAGGTTAACGAAGGCCGATCGAAACGAAACTCGATGGGCATGTTCAACTCATGGCCCTAGAGGTCTGTAAGAATTTTGAAAGAAATCGGCCACTAGTTGGCGCTAACGAGTTTTATGGCTCTGTAATCACGTGGCGTTGGACACATCCCCACAATATATATATCGTTTGATAGATCTCCTCTTGCTGAACAACTTTGTCTATAGAACCATTGCTGTCAATCAAATCGTTCATTAAATATTCATGAATATGTTAAAAACCTACTTTTGCGAACTAGTCCCTGGTTTTTTGATTGATTGGAACCAGACCAGTCTTGGACAATTCTCTGGACTCTCCAGATCAATAATTATCAAAAAAAAGTTGAACTTTTGCATTTGGTTGGCCAGAACAGTCTCATTTAAATAATGGGCGTGGCTAAATTAATTAAAAAGCCTATAAATCATAAACAAAAACTCTGAACTTCACGAAAATTGGTGAGCATATGTGCGATAACATCATTAACAGGCATGCAAAGTTTTGTGGAGATCGGACAATAGGTGGCGCTATAACTGTCAAAAATCTTAAAAACCATGTATTCTCTATGGTAAATTTTCAGTACTGACTGTAAATGGTCTTACTAAAATAAATTAATGTCTTTTGATGATTGTTGTCCTTAAAGACCTTAACTGCTTGAACCCCGATAAATGCTGCTTGCAGCTTTAATTATTATTATTATTATTATTCTCCCCTAAAACGCATCGTGCAGACCAAACCGTAAGTGCTGGAGCTCTGAAACTTTGTCAGATGGTAGTACAAAAATCGAGGAGAGGTTATCAAATTATGAGCCCGATTGGCCCATAGGTGGCGCTATAATAACCAATTGCGCGAAATGGCTCATAACTCCTAGACCGTAAGTTGTACACTCAAGTGTCTTATATCATTGGAAAGCTGGTCACCTGACGAAAAAAACGTATATCTCCGATTTCATTTCCGCCATGATAGATTTTCCGCCATTTTGAATTTTGTCGAAAAACTACTTTTGCGAACTAGTCCCTGGTTTTTTGCCCGATCGGAACCAAACCAGTGCAGAAATGTTCTCTGGAGTCTGAAGATCAATAATTATCAAAAAAATGTGGAAATTTCTATTTCCGTTCGTTAGGGGGCGCAAAATAAACGTTGTGGGAGGAGCCTATTTTACTAAAATGGCTATAACTCGAGAAGTAAATGAGCTATCTTCACCAAACTCGGTACACAAGTGTAAGAGTTCAACTTGAGGTCACATTAAAAAATTCGCGACGATTGAACCCTAGGTGGCGCTATAAAACGAAAAAAACATATAAAGGGCTCTGACCAGCTGACCGTTAGTCCAATTGACTTGAAAATTGGTATGCAGTGTCTTGGACCAAGGCCCCATGTATGTGTATGAGGACATTGGCGTATCTCAAAAAACATGGCCGCCATCGGCCAATGAAGTTTGAGCACCTATGAGACAAGGTTAACGGAGGCCGATCGAAACGAAACTCGATGGGCATGTTCGACTCATGGCCCTAGAGGTCTGTAAGAATTTTGAAAGAAATCGGCCACTAGTTGGCGCTAACGAGTTTTATGGCTCTGTAATCACGTGGTGTTGCGCACATCCCCACAAAATGGATATCATTTGATAGATCTCCTCCTGATGAACAACTTTGCCTCAAGAACCATTGCTGTCAATCAAATCGTTCGTTAAATATTCACGAATATGTTAAAAACATACTTTTGCGAACTAGTCCCTGGTTTTTTGCCCGATCAGAACCAGACCAGTTTAGGACAATTCTCTGGACTCTCTAGATCAATAATTATCAAAAAAAGTTGAACTTTGTCATTTGTTTGGCTATAACAGGGTCATTTACAAAAGGGGTGTGACAAAATGCACCCAGAAGCTTATAAATCCTAAAGGAAAACTCAGAACTTCACAAAAATTGATGAGCATATGTGTCATACCATCATTAACAAGCATGCAAAGTTTCATGGAGATCGGACTATAGGTGGCGCTATAACTGTTAAAAATGTTAAAAACAATGTATTCACTATGGGAAATTGCCAGTATTGACTGTAAATGGTGTGTTCCATCTAAGATCGTCTAATTTTCATATCTTAACGTTCAAAACCAGTTCAGTACAATTATCTGGACTCTCTAGATCAATAATTATCAAAAAAAGTTGAACTTTGTCATTTGTTTTGCTATAACAGGGTCATTTACAAAAGGGCGTTACAAAAAGCTCCCAAAAGCCTATAAATCCTAAAGGAAAACTCAGAACTTCACAAAAATTGATGAGCATATGTGTCATAACATGTTGAAGAAGCATGCACAGTTTCATGGAGATCGGACCATAGGTGGCGCTATATCTGTTAAAAAGCTTTAAAACCATACATTTCCTATGGTAAATTGCCAGTAATGGCTGTAAATGGTGTTTTCCATATATTATGTCAGTGGATAAATGTATGCTAAATAAAACTGAATGCCTTTTGATGCTTTTGTGCTTAAAGGCCTTAACTGCTTGAACCCCGCTAAATGCTGCTTGCAGCTTTAATTATTATTATTATTATTATTTTCTCCCCTAAAACTGATCGTGCAGACCAAACCGTAAGTGCTAGAGCTCTGAAACTTTGTCAGATGGTAGTACAAAAATCGAGGAGAGGTTATCAAATTATGAGCCCGATTGGCCCATAGGTGGCGCTATAATAATCAATTGCGCGAAACTGCTCATAACTCCTAAACCGTAAGTCGTAGACTCAAGTGTCTTATATCCTTGGAAAGCTGGACGCCTGAAGGACAAAACGTATATCTCGGATTTTTAATTTTTATGCAAATTTGTCCGCCATTTTGAATTTTCTTTAAAACCTACTTTTGCAAACTAGTCCCTGGTTTTTTGCCCAATCGGAACCAAACCAGTGCAGAAATGTTCTCTGGAGTCTGAAGATCAATAATTATCGAAAAAATTTTGAAATTTGGATTCGAGGTCGCTAGGGGGCGCAAAATAAACGTTGTGGGAGGAGCCTATTTTACTAAAATGGCTATAACTCGAGAAGTAAATGAGATATCTTCACCAAACTCGGTACACATGTGTTCGAGTTCAATTTGAGGTCATATTAAAAAAATCGCGACGATTGAACACTAGGTGGCGCTATAACATGAAAAAAACATATAACCACCTGACCGTTAGTCCGATTGACTTGAAAATTGGTATGCAGTGTCTTGGAGCAAGGACCCATGTATATGTAAGAGGACATTGGCGTATCTCAAAAAACATGGCCGCCATCGGCCAATGAAGTTTGAGCACCCATGAAACAAGGTTAACGAAGGCCGATCGAAACGAAACTCGATGGGCATGTTCAACTCATGGCCCTAGAGGTCTGTAAGAATTTTGAAAGAAATCGGCCACTAGTTGGCGCTAACGAGTTTTATGGCTCTGTAATCACGTGGCGTTGGACAAATCCCCACAATATATATATCGTTTGATAGATCTCCTCTTGCTGAACAACTTTGTCTATAGAACCATTGCTGTCAATCAAATCGTTCATTAAATATTCATGAATATGTTAAAAACCTACTTTTGCGAACTAGTCCCTGGTTTTTTGAATGATCGGAACCAGACCAGTCTTGGACAATTCTCTGGACTCTCTAGATCAATAATTATCAAAAAAAAGTTGAACTTTTGCATTTGGTTGGCCAGAACCGTCTCATTTAAATAATGGGCGTGGCTAAATTAATTAAAAAGCCTATAAATCATAAACAAAAACTCTGAACTTCACGAAAATTGGTGAGCATATGTGCGATAACATCATTAACAGGCATGCAAAGTTTTGTGGAGATTGGACAATAGGTGGCGCTATAACTGTCAAAAATCTTAAAAACCATGTATTCTCTATGGTAAATTTTCAGTACTGACTGTAAATGGTCTTACTAAAATAAATTAATGTCTTTTGATGATTGTTGTCCTTAAAGACCTTAACTGCTTGAACCCCGATAAATGCTGCTTGCAGCTTTAATTATTATTATTATTATTATTATTATTTTCTCCCCTAAAACTGATCGTGCAGACCAAACCGTAAGTGCTAGAGCTCTGAAACTTTGTCAGATGGTAGTACAAAAATCGAGGAGAGGTTATCAAATTATGAGCCCGATTGGCCCATAGGTGGCGCTATAATAATCAATTGCGCGAAACTGCTCATAACTCCTAAACCGTAAGTCGTAGACTCAAGTGTCTTATATCCTTGGAAAGCTGGACGCCTGAAGGACAAAACGTATATCTCGGATTTTAAATTTTTATGCAAATTTGTCCGCCATTTTGAATTTTCTTTTAAACCTACTTTTGCAAACTAGTCCCTGGTTTTTTGACCGAATTGGAACCAAACCAGTGCAGAAATGTTCTGTGGAGTCTGAAGATCAATAATTATCGTAAAAAATTTGAAATTTGGATTCGAGGTCGCTAGGGGGCGCAAAATAAACGTTGTGGGAGGAGCCTATTTTACTTAAATGGCTATAACTCGAGAAGTAAATGAGATATCTTCACCAAACTCGGTACACATGTGTTCGAGTTCAATTTGAGGTCATATTAAAAAAATCGCACACGATTGAACACTAGGTGGCGCTATAACATAAAAAAAAACATATAACCACCTGACCGTTAGTCCGATTGACTTGAAAATTGGTATGCAGTGTCTTGGAGCAAGGACCCATGTATATGTAAGAGGACATTGGCGTATCTCAAAAAACATGGCCGCCATCGGCCAATGAAGTTTGAGCACCCATGAAACAAGGTTAACGATGGCCGAATCGAAACGAAAGCTCGATGGGCATGTTCAACTCATGGCCCTAGAGGTCTGTAAGAATTTTGAAAGAAATCGGCCACTGAGTTGGCGCTAACGAGTTTTATGGCTCTGTAATCACGTGGCGTTCGGACACATCCCCACAATATATATATCGTTTGATAGATCTCCTCTTGCTGAACAACTTTGTCTACAGAACCATTGCTGTCAATCAAATCGTTCATTAAATATTCATGAATATGTTAAAAACCTACTTTTGCGAACTAGTCCCTGGTTTTTTGAATGATCGGAACCAGACCAGTCTTGGACAATTCTCTGGACTCTCCAGATCAATAATTATCAAAAAAAAGTTGAACTTTTGCATTTGGTTGGCCAGAACCGTCTCATTTAAATAATGGGCATGGCTAAATTAATTAAAAAGCCTATAAATCATAAACAAAAACTCTGAACTTCACGAAAATTGGTGAGCATATGTGCGATAACATCATTAACAGGCATGCAAAGTTTTGTGGAGATCGGACAATAGGTGGCGCTATAACTGTCAAAAATCTTAAAAACCATGTATTCTCTATGGTAAATTTTCAATACTGACTGTAAATGGTCTTACTAAAATAAATTAATGTCTTTTGATGATTGTTGTCCTTAAAGACCTTAACTGCTTGAACCCCGATAAATGCTGCTTGCAGCTTTAATTATTATTATTATATTTTCTCCCCTAAAACTGATCGTGCAGACCAAACCGTAAGTGCTAGAGCTCTGAAACTTTGTCAGATGGTAGTACAAAAATCGAGGAGAGGTTATCAAATTATGAGCCCGATTGGCCCATAGGTGGCGCTATAATAATCAATTGCGCGAAACTGCTCATAACTCCTAAACCGTAAGTCGTAGACTCAAGTGTCTTATATCCTTGGAAAGCTGGACGCCTGAAGGACAAAACGTATATCTCGGATTTTTAATTTTTATGCAAATTTGTCCGCCATTTTGAATTTTCTTTAAAACCTACTTTTGCAAACTAGTCCCTGGTTTTTTGCCCGATCGGAACCAAACCAGTGCAGAAATGTTCTCTGGAGTCTGAAGATCAATAATTATCGAAAAAATTTTGAAATTTGGATTCGAGGTCGCTAGGGGGCGCAAAATAAACGTTGTGGGAGGAGCCTATTTTACTAAAATGGCTATAACTCGAGAAGTAAATGAGATATCTTCACCAAACTCGGTACACATGTGTTCGAGTTCAATTTGAGGTCATATTAAAAAAATCGCGACGATTGAACACTAGGTGGCGCTATAACATGAAAAAAACATATAACCACCTGACCGTTAGTCCGATTGACTTGAAAATTGGTATGCAGTGTCTTGGAGCAAGGACCCATGTATATGTAAGAGGACATTGGCGTATCTCAAAAAACATGGCCGCCATCGGCCAATGAAGTTTGAGCACCCATGAAACAAGGTTAACGAAGGCCGATCGAAACGAAACTCGATGGGCATGTTCAACTCATGGCCCTAGAGGTCTGTAAGAATTTTGAAAGAAATCGGCCACTAGTTGGCGCTAACGAGTTTTATGGCTCTGTAATCACGTGGCGTTGGACAAATCCCCACAATATATATATCGTTTGATAGATCTCCTCTTGCTGAACAACTTTGTCTATAGAACCATTGCTGTCAATCAAATCGTTCATTAAATATTCATGAATATGTTAAAAACCTACTTTTGCGAACTAGTCCCTGGTTTTTTGAATGATTCGGAACCAGACCAGTCTTGGACAATTCTCTGGACTCTCTAGATCAATAATTATCAAAAAAAAGTTGAACTTTTGCATTTGGTTGGCCAGAACCGTCTCATTTAAATAATGGGCGTGGCTAAATTAATTAAAAAGCCTATAAATCATAAACAAAAACTCTGAACTTCACGAAAATTGGTGAGCATATGTGCGATAACATCATTAACAGGCATGCAAAGTTTTGTGGAGATTGGACAATAGGTGGCGCTATAACTGTCAAAAATCTTAAAAACCATGTATTCTCTATGGTAAATTTTCAGTACTGACTGTAAATGGTCTTACTAAAATAAATTAATGTCTTTTGATGATTGTTGTCCTTAAAGACCTTAACTGCTTGAACCCCGATAAATGCTGCTTGCAGCTTTAATTATTATTATTATTATTATTCTCCCCTAAAACGCATCGTGCAGACCAAACCGTAAGTGCTGGAGCTCTGAAACTTTGTCAGATGGTAGTACAAAAATCGAGGAGAGGTTATCAAATTATGAGCCCGATTGGCCCATAGGTGGCGCTATAATAACCAATTGCGCGAAACGGCTCATAACTCCTAGACCGTAAGTCGTACACTCAAGTGTCTTATATCATTGGAAAGCTGGTCACCTGACGAAAAACGTATATCTCCGATTTCATTTTCCGCCATGATAGATTTTCCGCCATTTTGAATTTTGTCGAAAAACTACTTTTGCGAACTAGTCCCTGGTTTTTTGCCCGATCGGAACCAAACCAGTGCAGAAATGTTCTCTGGAGTCTGAAGATCAATAATTATCGGAAAAAATTTTGAAATTTGGATTCGAGGTCGCTAGGGGGCGCAAAATAAACGTTGTGGGAGGAGCCTATTTTACTAAAATGGCTATAACTCGAGAAGTAAATGAGATATCTTCACCAAACTCGGTACACATGTGTTCGAGTTCAATTTGAGGTCATATTAAAAAAATTGCGACGATTGAACACTAGGTGGCGCTATAACATGAAAAAAACATATAACCACCTGACCGTTAGTCCGATTGACTTGAAAATTGGTATGCAGTGTCTTGGAGCAAGGACCCATGTATATGTAAGAGGACATTGGCGTATCTCAAAAAACATGGCCGCCATCGGCCAATGAAGTTTGAGCACCCATGAAACAAGGTTAACGAAGGCCGATTCGAAACGCAAACTCGATGGGCATGTTCAACTCATGGCCCTAGAGGTCTGTAAGAATTTTGAAAGAAATCGGCCACTGAGTTGGCGCTAACGAGTTTTATGGCTCTGTAATCACGTGGCGTTGGACAAATCCCCACAATATATATATCGTTTGATAGATCTCCTCTTGCTGAACAACTTTGTCTATAGAACCATTGCTGTCAATCAAATCGTTCATTAAATATTCATGAATATGTTAAAAACCTACTTTTGCGAACTAGTCCCTGGTTTTTTGAATGATCGGAACCAGACCAGTCTTGGACAATTCTCTGGACTCTCTAGATCAATAATTATCAAAAAAAAGTTGAACTTTTGCATTTGGTTGGCCAGAACCGTCTCATTTAAATAATGGGCGTGGCTAAATTAATTAAAAAGCCTATAAATCATAAACAAAAACTCTGAACTTCACGAAAATTGGTGAGCATATGTGCGATAACATCATTAACAGGCATGCAAAGTTTTGTGGAGATCGGACAATAGGTGGCGCTATAACTGTCAAAAATCTTAAAAACCATGTATTCTCTATGGTAAATTTTCAGTACTGACTGTAAATGGTCTTACTAAAATAAATTAATGTCTTTTGATGATTGTTGTCCTTAAAGACCTTAACTGCTTGAACCCCGATAAATGCTGCTTGCAGCTTTAATTATTATTATTATTATTATTCTCCCCTAAAACGCATCGTGCAGACCAAACCGTAAGTGCTGGAGCTCTGAAACTTTGTCAGATGGTAGTACAAAAATCGAGGAGAGGTTATCAAATTATGAGCCCGATTGGCCCATAGGTGGCGCTATAATAACCAATTGCGCGAAACGGCTCATAACTCCTAGACCGTAAGTCGTACACTCAAGTGTCTTATATCATTGGAAAGCTGGTCACCTGACGAAAAAAACGTATATCTCCGATTTCATTTCCGCCATGATAGATTTTCCGCCATTTTGAATTTTGTTCGAAAAACTACTTTTGCGAACTAGTCCCTGGTTTTTTGCCCGATTTGGAACCAAACCAGTGCAGAAATGTTCTCTGGAGTCTGAAGATCAATAATTATCAAAAAAATGTGGAAATTTCTATTTCCGGTCGTTAGGGGGCGCAAAATAAACGTTGTGGGAGGAGCCTATTTTACTAAAATGGCTATAACTCGAGAAGTAAATGAGCTATCTTCACCAAACTCGGTACACATGTGTATGAGTTCAATTTGAGGTCACATTAAAAAATTCGCGACGATTGAACCCTAGGTGGCGCTATAAAACGAAAAAAACATATAAATGGCTCTAACAAGCTGACCGTCACAGTCCAATTGACTTGAAAATTGGTATGCAGTGTCTTGGACCAAGGCCCCATGTATGTGTATGAGGACATTGGCGTATCTCAAAAAACATGGCCGCCATCGGCCAATGAAGTTTGAGCACCTATGAGACAAGGTTAACGGAGGCCGATCGAAACGAAACTCGATGGGCATGTTCGACTCATGGCCCTAGAGGTCTGTAAGAATTTTGAAAGAAATCGGCCACTAGTTGGCGCTAACCAGATTTTTATGGCTCTGTAATCACGTGGTGTTGCGCACATCCCCACAAAATGGATATCATTTGATAGATCTCCTCGTGATGAACAACTTTGCCTCAGAGAACCATTGCTGTCAATCAGAATCGTTCGTTAAATATTCACGAATATGTTAAAAACCTACTTTTGCGAACTAGTCCCTGGTTTTTTGCCCGATCAGAACCAGACCAGTTTAGGACAATTCTCTGGACTCTCTAGATCAATAATTATCAAAAAAAAGTTGAACTTTGTCATTTTGTTTGGCTATAACAGGGTCATTTACAAAAGGGGTGTGACGAAATGCACCCAAAAGCTTATAAATCCTAAAGGAAAACTCAGAACTTCACAAAAATTGATGGGCATATATGTCATAACATCATTACCAAGCATGCAAAGTTTCATGGAGATCGGACAATAGGTGGCGCTATAACTGTTAAAAATGTTAAAAACAATGTATTCCCTATGGTAAATTGCCATTGCTGACTGTGAATGGTGTGTTCCATCTAAGATCATCTAATTTTCATATCTTAACGTTCAAAACCAGTGCAGTACAATTATCTGGACTCTCTAGAGCAATAATTATTAGAAAAGGTTTAACTTCTACATTTTGATGGCTATAATAGGGTCACTTCAATTTTTGGCCTTGACAGAGTGTCTCCAAAAGCCTATATCTCTTCAACGAATGCTAAGATCTTGTTAAAAACAAGTGAGAACATGTGGCACATTAGTATAAATAATCATGAACATTTTCAGACAGATTGGACAAAATATGCCTATATAACAGTTAAAAAGGTCAAAATTATATGAACATGATGGTCTATTAAGCCAATAAGTGGAGTTTTACTGCCCCCTGCTGTTCAAAATAGTCATTTGTCATGTACAATTCATATTATGACTATCAATTCACTAATTTAACATTTACAATCACATTTAGTCAAAAAGTACTATGACAACTGTCACATTGGATTCACATCTGTAATCTACAATCACTCATTCTATCCCAAAGGTGTGTGTGTACATCTCTGATCATATCATAATGTTAAAACCAGTGCAGTACAATTTTCTGGACTCTCTAGATCAATAATTGTAAGAAAAAGTTGAACTACTTCATGTGAATGGCTATAATAGGATGGCTTAAACATGTACTGTGTTGAAGCCATCTATTACTTCACTTTCAGTGTCCCTGAAAGCGTTGATCTCTTCAATGAATGATCAACTCTTCTTAAAAACAAATCACAACATGTGACATCAAATAATCATGAACATTTTCAGACAGATCGGACAAAATATGCCTATATAACAGTTAAAAAGGTGAAGATGATATCAATATGATGGTCTATTAAGCCAGTGAGTGGTGTTTTACTGCCCTCTGCTGTTTAGTCATTGTTCAAAATGTCTGTAGAATGAGTATGTGTAGATTAAATATGAAAAACATGGCATATTGTATAAGAAGGCTTTAACAGCACTGTTAAAGCAGCAGCATTAGACATTTTTAATCTCTTTATCAGCTTTCAGCATTGGCTAACAAACAAATGCTTTAAGCATTTTCTTTAATTAGTTTTATATTATTACATTGCAAAGAAATATGTGAAATGCTCATATTGCATAAAACAGATTTTCACAATAAATAAGTTGTCTTCTACTGCCATCTGCTGGTCACTCTACTTACTAATAGTCATTGGTAAACCATCCAAGTGGTAAATCACTATTGTAAATCTATAGGAACATGGTAAATCTGTAATTTTCGATGTGAGTACTAATCAAAGATGTGAGTACTAATCACAATAAAACAGGCTGTAAAACATCATTCAAACAAACAATCTTTCCACATGGGTCAGGGCACATGTTTGGCAAACAAATTAATCAATTAGCAGTGCACAGGCTGTCAGTGACAATAAATCATAAAAAGGCATAAAAAATATAAACACAATCAAATTAATAGATGGACTCACGTAATTCATGAAGACACACACACAGTTATGCATCAGAGTGCCAGGAAAGAGTGTAAAGAATGAGCCAAAGGGTTCACAATCAATTTATAGGCAACAGGTGAGTCGTGCATGGTGAAGTGGCAGAGTCTCATTGAAAAAGCGAAATGGAGTTGAAAGAGATTAGAAAGGAAATCTTTTCAATTACTATTATAACACATTCATATTTTGTCAGAGTGTGTCAGTTCATTGGTAATCACACTTCACATCAATGCAAGCAATGTGGTAATTTATGATGAATTGTGGTAGAACATGCATTCATATTATAAGTGAGCCAATAAGTGGTCTTCTACTGCCCTCTGCTGGCCACTCTTCTTTTTAATAGTCTTTTCACTTGCTATATTGTGGTAAACCATCCTATAACATGGTATATCAAGGTAAACTATGGAAAATCATGTTAGATTCATGGTAAATCATACTGGAACATGGTAAATCATGAAAAATCCTATTGAAATATTTTTAATATAAAAATATCATGGTAAATAATGCTTGCTACATAAAACTTAATGTCTTTTGATGCTTTTGTGCTTAAAGGCCTTAAAGGCCTTAACTGCTTGAACCCCGCTAAATGCTGCTTGCAGCTTTAATTATTATTATTATTCTCCCCTAAAACGCATCGTGCAGACCAAACCGTAAGTGCTGGAGCTCGGAAACTTTGTCAGATGGTAGTACAAAAATCGAGGAGAGGTTATCAAATTATGAGCCCGATTGGCCCATAGGTGGCGCTATAATAACCAATTGCGCGAAAACGGCTCATAACTCCTAGACCGTAAGTTGTACACTCAAGTGTCTTATATCATTGGAAAGCTGGTCACCTGACGAAAAAAACGTATATCTCCGATTTCATTTCTGCCATGATAGATTTTCCGCCATTTTGAATTTTGTCGAAAAACTACTTTTGCGAACTAGTCCCTGGTTTTTTGCCCGATCGGAACCAAACCAGTGCAGAAATGTTCTCTGGAGTCTGAAGATCAATAATTATCAAAAAAATGTGGAAATTTCTATTTCCGGTCGTTAGGGGGCGCAAAATAAACGTTGTGGGAGGAGCCTATTTTACTAAAATGGCTATAACTCGAGAAGTAAATGAGCTATCTTCACCAAACTCGGTACACATGTGTATGAGTTCAACTTGAGGTCACATTAAAAAATTCGCGACGATTGAACCCTCAGGTGGCGCTATAAAACGAAAAAAACATATAAAGGGCTCTGACCAGCTGACCGTTAGTCCAATTGACTTGAAAATTGGTATGCAGTGTCTTGGACCAAGGCCCCATGTATGTGTATGAGGACATTGGCGTATCTCAAAAAACATGGCCGCCATCGGCCAATGAAGTTTGAGCACCTATGAGACAAGGTTAACGGAGGCCGATCGAAACGAAACTCGATGGGCATGTTCGACTCATGGCCCTAGAGGTCTGTAAGAATTTTGAAAGAAATCGGCCACTAGTTGGCGCTAACGAGTTTTATGGCTCTGTAATCACGTGGTGTTGCGCACATCCCCACAAAATGGATATCATTTGATAGATCTCCTCCTGATGAACAACTTTGCCTCAAGAACCATTGCTGTCAATCAAATCGTTCATTAAATATTCAGTGAATATGTTAAAAACCTACTTTTGCGAACTAGTCCCTGGTTTTTTGAATGATCGGAACCAGACCAGTCTTGGACAATTCTCTGGACTCTCCAGATCAATAATTATCAAAAAAAAGTTGAACTTTTGCATTTGGTTGGCCAGAACCGTCTCATTTAAATAATGGGCGTGGCTAAATTAATTAAAAAGCCTATAAATCATAAACAAAAACTCTGAACTTCACGAAAATTGATGAGCATATGTGCGATAACATCATTAACAGGCATGCAAAGTTTTGTGGAGATTGGACAATAGGTGGCGCTATAACTGTCAAAAATCTTAAAAACCATGTATTCTCTATGGTAAATTTTCAGTACTGACTGTAAATGGTCTTACTAAAATAAATTAATGTCTTTTGATGATTGTTGTCCTTAAAGACCTTAACTGCTTGAACCCCGATAAATGCTGCTTGCAGCTTTAATTGTTATTGTTATTATTATAATCAGTAGGCCTATTATCATTACTAGACTATTGCTATAGTTGGGAATTGGCACCAGGCCTCTGATATTAATGTATGCTTTATTATTGTTATTATTACTAGGCCTAATAGTAGGCGTCATCTGCATTTTCTGGATAAAAATTTAACTGTGTAGGCCTAAGCAGGGGCGTTGCTAGACATAAAGCTCTTCTGGGGCACAGGTCCCCCATTGTTTGTCTGGGATAGTAAAAGTAACCAAGGAAGGCGGAGATTTTGATTTCTCCAACCTTCATATGTGCATTTAAAGGTGTTTCAAGGCCAAAAAATTGGAAAATTGGAAATTGGAAAATTAAAAGTATGTTAGTGGACAGCAGTAGCATAAATGATTTGTCAAGCAGATAACAGATTGTTAAACATGAGAATAAGGATAAATGTAGCAATGAATGATCCACACTACAAAATGTGATTGTCAACATTCAAAACTATTTTAACGTTAACTCTTCAAAAAAATTAGTTTTTGCTTAGTAACTCTGCACACAAACATAAAATGATTAGCCCACTTACACACCAAACTATACAAAGATATGAATTATGTAAAACACTTGATTATTTGTATTATTTACAAACTTTTGTTTCGTCATGTTTTCAATAGTCAACCTCAATAGCGTGCGAACACTGGACATCGGTGTGCTGACTGCTCAGATGTGTGCGCGCTGCAGATACTAGGAAACACAGACGCGCGCAGACAAGGATTTCCGTCGCGCGGGTCAGCCTCTGTTTTCGGTTAAACTGTGTTGCTTTTACAAGCGTTGATTCAATTGTTTTATCAATGCGTTGCAAATAAATCATAAATATAAATTACCCTATAATATAATTTATTTTAAATACGAAATATAAAATAAATTGTTTAACTAAAACTTCAGATTTACTGGGACACAGCAGATTAGGGGCACGTGCCCCAGTAAAGGGGTATAGCAACACCCCTGGGCCTAAGGTAGGACACATAAAGAAATTGAATAAAAGTTATCAAACAGTATGCACTGCATACATAAATTATATATAGACTAATCATTATTAAAGCTACACAAGTTCAAGATCAGTTAGTAATTTTCTCTGTTCCCTTTGTTCATTGATTAACTTTACTGACAAAACACTTTATTGGCAGCTAGCTGGCCCTTTAAAATCAGCTGCTAGCTGAGACGCAGATCTCACACGAGTCACCTAACTGTATGTCCCTTATAAGACTGCTCTTATGTTATGATGATACTGTACTAACGACATTTTGGCATAATACAGCCAGCGCAAAAGAGAACTGTATAGAGGAAATGCATTCACGTGACTTTCCCACCGGAACAACCCCTCTCAGCCTGACCGAGTGGCAAAAGATCTGCTGCGTGACTGGATTTAATAGGGAGAGACTGCGAAAATGCGACTAAAACGAACAATTTTATCAATTTAAATTAAATGTTGGACTCAATATAGTGTTCCTTACAACTTACTAAAGATCGTCGTGATTCCATGGATATTATTGACATGCAGCCAGGAATAGTGCTTGCCTGACATTTATGTTTGCCTGATTTCAACTCTGGGGAAATAAAAGCAATATAGACCTAAACATAAAGCAAATTTGCCAGTGAATAGCCTATTTTATATGAATACAATATAGGTTTAAATCTGGGTGATTACTCATATCAGTGTTATATTTAGCCTATATCATCATATCGTCCAGCCCTAAAACTTTATCGTTTTCTAGTCAGTGTTTATTAAAAAAAAAATCCAATAATGCAGAATATGGAATGATACATATTTAATTGATGAGTTGTTATATATATATATATATATATATATATATATATATATATATATATATATATAACAATTCAGATATGGATATGGTTTTACAGCTAAATTCAGCATATTGACTAGAGTTGGGTACCGAAACTCGGTTCTAATAGGGGAACCGGTTCTGACAGTAAACGGTAGTAACCAGACCGAATCAGAATGAAAAATTTCGGTGCCTATTTCGATCCCTGAGTCTATGGCATGCGGTGGCATGAGGCGCACACACGCAGTCTCTCGCTGTCTCCCTCTGCCTCTCCGACGTGCGCGCACTATACGGTTTATTGAAGCACTGTCTGTCTGTCTCGCACGACGCGCTTGCTCGCTCGCACTAGATTCCGGGAGATTGAACTAATTTGCGATCATCCGGGAGCGGTTATCAATATGCGGGAGACTTCCGGAACGTCAGCTGATACGTTCTGATACGCGAGGGGATTAACACACGTAAAATGTACCCGTGAAATGTTTGGCTGCATTTCACGTGTAAAATTACGCGTCAGAATAACGATTGTCTATGGATATAGAATCACCATTCGCGTCGCCTTGACGCTCACGTCGTCATTTTATATCACGCGCGCATCATCTGCTCCTCAGAGTTCTCTGCCGAAAAGCAGCGCGAGATATTTGGCAGCGAACGCAGCGTCCCGTTCCCTATTCAGAGAACATGGGTTACACAGAGACGTTCTCTTTCCTATGTTTACTCAAAGCTGCGCATAAGACGCAGTGGGAACGAAATATCAAACTGGCTAAGAGCTTAACTAGTAAATGACAAAATAACATGACTAGTTAAAGCAGACAAAACATGGGAACCTGTAGCCATGTCGATATTATATTACCCTGGTAGTAATCTCTATTAATCTCCAGTATAATTACATTGTTTGATATAATATTGTTTTATTTGATATTATGTAAATATGAACTTTTATTTTATATTGGTTTTATTTATTATTACCATATGTTACTTGTATTTATATTGTAAGTTAATATTGTGTCCAGTTTGGCCCTGTAAATAAAGGGGTATTATTTTTTTGGTAACACTTTACAATAAGGTTCATTTATTAACATGAACTAACCATTTGTTACTGTATTTGTTATTCTTTGTTAACGTTAGTTAATACAAATCTAGCTGTTCATTGTTTGTTCATGTTAGTTCACAGTGCATTAACTAATGTTAACAAGATTTTAATAAAGTATTAGTAAATGTTGAAATTAACATTACCAAAGATTAACAAATGCTGAAGAAGTATTGTTCATTCTTTGTTAATGTTAACTAATGTAGTAACTAATGAACCTTATTGTAAAGTGTTACCATTTTTTTGACAAAGTGTGTGCGGTTTCATTTTCTTAAGTACCGTTTTAAGAACCGTTTAAGCACCGGAACCGTTTAAAAAATACCGAGTAGGTACTGGTATCGAATAAAACCCAACCGATACCCAACCCTAATATTGACACAAAATGATAACTGCAAATCCACCTTTCGCTGACTGGAGTCCAGTTGTTTCTGTGATCCAATTGCTCCTCTTTCTATGGCAGTCTGTAAAAATATACCTCGATTTTTGTCAAATCTAGTTGTACAGTCAATCTCAAAGCTCTTTCCCACTTTATATGTGTTGTGTTTGTTTTTCACGGCATTCACGCTGAACACATATACAGCCGCTCAGTCTTTTTGCCACTCACTGTGAAAAACTGCAGCACTCCGGCCGGAGGTGACGTCACGCGCATTCCCCTCTATTCTGGCGCGCGGTCTGTGCATGCGCATTTATGGTGGCGCGCGTCTTTTTCTGCGAGTCACATTCAGGACATTCACAGGCAGTGCGAAAAATGTGTTCGTTTCAAATGAAGAAATACAGGGATCCAACAATGACACGATACTTCTGCCAAGCGTGACAGAGGTTCTGAGTGCTAATCCACACTCGAATCGTTTTTTCTCTCTCTCTCTGATTAAAACCAAATTATGTTTAGGCCTATCAGTTGTATGTTTGTGTGCATTTTACTTTTTGATTTCACCGGAACGAGTCTCCACAACAGATTAAAGCGCACCAAATAACGAATATGAAAAAAACAAAACAAAAAAAACGAATAGAACATTTCCGGAATCAGTCCGGGTGCAAGGTTGAGGCTTGCGCAGCTTTTTGATGAGAAATCAACTGAGCGCCGTTTTCTAAAGTCTATGAGCACAGTACACACAGATAAACTAAATTGTCATACTGCAGTTAAATAAATACACTTGAGCAAATGCATCACACGACCATCACTTAATTTACCATCACCTCACGACTGAAAATGTGAAACTGATTTCATATGACAGTTCAACAAACAAGTAAATAATATTAAGTCACTTACATTTGAGACGAAATAATCTGTTTTGGTATATTTTAGCAGCGAAAATAGATCTGATGAAGAATCCAAACAACGATCACAGCATCTCACAGCAACACTCAATCGTGTTTTGAATGATTGATTCAGTGTTTTGAACAAATCGAAACGAGTCAAAGATTCAATGACCCATTCACAAACATCTGTCTCATTCTTGATGAACCGGCCGTTTGAACGAATCGTTTGAATGAACGACTCAATGACTCGCTTAATAAAACCACGCATCACCTGCATTTGCGCTCACTATTGACAAACCAATCAAATTTGTTCAAAACTTTTTTTTTATCAGTCCAAACACATTTTAAATTTTTATTCAGGAGTTATGTATATACAAAACTTTAACTTTTATGACAGTAGTTTAGTGATAAAAAAAAGTAAAAAAAAGAAACAAATTTTCCCTCCCATCCTGTAGCCTACTCGCGCCCCCAGAAGTGTCGGCGCCCGCAGGCGCGCCCCACCGGTTGAGACCACTGCCATAGAGAAACCTTCCAGGTTTTGAAAAGAAATTCAGGTTTAGTCACAGTATCAACAGGTTTCCTTCCTTATCAGTCACATTCGACGTTACGTCAGACTAAACTAAGGTATTGGGATTCGCCTGAGTTTTAAAGAACAAGCCAATGCACATTGGTGAGTAAGATTTGCATCGCAAGCCACTCCTCGCTTCCGGACATATAAGGCAGCCCAGGGCGGCTGGCCAATCAGAGGGCGCTAAGCGCGCCGCCTCCCTCGATGAGCCAGACCACAGTTTATGAGCCAAATGCAATAAATAAGTAAATACATAAATCATGTATACAAATTGTCAATATTAGTGTGTTTGAGATGTTAAATGCACCCAGTATATGTGAAAAATAAAATAGAAATTCAAAATGTCTGGTTTTTCTACACTTCCCCTTCCTGAAGTGCACGCATAGAGTGCACGTGATCAGCTCTGGGCGCTGGAGAAATCGCCCCAGGAAGGCGGGTTTCTGGAGCAGCTTAGCCAATCGCTGATTTAAGATATAAATGATTGACATAAACTGTAGCCAATCAGCGAGCTCAAATCTAGTCAGCTATGGGCGATTTTTTTAGCGCCCTAAGCAAGCGCGCGGCCGTGACCGCGCCCATGTGCACCACTACTAAAGTCAGGACAAGTCTCATTTACTGTACATGTGGAATATTTGCTTGAAAAATCACTCAAAATTGTTGTGAGTAATACTTTTTTTTATTTAATCAGCTAATTAAGCAATCACTAAGTATATTGTTTGAGTTCAATTTCAAATGGAAAGTTTATGCACTACGTTTGTTTTTGTGAGCGATTGGCTCAACCTTTTAATATTGGCATTAAATAATTACTTCTTCACAGAGCACTAGTATCCTTAAATTGTATTTGGGTGGTTATTAAAATTAATTATAATAAGAATTGTTAATTATATAACCTTTCCAACAACCCAGGTCGCTTTACAATATAGGTTAAGAAATAAAAAAAAATAAACCTCACATCAAAGATGATGTGAGTGTTTTAACATCAAAGTGTTTTTAAGAGGTTTTTAATGGAGAGAAGGGTGGATTCTTGACATATGTCTTGAGGAAGAGCATGCCACAATGCTAAAAGACCTGAGTTCCATGGTTACCAGACTATTGAAATGCCAAGTATGACACAGCCCCACCTAAGATATTTTTCACCAGCCGCCACTGAGGCAGCCTGCAAACACGTTAAGCTTTTGCTTTAGAGCCGAGCAAGGCATTGCTTCAGTTTGCTCTTCAATCATCGTTCAGAGAGTCTACGGAACAAGAGGAAAGCTGTTTCTGTGTTGGTGTAATGGCGTGTTTAGCCGAGGTTGCAGTTGCAGCGTGTTTTCACGGTTAAGTTCAGCGGCTATTCCTCTGAGAGCTTCAACATTTAAAGAGCTTTATCCCTAAGAGAGTAAAAACGGGTGTGACGTTGTTGTTTTTTTTTTTTCCAAGTAATTCCACCAAGCAATTCCAAAGTAATTTTTTTTGTGGATGCAGTTAACCCCATCTGACAGCCACAATCTCTGCCTCATGTGTCTGAGCCATAAGCATTCTGAGGAAACGTTCGTTGATGAGTCATGCACCCACTGCCGGCAGATAACCATCGCAATGTTGAGATAAAGACTGAGATACCGTGAAAGAGGTGGAGTCCCTCTGTTATTCCCCGATCCAGTCTTTCTACACAGCAGAAGAGCTACTTCGGTTGAAACACAGGGTGACTTTCCTAAGGATCCAGTGGAAGCTCTCCTGCCGGGTCAATCCTTGCGGCCCTCCCACTCCTCTTTCACATCACAGCCTGTAAGGCTTCTGGCTGGAGTGTCTAGTCCTTCCCATGGGGGAACCAGCATCTCATTAACTTTCTGGGGTCTAAGGTGTTTTTGGGGTCCTTGAGATGTTTTGACATGGCCTGACATCTGTGCTTTTTTCAGTTGCTTGTAAACATATACATAGTAAGGGTGTAATTACACTCTATTTTGCACAAACAGGGCTACCATAATATGTGAGCAACATGTATGTACATGGTTGTTTTTTAGAGAGAGTAAGGTTTATGCATTGGTTATTGGAAATTTTTTTTCTAAAATAAGGCCACAAAACACATCCTAAATGTGTCCACCAGACTTTTGACTAAAGGATGTTGTCACCTAAAGTTTTTGCTTCAAAATAATCTGAAAATCATCCTGCATAATCATTCACATAAAACAATACATTGTTTTATATTTTGTAAGACACTGTTTGTTTGTAAAGGCAATATGCGTGGGGTGTAATTCACACCTGAGAAGACAATGACCTGCATAATGACCTGCATAGATAAGCCTTCGTTCCGGTGTGTCACTGAGCCCACAAAAAAGAATGCAAGGACTATATATATATATATATATATATATATATATATATATATATATATATATATATATACACACACACTCACCTAAAGCGTTATTAGGAACATCTATTCATTTCTCATTCATGCAATTGTCTAATCAACATGGCAGTTGCTTCAATGAATTTAGAGGTGTGGTCCTGGTCAAGACAATCTCCTGCAGTGGCGGCTGGGGAAAGATATCTTAGGTGGGGCTGTTTCATATTCTGTCGGTTTCAATAGTCTGGTAACATGTGAGTCTTTCAGTGTAGTGGTTTTAAGGTCGTACCCCCTTCTGTCACCTCACGTGACGTAACGTTATCCCCAGTTCCAGAACCCCTGCCTTTACATATATCGCCCCTGAACTCTTGAACTCCAAACTGAATGTCAGAATGGAAAAGAAAAGGATATTTCAAGCAATTTTGAGCCTGGCATGGTTGTTGGTGCCAGACGGGCCGGTCACTGTGCAACCATTTCTAAGGTTCACAAAGAATGGTGTGAAAGGGAAAAACATCCAGTATGCGACAGCCCTGTGGGCGAAAATGCCTTGTTGATGCTAGAGGTCAGAGTAGAATGGGCCGACTGATTCAAACTGATAGAAGAGCAACTTAGACTGAAATAACCACTCTTTACAACCGAGGTATGCAGCAAAGCATTTGTGAAGCCACAACACACACCACCTTGAGGTGGATGGGCTACAACAGCAGAAGATTTAGATTTCTGTTGAGACATTCAGATGGGAGAGTCTAAATTTGGCATAAACAGAATGAGAACATGGATCCATCATGCCTTGTTACTACTGTGCAGGCTGGTGGTGTAATGGTGTGGGGGATGTTTCTTGGCACCCTTTAGACCCCTTGGTGCCCATGGGCATCGTTTAAATGCCACGGCCTACCTGAGCATTGTTTCTGACCATGTCCATCCCTTTATGGCCACCATACCCATCATCTGATGGCTACTTCCGGATAATGCACCATGTCACAAAGCTTGAATCATTTCAAATTGGTTTCTTGAACATGACGATGAGTTCAATGTACTAAAATGGCCCCCACAGTCACCAGATCTCAACCCAATAGAGCATCTTTGGAATGTGGTGGAATGGGAGCTTCGTGCCCTGGATGTGCATCCCACACATCTCCATCAACTGCAATATGCTATCCTATCAATATGGGCCAACATTTTTAAAGAATGCTTTTAGCACCTTGTCGAATCAATGCCACATATAATTAAGGCAGTTCTGAAGGTGAAAGGTGGTCAAAAACGTCTCAGTTACATATGGTAACCCTCGTTCCCTGAGGGAGGGAACGGAGACGTAGGTCAGACTGACCTATAGGAATCTCGCTAGAGAGCCAATTTACTTCGAGTGAATCTAAAACAAGCCAATGCACATTGGCGTGCAATCATTTGCAACAGCTGCGCGTCCTCGTCAGCGCGGGTATATAACGAGCGGCTGTGTGATTGCACTTCAGTTTTTTGCTGAGGAGCCAAACTTGGAAAGCTGGCCCCCCGGCGGGCAGCAGCAGATGTGGCGATAGGACCTACGTCTCCGTTCCCTCCCTCAGGGAACGAGGGTTACCATATGTAACCAAGACGTTCCCTATCGGTCAGTCACTACAACGTAGGTCAGACTGACCTATAGGAATCCCTACCAAAGCGCCAGCAGTCGCTGCACCCCATCCAGCGCCCCATGCAAGCCTCTGCACCTTCTTGCCTGGAAGGACGATAGGAGGAGGGTTACACAGAGAGTGCCTGACACTGTTGTTCCTTTATAACCCATACAGTGAGACTTGGATAACACTGGGAAAGCGTGCTCTTTTTAGAGGGAGGGGAACGCTGCGGAACCCACTTTCTTCAGAGAATTATGTGAGAATTATTACATATGGACTAACCCGAAGGCTGTACTGCATATGATATAATGGGTAACTTAGCCCAAGGGAAAGACATGGGCTTCCGACTTAGGAGCAGCCGTAGAACATATACACATATGTGATCCCCGAAGGGTCGCACATATGGAACCCAGCCCGAGTCTGGCTCTCAAGGATTCAGCAGACAGGGGCCTGGCTCCGGACGCTCTGCCATGTCCGGGCTGAGGGGTGTAGGAGGACTCAACAGGTTTTTCACTCTGGAGCAATAAGGTTGCACAGTAGGGTGCAGCAAGCTGACAGAGCCGGGCCTCTCAGTGCTTCTACCCGTTTAAGGTGAGAACACGGAAGGAGTATCTGTTCACGAGGCGCCAGCGAGCCAGCGCCCAGGAGGATGCAACGCCTCTCGTGGAGTGTGAATGCAACCTGAGTGGGCAGGACACGCCTTGAGCTTGGTAAGCCAAGGCGATGGCATCCACTATCCAGTGGGCCATCCTCTGCTTGGAGACAGCCTTTCCCTTCTGCTGGCCTCCGTAACAGACAAAGAGCTGGTCTGAGGTCCTGATGCTTTGAGTCCTGTCCACGTACATACGCAGAGCGCGAACGGGACAGAGCAAAGCCAGGGCTGGGTCTGCCTCCTCCAAGGGCAGCGCTTGCAGGTTCACTACCTGGTCTCTAAAGGGAGTGGTAGGAACCTTGGGCACATAGCCAGGCCGGGGTCTTAATACTACGTGGCTGTCAGCCGGCCCGAACTCTAGGCATGATTCGTCGACCGAAAATGCCTTCAGGTCTCCTACCCTCTTGACAGAGGCCAATGCAACCAGCAGCAAAGTCTTCATGGAAAGAAGCTTTAAGTCCACTGTTTGCAAACGCTCAAAGGGAACATCCTGAAATGCTCGGAGCACCAGGGAAAGATCCCAAGAGGGTATGGAGGGGGTCGAGAAGGATTTAATCGTCTCGCCCCTAAGGAACCTGACGACCAGAGTCGTGCTTTCCAACTGTTTTGCCATCGATGTGGTCGTGATAAGCTGAAATAGCAGCAGCATGGACTTTGAGGGTGGAGGGAGACAGTCTTCGCTCCAACCCTTGCTGCAAGAAGGAAAGCACGGACCCTATCGAACATCTTCCGGGGTCTTCTTGGCGAGAAGAACACCACTTGACGAACAGGTTCCACTTCAGGGCGTAGACACGTCTCGTGGACGGCGCCCGTGCTGAAGTGATGGTGTTAAGTACCTCTGGGGTAAGTCACCTAGAACCTCCGCATCCCGTCCAGGGACCAGACATGGAGTTTCCAGAGGTCTGGACGCGGGTGCCATAGGGTGCCCCGTCTCTGAGTCAGAAGATCCTTCCTCAGAGGAATGGGCCAGGGAGGGACTGTCACAAGGAGCATGAGTTCTGGGAACCAGGTCCGGGTGGGCCAGTAGGGAGCCACCAGAAGGACCTGCTCCTTGTCCTCCCTGACTTTGCACAGTGTCTGTGCAAGAAGGCTCACTGGGGGAAACGCATATTTGCGAAGGCCCCGGGGCCAGCTGTGTGCCAGTGCGTCCGTGCCGAGTGTTCCCTCGGTCAGGGAGTAAAACAGCTGGCAGTGGGAGGTCTCTGAGGAGGCAAACAGGTCTACCTGAGCCTCCCCAAACTCTCTCCAGATCAGCTGAACCACCTGGGGGTGGAGTCGCCATTCTCCCAGGAGCACAGCTCGTGATAGCTCGTTTAGTTGGCTCTAAGTTCATTAAAACCACTATTTCAAAAGCTGAACTGATTTTCTTTTTTTATATTATGGTAAGAATATGTATAACACAATGTTTTAACTAATTGGAAAAAGCTGAATAATCATTCCAAACTTAAAGGGTTAGTTCACCCAAAAATGAAAATTCTGTCAGTATTTACTCACCCTCATGTTGTTCCAAACCTCTATGTGTTTATTTGTTCAGCTGAACACCAAAGGAAGATATTTGGAAGAATGTTTTAATCAAACAGATCTCAAATCCCCTTTTGACTACCATAGTATGTATTTTTTCCTACTATGGTAGTCAATGGGGATTGAGATCTGTTTGATTAAAACATTCTTCCAAATATCTTCAAATAATCGAATGATTAGTCCATTAACCGTTCTAATAATCGCTTAGATTAATCGATTATCAAAATAATCGTTTGTTGCAGCCCTAACATACATGGCTCGAAGCAACCTCAGATGCTTCTGACTCCAGAGGAGGAGATGGCGGGCGAGTTGTGACATGCGACGGGAGCGCAGACCACCTTGCCGGTTGATATACGCAACGGTCACAGTGTTGTCTGTATGGACCAGCACGTCCCTGCCCTGCAGCGGCCTTTTCAGACGGCGCAGAGCGAGGTGTACTGCAAGCAACTCGAGGCAATTGATATGCCAATGCAGATGAGGGTCCGTCCACACCCCTGATACTGCATGCCCGTTGTACGTGGCACCCCAGCCGGTGGCAGAGGCATCTGTGAATACCACAGCGTGCCTGGATACCTGTTCCAAAGGGACTCCTGCCCGAAGGAACGAGGGATCTGACAAAGGGCTGAAGGTCTGACGGCAGGCCGGAGTGATTGCCTCCCGGTGAGTGCCGTGATGCCACACCCATCTTGGGACTCGGTCGTGAAGCCAGTGCTGAAGCGGTCTCAGCCGAGCGGGGTTACCGCTGCTGCTGCTGCCATATGCTCCAGGAGCCTCTGAAAGAATTTCAGTGGGACCGCCATCCTGCCCTTGAACGTGTCCAAGCAGTCCAGCACCGACTGAGCGCGCTGCTCTGTGAGGCGCGCTGTTTGTGCGACCGAATCCAACTCCATACTGAGAAAAGAGATCCTCTGCACGGGGGCGAGTTTGCTCTTCTCCCAGTTGACCCGAAGACCCAACTGGCTGAGGTGCCTGAGCACAAGGTCCCTGTGATCGCATAACTGATCTCGAGAGTGTGCTAGAATGAGCCAGTCGTCGAGATAGTTGAGGATGCGAACACCCTGTTCTCTCATGGGAACAAGGGCCCCCTCCACGACTTTCGTGAAGACACGGGGGGTCAGGGACAGTCCAGAGGGTAGAACCCTGTACTGATATGCTTCGACCCTCGAACGCAAAGCGCAGAAACGGCCTGTGTCGAGGGAGAATCGAGACATGAAAGTACGCGTCCTTCAGTGTCGATCGCTGCAAACCAATCTCGGGGACGGATGCATTCGAAGATGCGTTTGTGTGTGAGCATTTTGAACGGTAGCTTGTGGAGGCTCCGATTCAAAACTCGCAGGTCCAAGATGGGTCGTAACCCACCACCTTTCTTGGGTACAATGAAGTAGGGACTGTAGTGCCCTGACTTCATATCGGCTGGAGGGACCGGCTCTATCGCATCCTTCACCAGTAGGACTGCGATCTCCGTGCGCAAGACATGGGGATCGGCTGCTCTCACTGTAGTGGAGTGGATGGCCCGAAAGTTGGGGGGATGCCGGGCGAACTGAATTGCATAGCCGAGCCTGATGGTCCGGATGCAAAACATAATTAATATATTTAACATATGAGCAGAAATTGGAGAACAAAAGCTTATTTGATCTGGTAGTGGTCTACTTTACTGTAAAAACTGTATATTATATCAAAAACTAGTTAACGAAATGTTGTCTTTCATATTTCGACTGTAACATATCATATGCATATCGTTTTATGTATCTGTAGCACAAATTTAATTTCTTGTTCCATTTAAATGCCTAAATTAGGGATGGACATGGTCAGAAACAATGCTCAGGTAGGCCGTGGTATTTAAACAATGCCCAATTGGCACCAAGGGGCCTAAAGTGTGCCAAGAAATCATCCCCAAGACCATTACACCACCACCACCAGCCTGCACCGTGGCACACATCAGTGGCATATTAATTGCCTCGAGTTACCTTTATTGTTCGCCTTACTGGCCCACCTGGACCTGGTTCCCAGAACTTATGCTCCTCATAATACCTGGCAAAAGGACTTGCTTCCTCAGGGATGGGACACCATATGCCACACGTGTCCGGACCTCTGGAACCTCTACGTGTGGTCTATGGATGGGATGCGGAGGACTCAAGTGGCCTACCTCCAGCGGTACTTGACACTATCACTTCAGCTAGAGCCCCCTCTAAGAGGCATGGAGTGGAGCCTCTTCGTTAATTGGTGTTCTTCCTGCTGGAAAGACCCCCTTAGAAGCCCAATTAATTTTATGCTTTCTTTTCTGCAAGACGTTTTAGAGTCTCTTTCTTGCAGTCAGAAGAGATTAAGATCTTTGTCTTTGAAGGCATTTTCAGTCAAAGAAGAGTGCCTGGGATTTGGACCGCCCAGCTCTCACATCATCCTGAGACCCCAGCCTGGATATGTGCCCAAAGTTTACACCACTCCTTTCAGGGACCAGGTGGTGAACATACAAGTGCTGCCCCCGGAGGAAGCAGACCCACTTGTGTTGCAGTGTCCTGTTCACGTTTGTCCTGTTTGTGTTCCTTTGTAAGCTTCCCTCAGGGAGAAGTTGTCGCTCTGTCAAAAAAATAAGTAAGTAAGCAAGCAAGTAAACCCTTTATTGTCACAAGCAGTGATGGGCAGTAACGTGTTAGAAGTTACACATTACTGTAATCCAATTACTTTTTCTAGTAACGAGTAAAGTAAGGGATTACAGTTGAAAAAACAGTAAGTAGATTACCGTTACTTCCCCGTAAACAGCCTGCATTACTGCGTTAGTTAGCCGTGATTTTGTTTAGTCAGACTGTCTCGTGACATAAGTCGTGCGTGAATAAAAATGATTTATGAGCGCCGCAACATCAGTGAGAGAGCAGCAGAGCTGCCAACTCTCACACACGCTCACACGACACACCCCGATTTCTCGCGCTGAAGTGTCAACCCCGTTGGTCAAACAAAAAAAACTATAAATCTAACCGCTGAGCCGCATTTGTGATTGACTAGTTATACCGCAAATTAGTTAAAATCACCCGGAATCTGGAGCGAGCACGCATGCGAGACTGTGCTCCAAAGTCCAAACCCTGTAGCGCGCACACGACAGAGAGAGAGCGAGAGAGAGACTTGCGTACTATGCAGAGAGCATCCTGATCTAGAAACTGGACCCCCGTTGGAGGATGTCAAAATTGTACCTCAAATCTGAGCGAGCATGTCACGAGACAGTCTCACGCGGTTAACTAACGCAGTGAGCCGGGACAGGAATGTGAAACTTAGCTACTGAAAAAAACCTGAACCCCCATCTGACATGACCGCTGCGGGCGGCTGCATGCTTGCTGATGGGACATAACCACTGTTTCAATCTGAAAGAAAAAAACAAACAAACTTGAAGCCAAAATACGGCATGCAACAGCATTTTCTGTTTTGATCAACTAATGTTTACTCCTCTGCACTTTACTGTTAAAAGACGTAAGTGTTAATAATTTGTAATCCAGTCAGGAGCGACTTTCGAAAATAAGTAATCAGTAAAGTAATTGGATTACTTTCTTGGAGAAGTAATCAGTAATCAGTAACTAATTACTATTTTCAAGTAACTTGATCAACCCTGGTCACAAGTCACAAGTACCAGCGAAATTGGCCATCAATCTGTCCATACTAACATATATATGATATGACAAGGGGGTAGACTGGACAGGAAGACAGGGAATTGAAGGAAAAATACAGCATGACATAAGGAGAGGTGAGGAGAAAAAGGCAACCCCCAGACTATGCTCTTGCAAGGAGTGCAGTGTACAAGAAAAAAAACACCTCAGCAACATTAGCACAATCAGTACATTTTACAACATAAACAAAAACTTGCAACAGGGTTTGGGAGTGGGGGATGGAGGTAGCCCAGCACAAGCAAGCAGCCATCCGGTCCTGCAGCTATTCTAGGCACTGGTCACAGACCCGCCCGAGGGATGGGGTGTGGGGCTGGTGTTTGCATATCTGTATATATATGTAAGAGTTCATGTATGTGTAGGCCTGGAGAGTCACAATGACTGGCATCATAATCTAGGTGCCTCAGTCCGCAGGACTGTCATAGCGATAAACAGCAAGTTGCCATGGAGACAACCTTGATCAGGTCCCAGACAGAGTCAACAATCACCAGGTGTCTGGGGAGTCGGGGTAGGAACGCAAGAGCGTCTCACTGCAGTGCTCTTCCGGGGAGTTGTTGTTCCAACAGCGGCCTTGGCCAAGGCCAGTGCTGGTTGAGGGCAGCCGAAAACAGATAAGATTGGGATTGTTTGGTCTTCAGGCGAGTAGCCGCATTCAATTCACAAGGCTATTCTCATGGTCCATTTTGGTCTCCGAAACGATCCATTTGCCTTTGCAAAGCTGTGAGCTTCTCCATGATGTTATCCATATTCTGGTTCATAGACACAGTCTCAGTGCTGACAGCTCTGCCCACCGCTTCAGTCATGACGGGCAGCCTTGTGAGGCTTTGGACAGCTGTCACCATATTTTTTATTTCTCGATAAACCAGGGCAATGCCTAATTCAATCAGCAGAAGACCTGTTATCATGGCTCCGAATAGGTAGATATCTTCAACATCCTCCACGGAAAGAGCCGCCAGACACACGACCCACCTCTTCTCCCATGCATCCATAGTGTAGCCAGTTGCGAACGTTCCGGCAGGAAGTTCAGGTTCCCCTGAACCCAAGCTTCTCGTCGAGAAGATGTTGTCAGTTGTTGAGAAGATGTTGTCAATTGCGTTGAGAGACCAGTTGATCAAATCCATAATTCCTTAGTTTGGAGAGCAGTGCTGAGAGAGTCTCTCAGCAAAGTACAAGACAGTAGACTAGACATGAAAAATGCAACCGCCTTCATTGAGTACCAAAGAACCCTAAATAAAGACAATTGTTCTACTGATTGACATTTAACCCTTTCACACGTAACTTTAAAATATTTGAACTGACCCCCCAGCATGAGTTTTTTAAGGGGCCCGTTATTTAGAACTTGCCACTTTAATGTTTCCATGGTGACGCGTCATTGCTTGTCACGTGACACAGCACAACCACAACACTGCGCTGAATGAATGAGGATCTGCTTTTATGTATTTTTTCCTTTTTTATTAAAAATATTCACAAATGTATTAGTTATAGCATGAAACTGATATTCCGATTTTTAAGTATGTGCTAGTGGATGGGTTTTGTTGTTTAAACATCTTTATAATGATCGCGTTTGTTGAGCTGTATGCATAATGGGAGGTGCCATTTTAGTTTGTTTTATAGTTCAGAGAATTTGGATCTGTTGGATTTATAATGTCAATTCCTCCACTTTTCACGAAAAATACATGAAAGTAAGTGGCTGGTGAACTGGGAGAAGAATATGGTCAAATTTTAAGCTACTTACACAATGTGTATCTGACATATATAAAACGTGTCGTCTTATTATAACTAAAAGGATTATTATTGCCGCTTCCATAGACATCAGTGTGTATTTTACAAACTCAAAATCAATGTTTTGCTAGTACTTATGTGTATTTAAATGTCTGAAACCTAAAATAAACATTATGTGGTTGAAAACACTCAATAGTTGAGTGCGATCTCACTGAGTGTGTCTGTCTCTGGCTCAGCGCCAGCCAACGTGCGAGAGCAAGTTTGAATTTAGCAGTTGATGACGTGATGCACTGACCTTTCTAATCACACCGGTGTGATCGGTACGCTCCAGGGACCAGCCAAGACTGATCACACCGGTGTGATCGTACTGCGTGAAAGGGTTAAACAGTTTTTTCCAAGCTGTGATCACTTTAATCAAAGCAATTTACATTAGGCACTTTAAATTTAAATTTTATGGTACAGCATTTTACTATTGAGTTTTTATGTGGCACTTGCTTGTCTGTTTTATGTTATGTCCTCTTATGTGTTGACATTGTAAAAAATGTGCAAGAAGCTCAACGTGCAATGTGGTTTTATACTGCAGATGGCTAATAAAGTAAAACTGAATCATATGTAGCACTGTCCTAATGGTCATTCTATATGTGTAGCTCCACATGTTACCTCCCTACGAGCAGGATGTGGTCTCTGTAGCACTTATTTCCGGTTGGAATAGGCACGCTTTCACAGTGTTATCAAATACTGTAGTCTCTTTGTATAGGGTCAGCAACATTCTCCATTCAAAGCCCTGTCCTTTCTTCCACCCCAACAGGTTCGAGGGGACAAGATGTCTTACTAGGCACGCTGGAAGGGGCAGCAGTTGTGGCACTTTCAATAGGGATTAAAATTCATCAGTTCATTCTGACATAACGTTAAACGTGACTGACTGATGTGTGCAGCTACTATGCTACTATGGAAGCTTTTTTTCACCACTGAATTAAAAATAAAAAAAGGTAATTGTGACTTTTTAATCTCACAATTCTGTCTTTTTTATTTTCATTTTATTAAAATATTTTAATTTTAATTTGATCATATAAACTCACAATTGTGAGAAAAAAAGTCACAATTGTAAAATGTAAGTAAAAGTTTCAGAATTGTGAGATACAAAGTGGCAATTATCTTTTAAACTGTTTTATTCTGTGGCTGAAACAAGCTTCCATAGGCTACACTATAAATGCTGACGAGAAAACACACAAGTATTTACTAGACATTTATTTATTTACTTTAAAGACAAATTATTATATTATTACTTATTATAACTATATATTGTAATAAGTCCTGGCATTAATGAAAAATAAGACTAAGGTGATGTTTACTGACCAATATACCCATCTTTGTTTCTTTCTGTCCTGTGGTATATGGCCATCTGTTTATTTTATTTTATTTATCTGCTTTGTTCTCTGGCTGCTCCCTCCTTTCCTCACATCTGACATTTATCTCTCATATTTTAGAATTGCTGATGGCAAGTGAGCATGCCGTAAAAATGCAGAAGGGGAGATTCTTGAAGAATGTGACTCGAAAACACACCGTTGCTATACACTGCAGGGAGTGGAGAAGATCATGAAACGGGTGCGTCATAAAACATTGTTTTCATATTACTAATTGTCTGCTTAACAGGATGGAGAGCAATTTTATTTAGTAAGTTCAAATAAAACATGTAAGACTGGATTTACAATAATACAATACAATACAATAATAGGATTTACAATAATTAATCAGAAAGAGAAAGTCATACAAAAATTAAGGTCAGGGTTGAAACTTTATTTTGAGAATGATTAGACAGTCAGTCAGACAGACAAACATGCGATTGGTGTAGATTTTTCCCTAAACCTAACTACCGTACGTCCTATAATATTTTTACTCTAGTGCGTTTACACATCAGATTTCGGCCGAGTCTAATACTATACCCTAGCGTGTCTACACATCGACGTTGGCTAATACTTGTCCCCCTAACTAACTTGCTTCCTGTGCAGGAATAATCGACAAACAGACTTCCACAATTGTCCTCTAAATGCTTTAATCACGGCTGGGAGTTCTCAACAGTCAGAGAAACTTCCCCAAGAGAGAAGCATTAACATTAAAGCTGCGGTCGGCAACTATGGCTGATTGAGTGGAGTGCAACATTTTGAATGTTTACAACTCATATTTCCCTCCCCCACTATCAACGAATATTTTGTGCTCGAGTGCACAACGAGTTTGTGCTCGAGTGCGTGCGCACCAGGTTATCTGTGAACGCGACCGTCTCATCAGCATTCATCAACACCATGGATTATTTGGAGGTATGCTGCTCTGGCTAATCTACCAATATATTACAATTGCTAACGTCATTTATACTCTAAATGAGCTTACTTGGTTTGTTAGTGTTCCGCCATCACTCTTCCTTACTGCGCGAACTTCAGGCGTGTGCATGTGATTGTAACGTGCGCAAGGGGTGGCGTGTGCCCGATCTGTGATTGACAGTCAGATCTCACACCCCCCTGGGCTGATTGGACACAGTTAACAGGGAGCGCAGGATTTTTGCAAAACAAATAACACGCTCCAGAGTTAGAAGCTCAGGTTTTTTCTAAAACCACTTTATTTATGTTGTTCTGTCGGATTATAGTGTCGTTTTCACTGAAAATGATCAAAAAATGTTGCCGACGGCAGCTTTAACATACTGAGAAAAGCCAGAAAATTTATTTTTGGCTTCTGTGGATGAAAGGCAACAACTCCCAGAATGCACTTGCTTCGCTGCCCTAGGCAGCCTAGGCTACTAGTGAGTCTCTGTGATGAGTCTGCCCAGGATTTCGAGATCGCCCAAAATGTCCGGGATTTGGCTTTTGCGTTCTACAGTCGCCATTCATTATGTTTACTGTGGCGAGCAGGACGAGTGAGGGCCACAGGAGAATGACGCAAGGCCGGTGGCATGATTTTGTACGATGGCCGGACATGTCCAGGAAAAAGCAGGATGGTAACCCCTATCTACTCAGCTTTCTCCTACTAAGTTACTCAGCTTTCTCCACAGAACAAGAGCCTGCTAGCATAGCTGAGATGTCTGACACTATGTGTTCATTCTGTGAGTGAGAACCCACCCTCAATCGGCGGGTTGAGAACATGCCGAACAACCCCTACTACTGACTGTAGTCTTAAGCCTCTGGCCAAAAAATCCTCAGATGACGCAAAAGGATTTTTTACAGACAAAAAAATACATAAATCTCTGAGGGTGAGGGTGGAAAGCATGGTCATTTGAAAATACTATGGTTTCCTACAAATACAAAGCTTAATGCTAAATCCTGAAGTATCCCTTTAAATACACAAGTTTTCCCTGGGTTTCTAACAGTATATTCTGTTCAAATGTTAAATGATAAATAAGGTTAGATGGTAGTCTAACATAGTTTATTATATAGCCAAGTTTAAAATTTCCACAACAATAGACAGACAGACAGACAGACAGACAGACAGATAGATAAGACGTCATATGACGTCAGACAGACATGATATGAATTAATATTCAATTAATTGTACTACAGTGTTTAGTAACACTTTCTATGAAGCCTGTATTTGCATAATGCCTTATAAACAACCTTATAATATGTTGTATCATCTTATAAATAATCACAACAACAGGTAAAATACAGTATATAATATCTACCTATTTAAATTATTATTAATGCATTATAATACACACATAATCCTTTATAAAAAACCTTATAAAGTGTTGTCACCCTCAAGTTGTTCCAAACATGTAGGAGTTTCTTTCTTCTACTAAAGAAGATATTTAAAAGAATGTTGGTAACCAGACAGCTGACGGTAGCCTTTGACTTCCATGGTAGTTTTTCCTGCTATGGCTGTTTGATTACCATTGATAAATCATTTTGATGACCAAAAATCCACATTTTGCATCCAACCCTGATTCCAATAAGACCATTTTAAATGACAGAGTTTGCAGCTTTGAAAGTGACCTGTATTTAAAAATAGTTATAGTTACACTGTATATTAGGTAAACATATAAGCCATATATTAGACCGTATGTGTCCACAAAAGTATGGTCATATAATGCCGTCATGTTTGATGCAATGTATAGGGCACTCACTGTGTGTTACCGTTGGGTTTGGACTGTGTGTCGTCTCATCGAGCTGAAATCTTCCCCATAATTGTCTTCATCATGTCTACAGAGAGAGTCTCGCAAATTGAGGTATTATGATTTTCTCTGTGGCTGTAATAGCATTATTAAATCTAGCCTTTGCTATAAAGGTTCTAATTTTAAGACAAAAAAGCATTACAATTGTTCTGAGCATTACAATTGCTGTATTTATCTATTCTGTCATTGTTTCCTAGACACAAACTACGGCAGAACTCTGTGACTGAGTCTCAGGTGCTGGAGTGTTCCTCCAATGAGGAGCCCCTTCTGGATAAACTACCCTGCCTTTATTCGAAGCATTCCACCAGAAAGCTGGGAATGACAGTGCCAGCCTAGTGGACACTGTGAAAACTGTAGTGAGAGAGGAGCAGAATAATATTGTGTGGGTTGAGGCAGATCCCTGGTGAGGGACTAACGGGTGTGAGGGCATAAATTCAAATTCCCCTCACTACAGGCAACTAACTATTAGTATTAAGGTCAATTTATAATTCTGCTTCAAACGTATAGACCCTGTATAGGTGGTTACGGTGTAGTTTGTTTACTTTCCAGAAATGCTGTGATTGGTCAGTTTTAGAACCAGTCAGAACTTCCCCCAGGATGATGAAAAAAAGTGCATCCATGGATAATGAACAATAGAGCCTGATTGCTTGATGGTTTTAATGAAAGCAGTGAGGCTGATCAAAACACAGCATGATAGTCAGAGAATGATAAGCCACAAATTAATAGTGATCCAAAATAATAATTTGTATATTTGTTTATCCCTATAACAACAATAGTCCCTATAGTCATAACATAATGAATAGAGAATTTTATTTTATTTTTTCAATCACTTGACACATTTCTTAGTACCAAGGTCACTTTTTCAAAACTCTTGACACAGTTTCCTCCTTGGCACAGCAGTACATTTTACATTCAAAATGCACTTAAACCACCAAAACGCTTCACACATGTCGCAAATCAAGTCATTCTTCCAAAACACTAGCAAAGGTATAATAAATGAACAAACATGCTTTGTCACTTGTCACAACTATGCTACAGTATTTTCACAAAACAAGAATGACAAATTTCTACTGCTTAGAATTTATTGCATGATGTGTTGCATGGTCCATGTGTAGGGGTTCCTACATCAAATTCTTTTGATAGCATTTATTTTGGTAACACTTTACAATAAGGTTCATTAGTCACTACATTAGTTAACATTAACAAAGAATGAACAATACTTCTTCAGCATTTGTTAATATTTGGTAATGTTAATTTCAACATTTACTAATACTTTATTAAAATCTTGTTAACATTAGTTAATGCACTGTGAACTAATGAACAACAATGAACAGCTAGATTTGTATTAACTAACGTTAACAAAGAATAACAAATACAGTAACAAATGGTTAGTTAATGTTAGTTAATGCATGAACTAATGTTTAATAAATGAACCTTATTGTAAAGTGTTACCTTTATTTTTTTAGATTTTAAATATATTACACTATGGTATTACTGTGCAAATGTTGCAAATTGTTGTCTTGTTCAATTTTGTTCTATGTTAAGTTTAACAGTTTTGTGGTTGTGTTTGAGTGAGAAAAAGAATGTATGCAATTTGAAAGATAATAATGATAAATGCTCTCTTTTTTAGCCCACATAGACTGCTGTTGTCCTCAATGTCTGAGGAGTTTTAAAAAAGTGACCTAAGTATTGAGAAATGGATCGCGATTGTAAACAAAATTTGGTAACACTTTACAATAATAGTACATGAATAATCATGTAGTACTGATGCCTGAATTAATCATTACTTTACTATACACTAAGGATGTGTTAAGACACTAATGAGGAACTAACCTTAACTACGACATGAGTCAAATGAATTCCTGCATGAATAGACCATCTTAACTACACGTTAGTACATGCTTGTTAATTAATGCATTAATTAACATTTCAGGTAAACTAAATCAAACTTGCTATAGAAAATGGACACATTTTGTGGCCCAAAAGAAGAGCAAGAACCCTAACTGACTAACATCCAACTGCATTATGATATAAAGACAGTAAACCAATCCATAAAATAACTACAGAAATAACCATCATCTGTGCTAACACTGATTTTAATTTTGAAAATGGAATCTGTTAATGAATATGTTAGTGTAGTTTTTTCACTCTTGATGGCAGCAGTGAAATCACTTAAAGGGTTAGTTCACTTAAAAATTAATATTCTGTCAGTATTTACTCACCCTCATGTTGTTCCAAACCTCTGTGTTTATTTGTTCTGCTGAACACAAAGAAAGATATTTGGAAGAACGTTTTAATCAAACAGATTTAATTTCCCCATTGACTACCATAGTATGTATTTTTAGTATAGTATGGTTGTCAATGGGGATTAAAGTTCTGTTTTGGTAAAGTGGTTCTTCAAATATCTTCCTTTGTGTTCAGCAGAACTAGAATAGACACATGAGGTTTGGAACAACATGAGGGTGAGTAAACAGCGCAGTCTGATCCCAATTCGTCATATAACTGACGTTTTGGGACGTCTTTGACCATTCGTCAATATATGCCTTTTTAGGGCCCCCTTAAACGTCAGTAGATGACGTTATTGGATCCTAACTCTACCCAGACCTAAACCTAACCCTCAAATCCAACTCGTCACCTAACTGACGTTTAAAGGTGAGAAGCGTCAGTTGTATGACGACCTGGGATCATCAGTCTGCTGACGTTTAAGGGGGCCCTAAAAAGGCATATATTGACGAGATGGTCAAAAGATGTCCCAAGACGTCAGTTATATGGACAAATTGGAATAAGACTGTGTTACAGCCAATACTGACAGAATTTTCATTTTTGGGTGAACTAACCCTTTAAAACGGAATGAGATTACATTGTTTTTAATGATGAATGCATCATTGTGTGTTCAATGATTAAGGTCAAATGTAAACATTCCAAGACATCTAGTGTCATTCACTGATGTTTGTGACAGTTGCTGGTGTCAAATTTAT
Source organism: Hybognathus amarus (assembly GCA_030378365.1). Taxonomy (NCBI): domain Eukaryota; kingdom Metazoa; phylum Chordata; class Actinopteri; order Cypriniformes; family Leuciscidae; genus Hybognathus; species Hybognathus amarus. The sequence goes on from JAQIUQ010000069.1 coordinate 49,851, forward strand.
GAACAATTTTACATTATGTCTTTTTAGAACATCTTTCTTCTGATCTAGAACATGTTTGATTTAGTTTATCACGAAAAGTTAATTAATGCATTAATTAACAAGCATGTACTAACGTGTAGTTAAGATGGTATATTCATGCAGGAATACATATCTAGACTCATGTCATAGTTAAGGTTAGTTCCTCATTCGTACATGTCTTAACTCATCATTAGTTCATATATAAGTCATTATTAATTCAGGTATTCAGTACATGAATATTCATGTACTATTATTGTAAAGTGTGCTACACTGCAGGTCTAATGCAGAAGTATAATGGGCTGTTTCTGTGCAGTGAGAGCAAAAAAATGGAGATCTGATACAGTGTTGAGGTCGATAGGATTTTATAAAAAAAGAAATACTATTCAGTAAGGACACGTTAATTTAATATTTTCTGTTTTCAGCTTTTCCCCTTTTTCAGCATTAATAGTAAAATGTTGATTGAGTATCAAATCAAAAATATCAGAAGGATTTCTGAAGGATCATTTGACTGCTTAAATTCAGACGTTGCCATCACAAAAATAAATATATTTAAACAGAAAACACTTATTTTATATTATAATATTATTTCACATAATACTCTTTTTACTGGATTTTTGATCAGATAAAGGGCGAGCATAAGATAATTTTGAATGGCAGTGTGCAGTTTATGTAAAAAGTAATGCTACAACATTTGTCCATTTTAGGCATTTGTCTTGTGCTGAACCCTGAGGGATCCATGACTCATTCAGTATACGTACAAAAATATTTTTATATAATAAAGTATTTCTCCGAAACGGGAATATGGTGCTTTATTGGGACAGGATGAGAAGGTGCATGCTATACTTTTATAATTTACATGATATTTTTATGGTAAAATAAACAGCAACTGTGGTTGCCAGAACTTTAACGTTAAAAATACAGTAGGAACTGTAAATGGTTTTACAGACTTAACTTAAAATTTACAGTAATAAACTGCATTTCATTTTCTGAAACCTGTTGATATACCAACCTTTTGTAAAATTGATTTCTGTTTTGTACCATTGAAAATACACTGACAACCATCAATCATCACAGTAGGGATGAGAATTACATGAGTAATCAAAGCTCTTCTTCCATTACAAAGAAGCTGCACTGTTCATTCACACAAACATTAAACACCTTCATGGTAATGTCACAGTGTCTGTTTGTTTTCCCTTGTTTGTCCACTAGATGTCCTCCTTCCCCACGGTGTCATGTACTATTTGGAACTGCATTTCCCAGCATTCTGTCTGTCACTGTCACTTAGATGTTCATTGCACTCAGCTGTTTCCTGTAATCATTGTCCCAGCTGTTCATTGTTAGTCTTGTTAGATCTGTGTGTATTTATTCCCTGTCTGTGTCAGTATATGTTACCGAGTCGTTGTTATGTCTGACACTTCTTGGTGTGTTCCTGATTGTTCCTTGTGTTTTGTTATTTTTGTATTTGTATTTTGTATTTGTATTTGGATTGTTAACGCGGTATTCTGACCTTTGCCTGGACTGGATTTATGCTTTACGGATTACCCATTAAAACATCTTTACTGCACTTGGATCTGCTGTCAATCTCCTGTGTGTATCGTGACAGAGCGACTTGCGTCATGCTAGGCTCCAGCAGTACGGGTTTCCGAATCCGATCCCCCTACCACCAAGGAAGAGAGAGGGGACAGATTCAGTAATTTAATGGCTTTATGCCAACAGGGACAGTCGGTGGGTGGACTAGCTCAATTGTTTTGGACTCTCTAAGAGGTATGGGTTACAATGAGGCAGTACTGAAAGATCGTTTTAATAATTGCCTTGATAACCCATTACCTCGAATGTGAGATGATGGGGCTGGAGACTCTGGACTTCTGGGGGTTCACTAATTATCTGCAAGGGAGTAGCCGGAGGATTCGTGTCAGAACCGATTTGTTGTGTCTGAAAGGATGACAGAGTCCACAACAGCGTTTCCTGACGGGAGGGACCCGGCACCTGTGTCTCCGGTGAGAATGGCCACTGTTCGAGACCAGTGCCGTCTATTTCCAGAGCCGGTGTCTGAGGTTTGTGAACCGGTGTCTGCTGTTCCTGAGTCCGAGCCAGTGGCCACAGACCAGTGGCCGATCCAGTATCTGTTCACGTCACTTCCTCCGGAGCCGGTGCATACGGACAAGATGGCCAAGCCAGAGACTGTTCACGTTCCTTCTGCCGATCCAGAGTCTGTTCACGTCACTTCCTCTGATCCAGTGTCCCCTGACCCTGGCCACCCAAAAGATCTGCTCCGCCCTGGCCGCCCGAGGGGTCTTCACCGCCCTGGCCGCCCGAGGGGTCTTCACCGCCCTGGCCGCCCGAGGGGTCTTCACCGCCCTGGCCGCCCGGAGGGGTCTTCACCGCCCTGGCCGCCCGAGGGTCTTCACCGCCCTGGCCGCCCGAGGGGTCTTCACCGCCCTGGCCGCCCGGAGGGGTCTTCACCGCCCTGGCCGCCCGAGGGGTCTTCACCGCCCTGGCCGCCCGAGAGGGTCTTCACCGCCCTGGCCGCCCGAGAGGGTCTTCACCGCCCTGGCCGCCCGAGAGGGTCTTCACCGCCCTGGCCGCCCAGAGGGTCTTCACCGCCCTGGCCGCCCGAGAGGGTCTTCACCGCCCTGGCCGCCCGAGAGGGTCTTCACCGCCCTGGCCGCCCGAGAGGGTCTTCACCGCCCTGGCCGCCCGAGAGGGTCTTCACCGCCCTGGCCGCCCGAGAGGGTCTTCACCGCCCTGGCCGCCCGAGAGGGTCTTCACCGCCCTGGCCGCCCGAGGGGTCTTCACCGCCCTGGCCGCCCGGAGGGGTCTTCACCGCCCTGGCCGCCCGAGGGGTCTTCACCGCCCTGGCCGCCCGAGAGGGTCTTCACCGCCCTGCGCCGCCGAGAGGGTCTTCACCGCCCTGGCCGCCCGAGGGGTCTTCACCGCCCTGGCCGCCCGAGGGGTCTTCACCGCCCTGGCCGCCCGAGGGGTCTGCTCCGCCCTGGCCGCCCGATGGACTCTCTGTTTTGCCCTGGTTCCTGATTAAGCTCTCACCCCTTGTTCCTGTCTCCCTTCACGGACCTGGCCCACTATCCCTCCCCCTGATCCTCCACCGTTCCACCTCCCTCCTGAACTCTTGTGATTGTGTTGTTGTTGTCGTGGAGTGTCTGGTAGCCACTCCGTAGAGGGGGGGTTATGTCACAGTGTCTGTTTGTGTTCATTTGTTTGTCCACTAGATGTCCTCCTTCCCCACGGTGTCATGTACTATTTGGAACTGCATTTCCCAGCATTCTGTCTGTCACTGTCACTTAGATGTTCATTGCACTCAGCTGTTTCCTGTAATCATTGTCCCAGCTGTTCATTGTTAGTCTTGTTAGATCTGTGTGTATTTATTCCCTGTCTGTGTCAGTATATGTTACGGAGTCGTTGTTATGTCTGACACTTCTTGATCTGTTCCTGATTGTTCCTTGTGTTTTGTTATCTTTGTATTTGGATTGTTAACGCGGTATTTGACCTTTGCCTGGACTGGATTTATGCTTTACGGATTACCCATTAAAACATCTTTACTGCACTTGGATCTGCTGTCAATCTCCTGTGTGTATCGTGACAGGTAACACACGTGAAATTAAAAAATGCAATAAACATTAATTGAACAACATTAAATGCAACATAAAACCCTAATGTACATAACTGATTAGAAAAAAACCCCAAGAAACATATGAGGAAACATAGTTATTTCAACAAAAATACATCAAATGTAAAGTGTGGCGCAGGGAATTGTGGAATGTCAATTTACGGTTTTTCACTGTAAATTATAGTTGTTATTTTTCACTTTCAAAAATTTAACAGTATTTTATAGTAAAATTATATCACAGTTATTTATCTAGTATGGAAACTTTCTGTTAATCAATTAACAGTTTTGTACTGTAGCATTTTTACATTCTACATGCTACTGTTGTCTTTTACCGTTAAAATTACGATTATTTTTTTACAGTGTAGTCTACTCTTCCTCTTTAATACTGTTCTACTGTTTTGAATGTTTTGTGCAAAAACAACAAAAAAGCATTTAAACATTTACTGGAGCATTTACAGGAAGCTGTAAATCATATCCACTGAGGATATTTAAAGAATTTGAAATAAGAAAACTTTTTTTTTTGTTTTTACTTTGTAAAACAATATGGCTGGATTTGTCTATATTGTAGGCTGTATTTGTCTATATTGGATCTGACAGGAATTGTGCAAGACACGGACTTTGGGTCGAACATGTATGGTCGAATCCAGCTGCCATTTGACAACATTGGAGATTTTCCCCCACGCGTGCACCGATGGGTGAGTTAAACTCATTATAATATAAGAGGGAGAAATGAAGACGACACAGATATGCATTTTGTGTATGACCTAGAAGTATTTATTCAGCGATCGGCGGTTAAAGTTTATCTGTACGGAACATCGATTGTTGTATGGAAAATGATTATATGTTACCTTCTATATTGGATCCAACAGGAGTGGTGCAACACACTTATGTGAGTAATATTTTTATTTTAGAAATAATAATCTTACTCGGCTAGCATTGCATTGTTACAGATCGTTTGATATCTAATAATTATGTGTATGTGTCTGCAAGTATCCGTTGTATTCGAGGTGCTGTTGGTTCATTGTCCTGCGATTCGGGATCGGACTCTGGGTCAAACATGTATGGGCGAATCATTCCGGTTGCCATTTTACAACAGTGGTTTTCAAAACAAATTCCCCCACGTGCACCGACCAAAACCAACAACAGAGTTGAAGCATATGCAAAACTGTTATCCACTCATTGCAGTGGGCGTTTACTTCCTAGTCATTTTTATGTTTTTGAATGTAACCAAGCGAACGTCATAAGTTGACCTCAGACAACAAAACAAAAACATTTAAAAAGCCAGTTCATGACCCCTTTAAGCCTATAGCTAACAGTCGCTAGGAATTGCTGACATGTTTCAAAACGGTGCTATGTTTGAGCCAACAAGACAGTAATTAAGGCAATATAAAGTTAGATTTGGAAACGTATACACCCAACTCAGAAACCGAAAAAGTTGTCGCGTCGGTATCTGCGAACTCAAACATGTGTGAGTACAGGTCTTTTATGCAGCGAGTGTAGAGACGTTAATTGGATAGATGTGAAGGTAATAATGACGTAGAGATTAAGTCTTCCTGGCAGAACTTTATGCTTAAAGCTTTCATTTCCTGCCTGTCTCCACTTCATTGTCCGGCATTGTTTGTGTTTAACACGCTGTCGCACCTGGAATCCTGATCCTGAGTTTTGTTATAGTAAAGAAAGTGGAATGTCTACTTTGATCTCCGTCATCCTTCCTACGACCCATGACAGTGGGTAGGAGCATACTTCAGTGTGCTCCTATTATGCCATGACTTCCTGTTCCAGGAGTATAAATATGAGGAAGCACAAAGGCCAAATTCCCTTAATCATCCATCACAATGAGTAAAACCAAAAGATATTTTTAATCAAAAAGATAATCAAAAGATTGTTGAGCTTCACAAAAAAGAAAGTGTCTTTAAGAAAATAGCTAAAGCATTGAAAATTCCCATTTACACCAGGGGCAATACTTAAAAAGTTCAAACCTAAAGATGTTACAAATCTGCCTGGAAAAGGACATGTCTATGTATTGTTTTAATGCATGGTGAGGAGGAGAGTGGCCAAAAATTCTCCAAGGATCATAGCTGGAGAATTGCAGAGATTAGTCTTGGGGGTCAGAAAGCCTAGAAAATTATCAGAACAACCCCTACATCACCACAAGATGCTTGGGAAAATTCCTCCTCGCTCATCAAAAAACAAACTCCATGAGTCAACTCCAGTCAGACACAACCTGGATCTTCAAAAAGGTTGTGGTTCTATGGTCAGATGAAACTATAAGAGCTTTTAGGCAGCAAACTCACCAAATGTGTTTAGTGCAAACAGGGATAAAATGTACCCCATGACCACAGTTCAATATACTGCTTGATCTGTAATGTTGTGTGCCTAAATTTGCTGAAACCCTATTGTTTTTGTTAATTTTCCCATCATGCAACATTCTCCATGTAAAACTGATCGTGCAGGACGAACCGTAAGTCCTAGAGACTTGAAACTTTGGGACTGGTAGGACTCACACCGCCTACAGCGTCACCAAGGCACACCCGATCGGCCTGACGGGGGCGCTACAGTGAGCAAAAGTACAAAATGGCTCATAACTCCTCAAACGTCGAGGCGTAGTCTCAAGTGTCTTACATCGTTGGAATACTTGGCTCCAGCCGGACAAGATGCATGCTCGCCCTTCAGGCGCCAATTTCGAGTGAATTTTTTTGAAAAACATACTTTTGAGAACTACTCCTAGGTTTTTGGCCCGATCTGAACCAAACCACTGCATAAATATTCTCTGGAGTCTGACTGTCAATAATAATCATCAATAAATAAATAAATACATTTCAATTGTCGGTTTCTAAGGGGAACCAAAATATCTGATGGCACCAGAGCCACTTTTATTAAATGGTTATAACTTGTGAATGGAAAGAGATATTTTCGCTAAACTTGGAACACGTGTTTGTGAGCTCATTCTGGGCCTTTTCGTGACAATTGGCCACTTGGTGGCACTATAACAGGGAAAAAAGTCATGAAAATGGCTATAACTGCACCCAACCATTAGTCGAATAAAAATAGGCGTGCAGTGTGTTTGTCCAGGGTACCTTTATAGTCTATGAGAACATTGGCGTATCTCAAAAAACTCAGTATACATCATCGGCACAGTGCCTTGAAGGAGCCTGAGAATTTTCAACCCAGCATTTTTCACAGGAGTGACCTCCTTATCCTCCTGAATCCTTTATCGTTAATATAACACGCAAATCCCAGGCGTAATAAATCCAATAAATCCTTTAGCATAATATGAGACTTACCCTACCCTACCCCACACCTAAACCTAACCTTCACAGCACGTGTTATATTAACGATCACGGATGCCATGTGCGTAGTATAGTGCAGTTTTGTCATATAGCGTTCTATATGACGATAAAGGATGAGAATGCGTTGGAAAACCAATGTGGTTGAACGTTACTTTGCGACAATGGGTTTCGAGGAAACAGTCACGACTAATTGATTTCTCCCAACGATACATCGTACTATGGCAGTGAAGCAGCGAGTTTACATCGTTGTACCGGAAACACACCACAGAGCGTGACGTCGGTGAAAACCCTCTATAAAACAAAGCAGAGAAAATCTTTCACCAGTAGGCTGCTACACTCTTATTCTCATGTTTGTTGTCTTAATGCACTGGGCAATAATCTAAGCTAGAACCATTGTTTTAGAAATACAGTTGTAACCTGGGTATTGACTTGAGTAAATGTAACACCAGTAAATGACTTGAGAGTTGGAAAAAGTTAAGAAAAACAAATAATTAAAGTGATCAACAGGAAACGCGATTGATCCTATCACTGATTGTGCTGCAGTGACTGACACTCCTGAGAGCCAAAAGTAGCAGCATATTCATTAGACCCGCCCACAGTTTGCGCTGGCACCGCAGTCAGTCAGCATGAACAGATGAGGGAATTAGATGAGAACAGGTCAGACAAGGACAAGCACCCAGAGCATTTCTCCAGAAACTCCTTTCACTAAATAATTATCGAACGGGAACTGTGATACTTGGAAACTTTGGATGCATTAGGCTGGTGTGTCGTCAGGAGAGAAAATTTCAGAAATTATTTGATTTGATATGAGTTGAGTTGAGTAGGCTGCACTCAGAGCTGAATTAGTTAGCCAAAGGAAAAGCTACCAAGTGTATACAACTCTTTAAACTGAGTCCTTTGATTCACAAATTTTGATCAACTGAGTCGTTTTATTCATGAACTTTGTTCATCTGAATCTATTTATCTTTCCAACATTTCCAATTCATATTGTTGAACATACTGTTTACAACACTGAAAAAAAAGTGTGTTGGATTTACATGATTTGATAGTGTACATCAGTCCCACATGAACCAATTAAGTTGCATGAACATAATTTATTCATGTATCTTCAACAACATGGAATGAAGTCATTTTAAGTTATCCAATTAAGTAGTCTCAAGGTGATTTTAAAAGGCTCCCTGATTGGCTGTTTCGGGTATGCAAATTCATATATTCATTTATTCAATTAAGATTTAATGTATTTTAGTGTCACACAACTCAATTTTTAGTATATAGCCTGCAGTTAGCTACCAATAGCACTTGTTAGCATACTGAATGCTAAGGTACATACACCATCAGCAAAAAGCAGATGCTATAAGCATAGTTGAATTGAGTCCACAGCCTAACCAAATGATCCACTCTTCTCCACAATGGTAACCAACTGTAATTTAAATGGTTCTAATAATTCTAATGTAATTGAACATTAAACACAATTACACACTAACTTTTTCTTATTTTCTCAAAAACATATAAAATAACACTTAATTTCAACATTTATTCTCTCCTAATTCAGACATATGCAAAGCATGAAAGGAATTAACTTGCACCGCCCAGTTTCAGTTAATGCAACACAAATCATTCATGTTATCAAACACAAATGGATTAAGTAAACTTAAATTGTACATATATTTAAGCAGATTGGACACAATCAAATTAAGTTTGGAGAAAATGTAAAGCAATTATGTTGCTTAAGCTAATTTTAAGTAAGCAATTTGAACAAGCAGCAAAAATCATTTTTTTCAGTGTATTTAAAGTCAAAGTGGTTTATTGGGAGAGAATTCTGAATTATTGTGTTTTGAATCAAATCCAATGTCTGATTACATTTCTTTTTGCACATCTGTGTTATAGAATGTGTATTTTGTTTTATTATTAAGTTATTTGAGTCAAGGTGAAAGAAACAGATGCAGATTTGGGTTTGAGAGTTTTTATTTTTCTTCACAAATTGAATGAAATGGCAGAACTTCACCAAATTGAATCCTTGTTGAATCATTCATCCCAAAAGAAACGGCTAGTCGGTATGGGTGTAACACTTCGATATGATACACTGGTGTCACAGTTCAGTTCATAATGCAAAAGAAATTTCCTTGATTTATTTTTTTTCTTTTTAAATTAAAACTAGCATCATAAAGTATGATCATTTTTACTTTGAGCAAAGATGGAGCTATACTTGACTCTTCTTAGGAGCATATTAAACAAAAACAGCTCCTTGCTCCTTGGAAAAAAAAATGTAATGTAATATAGTTATAAACAACAATTTATTTTTTATTTCAGATTAACATTTGAGGGCAACAATTTATTCCTTAATGTCGAAATAAATCCGACGTAACGTAACTTGAAAGTATTCCTGCCAAACTTCCATGGTTACAGTTAGTGTTACTACTGTCAATCTATGGTGTTGCTGATCTGTGGACACTGGATTGTTCGTTCAAGGCACAATGTTTCTTCCTGGTTTCCACGTCAGTGCTATTTGCTCCATTTATAACGGAGACATGTGAATGCTTCTAACCACATTTTTCACTGCATTATTAGTAGGTTCATGTTTGTCCACCAAATGATACAATAAACTTTCAAATGCTGACAATGCTTTATCAGTATAAACTTCCTTATAAATATCAATCCAACCTGTATTATTTACGGTCTGTACAAAATGATTCGATGACTGAATCTCTTATATGATCTTTTATAAATTACCCTTGGCTTCCTACATGTTCTAAATGTTTACTTAGTGTCTTGCTAAATAAAACTTAAGCTGCAGGAAGTTGCCGGAAATTGCGCGTTGATCCCAGGAAATTGCCGGAAATTGCCAGAACGCCTTCTGTGTGAACGCAAAACACGACCCGGGATTGATACCGGCATTGATGCCGGGTTGGGTACGTGTACACGTCTCATCCTGATGTCATGCGTCTTTCCGGGATCTTTATGGGACAAATGCCAGGTCACATTATCCGTGTATTTTCCGGAACCTCTGTGTGAAAGGGGCTTTATTGTCTTTAAATTCATTTGTGCTTAAAGGCCTTAATTGCTTAAACCCCGATAAATGCTGCTTGCAGCTTTAATTTTTATTTATTTTTTGTTTATTTGTTTATTTATTTTTTGCTGGAGGTCCTGGACATCTTGTTCAGATACATGGATTCTAGCAAATAGCAACAGATAAAAAAAAATCTAAACCTGACTGCCTCTGCTAAATCTGGACTGAAAAAAACATCAAACACAAAACATCAACACAAAAGCCTAAAATGAAGTTTCTGCCATGACCGTCCCAGTCCCCTGGCCTGAACCCTATAGAAAATGAGTGGGGTGAACTGAAGAGAAGAAGCACCAATATGGATTTGGGAATCTGAAGGATCTGGAGAGATTCTGTGTGGAGGAATGTTTTCTGATCTCTTGTCAGTTGTTCTCCAAACTCATCCGACATTATAGGAGAAGACTCAGAGCAGTTATCTGCAATAATTGGGGCTAAAGGTGTACTGGAGAAAAAAAATCATAATTTTCTTCCCACTTTTAATTCTTTTACTTCAATGAAAGTTTTTAATTTTTGGAATCAAAAGCAGAACCAATGCAGATTTATTTTCACAGCCGCCTTTGTTATTTACCAACGGTGCCAATATAAGGGGAGGGCAGGATAGATAGATGATAGAGAGTGTTTGTGAAAAACATGCAATTTGTTCAGTTATTCTCAATATAAGCTGTTTATAAGACTTTATAAATAGTCTTTTATTTGTGTTACAGCTTTTATATGTAAACTGATGCTGAGAGGCCGAGCTCGAAGGAGAAGGATGAAGGAATGCAGGACTTTTTAGAGAGAATTGTGAAAGGACTAAATCAATTCTACTAAATTAGAAGACGAGCCAGCCTCTCCATTGATTGATGATCCAAGCCTAACACCTGCTGGTGGAACTTGTGAACTGATTTTATAATACTAAATTAATGTATAACTTTTTACTTTGTATGGGACCTTTGAGAAACTAATTATAATAAAATGACTTATAATTATTATAAAAAAGATTGCCTGCCACAAGTCTCTGCTTTCTAAAGACTAAACCACAGAGGTCTTTCTAGACTGTAAGTATGAATCTTAATACTTATTATCTAGTATAGAATTTGACTGACTTTACCTTACCTGAGAAAATAAACCTAATAAGGTAGAAGGTGCTGATGATCTATATATTGGAAATGATGGAACATTGCTTTTTGATTTCTAACCAAAATCAATAATCAAGTGCTCAATAAGAATTATTGTGTAGATTACATAATAATAAGAGAAGTAATGAATTTGTAAAATCTAATGGAAAGTTTAAAACAAATAGTAGTGTCTCAAAAATCTCAAAAGTGAGAAGAAGTCTAAAAAGAAGCACTCTTATTGACTAATTCACAGTAAAATTATTAAGATTACCCGGTCAGGGTTATAAAGTGCATGCATGACACTACTAAGATCTCTTTTATCTAAAAGAAGAATAAAATAGGATTACGAAGAACATTAGGCCTATTAAATAAGAGAAGTATTCTAACAAGAGATTAGAATATTTTTGATAAACAGACATAATAGAGATGAGCTAAATCCGATATGTAGAGATTTAGTGTAGACTGCATGAACTGTCCAGCGAAGTGCACATCGTTGAATGGAGACTGCAGTACAAAATCAGACCCATATTAGGATATACATGGATGATCCTAGACCTAGAGTAATTATATGAGAAGAGAGAGCATTACAGGAAAATACTCTAACCCAAAGGATTATTAGGAACACCATTCTAATACTATCTTTCACCTTCAGAACTGCCTTAATTCTGCATGGCATTGATTCAACAAGGTGCCCATATTGATAGGATAGCCTCTTGCAGTTGATGGAGATTTGTAGGATGCACATCCAGAGCACGAAGCTCCCGTTCCACCACATCCCAAAGATGCTCTATTGGGTTGAGATCTGGTGACTGTGGGGGCCATTTTAGGACAGTGAACTCATTGTCATGTTCAAGAAACCATTTTGAAATGATTCGAGGTCAGGTAGGCCGTGGCATTTAAACAATGCCCAATTGGCACTAAGGAGTCTGCCAAGAAAACATCCCTCACACCATTACACCACCAGCAGCAGCCTGCACAGTGGTAACAAGGCATGATGGATCCATGTTCTCATTCTGTTTACACCAAATTCTGACTCTACCATCTGAATGCCTCAACAGAAATTCGAGACTCATCAGGCCAGGCAATATTTCTCCGGCTCTTCAACTGTCCAATTTTGGTGAGCTCTTGCAAATCGTAGCCTCTTTTCCCTATTTGTAGTGGAGATTTTTCTCTTTTTCCTATTTGTCATAGTATCCTGTGGGGTCTTCTGCTGTTGTAGCCCATCCGCCTCAAGGTTGTGCATGTTGTGGCTTCACAAATGCTTTGCTGCATACCTTGGTTATTTCAGTCAAAGTTGCTATTCTGTCAGCTTGAATCAGTTCGGCCCATTCTCCTCTGACCTCTAGCATCAACAAGGCATTTTCGCCTACAGGACTGCCGCATATTGGATGTTTTTCCCATTTCACACCATTCTTTGTAAACCCTAGAAATGGTTGTGCTTTGAAAATCCCAGTAATTGGCTTTATGCACAGCTGCACTACTTCCTGAACTTAAGCCAGCTCCTTGTTTCCTCTCTGCCATTATTGGACAAATTGATTAATTCAGGTGTGTCTGAGCTCAGTAGTCACGGCAACAATAATCAGACACATCTGAATTAATCAAGTTTGGCCAATAATGGCATACAGGAAACAAGGAGCTGGCTTAAGTTTATTAAGTAGTGCAGCTGCAGCATAAAGCCAATTGAGCAGATTGTGAAATACTCAGAACGGCCTGTCTGGCTCAACAACCATGACACGCTCAAAATGGCTTAAATCACCTTTCTTTCTCATTCTGACATTCAGTTTGGAGTTCAGGAGATTGTCTTGACCAGGACCACACCCCTAAATGCATTGAAGCAAGTGCCATGCGATTGGTTGATTAGATAATTGCATTAATGAGAAATTGAAAAGGTGTTCCTATTAATCCTTTAGGTGAGTGTACAATATACAGAAAAAATATTAGTTCAAACGGAATTATAGAAGAAGAACGGATGGGAGAAAAATTCAATGTAAATATGATAAAAGGAGAAGAGAATCTACTTGTGGGTGGGTAGGGATCTTAAAAAAGTTTTGAGATTGAAATAAGTAAATGTAGAACAAGAAATTCGCATCAGACAAAAAATGATTGGTGGCGAGAAATCTAAAGATGAATTAATACAAGCATTAAGTGAAACTCCAAATGGGAGATTTAAGAACCATTGTAGAAAAGTTAATGAGAATTTTGCTCACGAAATTATAAGTGGAGTACATAAACCACAGAGACAATATCCAATGAATAATTGGGTAAAGAGGAATTAAATCAAACAATACAGGAATTATTGGAGCAAGGGGTTATAAAAGAAGTAGCTTCCACAGTTACTAATAGTCCTATTCAATTACTTCCCTTTTCGTAGTCACTCCGAGTTACGTTCAAGGAGTGACGGAGAATGGGGGTTTCGCATAGAAAGCCAATACTCTTTGAGTATTTAACAACGAGCCAATGGCATGAAAATGCCTTGGGGCTGCGGAATTTGCATAGCGTACTCCGCCCCACCGCGTGGGTATAAAAGGAGGAAGTGAACGCAACCGCAGTATGTTTTCGCTTCGGAGCCAAGAGACTTCTTCACTCCTTAAGCCATTCTCACTGATAAAAACTCTTCGAGACGAGCGTCCTCTTCAGTGTTGGTGTGACGGCGGTACCCAGCGGGATTCTGCATTGCCTGCGATCTGTGCAGTGGTCTGCCAGACTTTGCGCTTCTCCCTGGTCGCCTCAGCGCTAGAAGAGTGAATTTCCTCCTCTCATCTAAAAGAGCTGCACGTGGCACGTCTTTTTAAAGATGGCTCGCCCGTGTTCTTCTGGGTGCGGTCGATTCATTTCGTCCTCTGATGGTCACGATCGTTGTTCTGTGTGTCTGGGCATTCAGCATGCAGCAGCAGCGTTTGTGGATGAGTCATGTTCCTTCTGTGGGAATATGACCATTTCTACACTGCGATCGAGACTCAATGATCTTACTAAAGTGATAGTCCCCGTGCCCGCGACTCGTTCTGCGTCTTCTTCTAGAAGCTCTTCGACTCGCGGACAGGGTGATCTGACGGATGTGGAACAAAAACCCGACGAGAGAACCTCGGGCCACACCTCCCGCCACAGTTGTAGAGCCAGCGAGCGCTGAATCGGTATTGACGTCTGCCTGTTTGCAGGCACCGTCGGTTTCGTTTCGGCGCTCCAGAGGATGATGCGATGTCGATCGCAGCATCACAGGGTGGGCTTGAGTCCTCGGGAAGTGAGGATGTGGCTGCGGTGCCTCCCTCGGGAGCGCCAGCGTTGCCCGTGTCTGATCCCGAGATGACGGCCATGCTTTCTCGGGCCGCCGCGAGCATCGGGTTAGAGTGGAACCCTCCGCCATGCCCCGATCTCTCGCGGATGGATAATTGTTTTTTGGGGAAGGCTGCCGCCGCAGAGACCACAGCCGACCCCAATTCCCTTTTCTCCGAGCTGCATGCGGAACTGACGCGCACTTGGAAGGCCCCTTTGACCTCACGAGAGCGCGCTCCAGCTTCCCCCGCCTTTCCTCCCCTTGATGGTGCGGCTGCCCGTGGGTACACTGGGATTCCTCCGGTGGAGCGTTCTGTTGCGATGCAACTGTGTCCGCAGAGCGCCTCCTCCCGTGGGGTTCCTAAGCACCCATCCAAGGCCTGTAGGTTCTCGTCGTCTATGGCAGCGCGTTCCTATAGAGTGGCGGGACAGGCAGCCTCCGCCCTGCATGCGATGAGCACTTTGCAAGTATTTCAAGCAAAACTGCTCAGAGATATGCACGAGGGGGGGACTGACCAGATCGGCCTTCAACGAACTGCGGGCGGCCACTGACCTCGCTCTCCGGGCGACTGAGAGTGGCTGCCCGCTCCATTGGTCAGGTGATGTCCACTAGCGTGGTCCAGGAGCGCCACCTTTGGCTTAACCTGGCAGACACAAAGTACACCGAGCGGACTCGTCTGCTCGACGCCCCCCTCTCCCAGGTGGGCCTGTTCGGCGGTGCGGTCGAGGACTTTGCCCAGCAGTTCTCGACTGCAAAGAAGCAGACGGAGGCCATTAGACACATTCTGCCCCGACGGTCAGCTGCTGCCTCCACCCAGCCGTCGGCTCCGGCGCCTCCCTCTGCTTCCCGCCGAGGACGGCCCCCTGCGGCTCCCCTCCCTCCCGCGCCCCTCCCCAGCAGCAGCCTTCGACCCGGAGGCGTCGTGGAGGAGGCCGCAGGCCCGCGTCTAAACGCCAGGCGAAGCGGCGTTCCTGAGACGGGCTGCTCAGTGATGACATCCAGTGTTTCTCAGGAGGTGGTAGCAGGCCCCCTCCTTCCCCCGGTGGAGGGCCGGGGGAGAGTCTTTTGTTCTCAGCTCCCCGCTGCTCACCCATGAGTGGGCAGCACCCTGAGTTGGTTAAAGAGAGACTTGATATCATCACTGAGCACACAGACAGCAATGAGTGCGCTTGACGTCCCGGCACATCGACCCTCTCATTCCTCTCTGTCTCTGAGGGTGCGGAAGGGAGCGTCCATTGTTCCTCGCCGCTCCCCTCCCCCTCTATCGCCAGATCCCCGACAGAACAGACCTCCGTTGAACGCTGGTCCTTCCCTGGTCTCTTCTATCAGGGAACCGTGTTTGACTGTGCATCCGCACGGGGTAACTCCCGGACGCATGCCGGTCTCCCCGTCTCACTGCCCGTCCCGGGGACGTCTGTGGTTTGCATGACCCCATTGGTTCAATTCCTGGGAGCTTGGTTAGAGCTCCCCGGGCTGTCCCGGTGGGTCATCAGAACGATCAGATTCGGCTACGCGATTCAGTTCGCACGGTCTCCTCCCCGTTTCAGGGAATTCTCTCGCGGTGGTGATGATTCGCTGCCCCGATCATGAGAGCGGAGATTGGCGACCCTGCTGGCGATGGGTGCAATCGAGACGGTCCCTCCAGCCGAGATGAGGTCCGGGTTTTACAGCCCCTACTTCATTGTCCCCAAGAAGACCGGTGGGTTACGACCGATCCTGGATCTGCGCATTTTGAACCGTACTCTCCATCGTATGCCGTTCAAAATGCTCACAGCCAAACGCATTTTCGAATGCGTCCGGCCTCAGGATTGGTTTGCAGCGATCGACCTGAAGGACTCGTACTTTCATGTCTCCATTTTGCCTCGACACAGGCCGTTTCTTCAGTTTGCTTTCGAAGGCCAGGCATATCAGTACGCGGTTCTCCCATTCGGGTTAGCTCTGTCACCTCGCATCTTCACGAAGATTGTCGAGAGCAGCCCTTGTTCCCCTTCGCGAACACCGGGGTTCACATCCTGAACCAGGGCCTGAAATTAACACCCGACCACCTGCCAAATGCGGGTGAATTTTGCTATTGGCGGGTAACACTGTCAATCTACCTGCCACATTGGCAGGTAGCCAATGAGAATTGAGTGATTCATTAGGATTTTTACATTTCAACGAAGTCCGCTATTGCGTTGGACTTTTGCGTTGGCTAAAATGTGGCGGCACATTAATGGGATAAAGAGGCCAAAAAGATGAGGATCAAAAAGATGAGGATCATAAGAAAAGTAGAGAAGACATTTTAATTCAAAGTGAACAATCGGCGGCAATGACAATCGTGAGCGGCTGATTTATGACAGCGACTGTTGTTTCGTAATGTTCATGCGATCAGAAAGAAGATGAGGCCCTTTTCTGACTTCGTTTGGATGTGCGAGTATTAAACTGTTGGTGAGATGGGATGAGATAATGTAACGCTGATGTAGGCTACAGTACAATGACAGTTGCACAGATGTGTGTGCGTGTGCAACTGTGCATGTTGGGAGTTGGGTTCGGGAACCGGTGAGAAAATGTCCAGTACCCGGTAATTTTACCAGTAATAACAATATTAATTTAGCTCCTAGTTAACGGTTCCTGAACGCTGTAACTAAAAGCTGTCAGGATCTGTCTACGTGACTAAATCAGCCATCAACATAGCCGCGTGTGATTTGTTTACAAGCTGCGGTAGGTCTATCTGTTGAGTACTATATTATAGCCTATACTATATATATATATATATATATATATATATATATATATATATATATATATATTCTGTATTATATATGTATTCTTACAAGTTAAAGAACTGTATTGTGAAATTCACGGGTTTTTTTTCTCCACGTTTGTTAGGCAAAAAAAAAATGGCTGGTAAAAAGTCTGTGGCAGGTGAATTTTTAAATCCACCTGCCACAGTGGCCGGTGGCCGAAAAAGTTAACTTCAGGCCCTGTCCTGAACTATCTTGACGATTGGCTAATACTGTCACACTAATACTAATACTGTGAACAGGTTTGCGAACACAGAGATCTGGTGCTTCGGCACCTAGCCCGTCTGGGCCTTCGGGGTCAACCGGAGAAGAGCAAACTTTGCCCCGTGCAGAGGATCTTTTCTCGGAATGGAGATGAGACTCGAGTCGCCATGTCCACGCAGCTCACGAACGAGGCGCGCGCACTCACTGCTGACTTGTCTTCGACAGTTCGAAGGCAAGAGTGTGGTTCCACTGAAACTTTTTCAGAGGCTCCTGGGGCATATGGCATCTGCAGCCGCGGCAGCGCCGCTCGGACTGCTTCATGTGAGACCGCTTCAGCTGTGGCTTCGCGATCGAAGTCCCGAAGGTGGGCATGGCATCGCGGCTCGCTCCGAGTTTCAGTGACTCCAGCGTGCCGCCAAACCTTCTTCCCGTGGTCGAACCTCAGCTTTTTACAAGCAGGTGTCCCGCTTCAGCGAGTTTTCGAGAAACTCGATCGAGACGGTACGCAGCACAGCGCCTAAAGCAACGATCAGTCGTGTCTGGACCGCTTCCCACGTACAGACAAGGACAGGAAAGGTTCAGTAGACTTTTTGCGCTCAATGAATGGTTAATGTTAATGTGTAATGAACAGAAACTGCTTTTTGTAAATAATTGGCATCTGTTTTGGGAGCGACCCAGACTGTATCGGGCAGACGACTCCACCCAGCAGGAATCGAAGCGAGTGTTCTGTCGGACAACATCTCCGAAGACGTTACGCACCAGATGACTAATAAGTCAAAGTCCAAATCACAGCCTCTGCTGTCCTAATTTAACTAATATGCATAGTGTGGAGCATTATATAGAAACTGTGTCCATTCCTCGTTTAGTGAAGCCAAACAATAAATCTAGTGTAAGATCTAGCAAAAACCAGAAAATCTAAATATCAGTGAACAAAAACAATTTTTAAAGCTAGGTCTTCTAAACATTAGATCGCTCACACCTAAGGCGGTTATTGTTAATGAAATGGATAATAATTTTGATGTTCTGTGCCTTACTGAAACCTGGCTTAAACCAAATGAGTATTTCGGTCTAAATGAGTCTAGTCCACAAGGATACTGTTATAAGCATGAGCCTCGTCTAATCGGCCGTGGCGGCGGTGTGCAACTATCTATAAAGATATTTTTAACGTTACTCAGAAAACAGGTCTTTAGGTTTAATTCATTTGAAGTACTTGTGCTAAATGTTACGACTCTTAGATGTAAGAAAGAAATCCATATTATCTCTAGCCGTGGCTACTGTATATAGACCTCCAGGGCCCTATGCTGAATTCCTAAAAGAGTTTGCAGACTTTCTGTCAGATCTATTGATGAATGTCGATAAAGCAATAATTGTTGGAGATTTTAACATACACGTAGATAATACAAATGATGCTTTAGGTGTTGCGTTTACAGACTTATTGGTAACAATTTACAATACGTGTGCACTAATAAGCATTAATTCATGCTTAACTAATGCACAGATAATACTGAATTAATGTGTAACTAATGATTATCTAAGCTATTCATTAATGATTACCACATTAGGAACTAATTAAGAGTCTGTAAGGTTAATGTATTAGTTCATACATGAATTGTTATTAATTAAATATGTAATTGTGGATTAATTCCATAATAACTCATTTTTTTAACTAATCGTGTTAATTAATATGTTAATTACCAGAATGAGCCAAAGCCTTGTATTTCAACTTCCAGATAATATGACAGGTACACTAATATGCATTAATACATGATTAATTAATTAATTGTTAATGCAAATTCATGTGCAAATTGCTACAATTACTAAATGACTAGTTAATAATGATGTGCCTCAGCAAGTAAAGTCATAACATAATGATACCTTTGCAAATCATTAGCTAATGATTAATTAAGACAGAAAACTGGAAGTTGAAGTGCATAGCTTTGACTAATTGTGGTAATTAACACATTAATTTACACTATTAGTTTATAAAATATGTTATTAAGGAATTAATACACAATGACACATTGAATTAATAGCAATTCATGTATTACTTAATCTATTAATCAAATAGACTCTTTATTAGTTGCTGATGCAGTAATCATTAATTAATGATTTAGTTCTTTATTAGTTATACATTAACTCATTATTATCTGTGCATTAGTTAAGTGTGAATTAATGCATATTAGTGCACACGTATTGTAAAGTGTTACCGACTTATTAAACTCCTTTGGGGTCAAACAAAACGTCAGTGGCCCCACTCATTGTCTAAACCATACACTAAATTAAATTATATCATATGGTACCGATTTAACTAATATAGATATAATACCGCAAAGCGAATGATGTCACTGATCATTACATGGTGACTTGCATAATACGTACTGCTGAAATATGTCACGTTGCGCCACATTATAGAAAAGGCAGAACAATCCTTCCAACCACTATAGATAGATTCCTAAATAGCTTACCTGATCTATCTAAGCTGCTAAATGAACCCAAACAAACAGATGAGTTAGAGGAAATGACTAGCAGTTTGAGTACCATTTTCTCTAGTACTTTAGATATTGTTGCACCAATAAGATTAAAAAAGGTTAGAGAGAAAACTAAAGCACCCTGGTACAACAGTGATATGCATGCTATCAAGAGAGAAACTCGCAACTTAGAGCGTAAATGGAAACAAACTAATTTAGAGGTCTTTAGAATCGCGTGGAAAGACAATATGTCACGTTATAAAAAGGCTCTAAAAACAGCCAGGGCTGAGCATCTCCGCAAACTAATAGAAGATAACCAAAATAATCCAAGGTTTTTATTTAACACCGTGGCTAGACTAACAAATAAACAGACATTACCAGAGCAAAATATACCGTTACAGTTTAGTAGTAATGATTTTATGAATTACTTCAATGAGAAATAGAAAGCATCCACAACATAATTATAAATGTACAATCCTCTATGGTGTCTCATGATTCAGCCTCAATTATGGCCCCTCTAGAACAACTACACCGCTTTACAGCGATAGGACAGGAAGAGCTAAATAAACTTATCATTGCTTCTAAACCAACAACATGTTTATTAGATCCAATACCCACTAAACTACTGAAAGAACTATTACCTGTAGTGGAAGAGCCTCTCCTCAATATTATTAACTCGTCTTTATCTTTAGGTCATGTTCCAAAAATATTCAAGCTGGCAGTAATAAAACCTCTCATTAAGAAACCGCAATTAGACTCAAATAACTTAGCAAATTACAGACCCATTTCAAATCTTCCATTTATGTCAAACATACTAGAAAAAGTTGTGTCCGCTCAATTGTGCTCTTTTTTGCAAGAAAATGATATCTATGAAAAATTCCAGTCAGGATTCAGACCGCATCATAGTACAGAAACTGCGCTAGTTAAAATTACAAATGACTTACTTTTAGCTTCTGACCAAGGCTGTATCTCAATACTAGTCCTACTTGATCTTAGTGCTGCGTTCGACACTATAGATCATAAAATACTCTTGGATCGACTACAAAACTACACTGGTGTTCAGGGACAGGCATTAAGCTGGTTTAGATCGTACTTATCGGACCGTTCTCATTTTGTTTGTTTAAATGGGGAAAAATCAAAGATAACGCCAGTAGACCATGGAGTACCGCAAGGATCTGTTTTAGGCCCTCTGCTATTCTCAATATATATGCTGCCACTTGGTAACATTATAAGAAAACATGGAATTAATTTCCACTGCTATGCTGATGATACTCAATTATATATTTCATCACGACCAGACGAAAACACTAACTCATCTAAATTGACCGAGTGTCTCAAAGATATAAAATGCTGGATGACGTGTAATTTCCTGCTATTAAATTCAGATAAAACGGAGGTATTACTTATTGGTCCAAAAAACTACTCACAAAACCTCTTACAATACAACTTTAATATAGATGGATGTCCTGTTACTTTATCCACTACAGTAAAAGACCTGGGTGTTATACTAGACCGCAACTGTCTTTCGAAAATCATATTTCATATGTTACAAGAACAGCCTTTTTCCACCTTAGAAACATTGCTAAGCTATGTAACATGCTATCTGTTTCTGATGCAGAAAAGTTAGTTCATGCATTTATGACCTCGAAGACTAGATTACTGTAATTAATAATTTATTAGCTGGTTGTTCTGCATCCTCAATAAACAAGCTACAGTAACTTTATTTGAAGAGTAACTTTATTTGTTATTTGATCAGTAACTTCCAAGTAAATGAGACCAGAAACTGTCTGGTTACTGATATTCTTCTAAATATCAGAAAATCGGCTGAATGGATTCGAAAACGGTAAAACTCAACTGTTTAACTCTGAGGGAGTTGTAAAATGAGCCTATTTCCAAAAAGTGGAGTATCCCTTTAAGTACTTGCTGGGCTTACAAAGTTTCAAATAGTGGTACAAAAATAGTTAATCTCAGAACTTCTCAATTTACATTATAAAGATACATTAACATGCTTGTGCTGTGTACTAACACACTTTAGTTGTCCCAAAAAGTTGATCTTGAGTCGCAAAGACGCGCAAAAAGCTGAATCCCAAAAATGTTCATCATACAACAAGAACCAAACAGAACGGGGTAGGAAAGCCATGGAACAACAAACCCCTTCAGAACTGCCGTTTAATTCCCATGAGGCATCTGCAAACAAAAGACAAAGAAAAAAGCTGTTAGTTTTGTTGAGATCTATTGAAGCATCTATCAGAGACAGACTATTGATTGACCTATTTTAAGTTGACTTGTGTTGCCTGTATTTGGGCTAATAATATAATATTATGACACTGCTGTTTTTTTATTTGTAAACTAGTCTTTAAAGTCCCTGTAAAGTCCCTGTTTGACTCTGCTGGCAAAGACTGGGGGCATGTCCGCTGGCTGCGCTGAAACCACGCCCACTCGTGGGAAAGATGATTCACGCAGTCTGGCAGGCAAGCGCTGCCAATGATGGCACCAGTAGTGAATGGGGCCGAACCTGACTATAGTTGGTTCCCCATTCACCACCAGTAGTTACTGGTGGTGAATGGGGCCAAACCGACTATCTCCCGCCTCGGCCTTCATCTGGCTTTATGAACTTCAGCCAGCTCCTTTGTTTCCTGTCTACCATTATTGGACAAACTGATTAATCCAGGTGTATCTGATTATTGTTGCTGTGACTACCGAGGTCAGACACACCTGGATCAATCAGTTTGTCTAATAATGGCAGACAGGAAACAAAGGAGCTGGCTGAAGGTCAGGAAGTAGTGCAGCTGTGCATAAAGCCAGTTGACTGCGAGACAGGAGGATGAAGGCCAAGGCGGGAGATAGTCGGTTCGGCCCCATTCACCACCAGTAACAATGGATCATCATTGAATTCCAGTTGTCTCCGACAAAAGTTTATAAACTATCCTGGGGTGCGTTTCCAAAACCATTGTTGCTAACTAAGTTGACTAACTCCTGATCTCTACATAGGTGGGTGTTGTTGGTTTGAATAAGGACACCAATCTGTTTTGGAAGTGATCGCATTCTAGTTATATTTATGTGACGAAGGCATAGTCAGAGCCGTGGGCATAGTAGCTAGTAAACTGTAGGCTGATAGTAACTCACGATTGAGCTGCGATAGGCTCAGTGACTCTAGTGCGTCATCAGGTAGGGGTGTGTCCAAGACCTCAGTGGCTTCAGTGCATCATTGAGCCCCCGTTTTATCCCTGCCCAAAAAATCCAGATCACAGCTATGGTGAAAAACTGTTTGACGGTCTATCTCCACAATTCAGTACTTCACAGTTCTCAGTCTTTGTAATGTTTTAGCAATGCATTTCTACCATTTATAATACGTTTATAATTTTTTTATAGAATAGCCTTTACAGGGACTTTAACGAAAACAGTAGATGTAATCACCATTAAATGAGAAATCTGACTGCTGAGGGGCTCAACATGTCTCTGATTGGCCATTGTGTCCATATGCTCAACATATATAATGTCTGTGATTGGCTATAATGATCACCGTTTCAAAAACATGTTGTCTTCACTGACCGCTTACCACCGATAGATGGATCTGCTGATAGGCTAGACGCCTGCTTTCAAACGCTGTGTAAGCGCTGGATGAAGACGTTTTTGAAACGTTCTGAATTAGACTGAGAAATCTTTCCATTAGTTCTTGGGAACCACCCTGATGGCTTGTAAAATGTGAACCCCCCACCCCCTCCCCCTATGCTGCTTCTATCTGAAATTTACCTCAGTTAATGCCTTTTTGGCTCTTGCACGCTCTTTCCGGCCACCGCCACGGTCAGAGGCAAGATTGAACCAACGGATGGCATAAGAATCGATATCAGTGCCTGCTTCAGCAGGAGAGGACTGGTAACTCCTTACAGCTCCTGTTGAAAACAAAACAAAAAAGTGCAATAAACATCTCCAACTTCCCCAAACTAATAAGCTCCTAATTGATAGTTCTTCAGTAATGTAGATCATTTAAGGGATAAACAGGTATTTCAATTATTTAAATTTTAATTTAAAGGGAAACATCCACCAGCAAAATAAACTCAATACCTGTGGGTGAACTGTGGGTGAAAAATTGGGTGAACTGTCCCTTTAAATTGATCAAAATCAGATATCACAAAAGTAGTTAGATGGGACTGAATTACTAAAGTAAGAAATTAATTTTATGAAATAGTTATATCTAGCCATAAATATTATTTGTGGAGATGGTTTACTACAGCCATATCACCTTGTAGCCCAAGACTGGTTGCCCACTGAAGCTAAGCAGGGCTGAGCCTGGTTAGTACCTGGATGGGAGACCTTCTGGAAAAAACCAGGTTGCTGCTGGAAGAGGTGTTCGTGAGGCCAGCAGGTTCCGCTCACCCTGTGGTCTGTGTGGGTCCTAACGCCCCAGTATAGTAATGGGGACACTATACTGTCAAAGAGCACTGTCCTTCGGATGAGACGTTAAAACGAGGTCTTGACTCTCTGTGGTCATTAAAAATCCCAGGATGTCCTTAAAAAAAGAGAGTAGGGGTATAATAATAAACACTTATTACAGGTGTAACATAGAGATTCAGGGTAAGACAAAAACATGATTTGGAAAATGGATTCATAATGTAATTATGCAAAGTTTTGAACATTTTGAACACAAAAAAAAAATGTTGTGGAAAAAAAATGACGGACTGCACAGTCACTGCAGTTTATAATCAAATGCAGTCTTGGAGAGCAGATATAATTAGGCTATTTCAAACACGTTTTCAAACTTTTGGCAGGTAACGTTAATATAAAATCTCGGTAACACTTTACAGTAAGGGTACATGAATTATCATGAATTCATGTATAAATTAATGCATGAATTATGCATTCATTCATACATTAATATCTCATGAAACATCACAAACTAATACAAGTTCAACGTTTTTCATTAATGACTTCATGAATGAACAACACCTTAATTAAAACATTAAGATGAGCACATCATCATGAATTATGATTTATTACGCATGATCATGACGTTTTCTTTGTTCACAGTTATGCCACCATTAATATCACATTGTTCATCAGTGTTTCATAGGACCTAGTCACCACTTTAGTTGAGGGACCACACACATGATGAAGTCATTGATAGATAGTGCTTAGTTAATGATGACTTCTGGATTTCATTTACAGAATTTGTGTGCTATGAGCTGTGATTGGTCTATTTTGGTGTTTGTCCAATACATTAGTCATCATTAACTAAGCATTAACCTATTAATGACTTCATCATGTGTATGGCCCCTCAACTAAAGTGGTGACCTAGATCAAAGACCTACAAAGAAAACATGATCATGCGTAATAAATCATAATTCATGATGATCTGCATATCTTAGTTAATGTTTTAATTAAGGTGTTGTTCATTAATGAAGTCATGAATGTAAAATATTGAACTTGTGTTAGTTCCTGATGATTCATGAGATATTAATGCATGAATGAATGCATAATTCATGCATTAATTTATACATGAATTCATGATAATTCATGTACCCTTACTGTAAAGTGTTACCAAAATCACTTTTAAAATTAGGGTCTGCGGGAGATCTAAGCTAAGTTAGCTTAAGGGTTGACGATCACGCAACGCAAGCTATCACTGACATAACGCAGCACATTTAAAAAAACAAAAAACAGAAATTTAAAAGAGTTCATAATAATAAATAGAAGCAGTTAAATTCATCAATTATATTCGTAAATTACTGTCTTCTGCAGGGGCGTCACTAGGCCCTTTTTAGGGGGGCTTCAGTCCCCTAAATTTGTGCCTAGCCCCCCTAAACATTTTTGATTAATATGCTACACAAATTCGTGTTTGCTTCAGTCTTGTTTTAATCAGATTCAGCCCGTTCTTCATCTTAAATGTGCAGTGGCGCCGAGCAGAGAGAGCGTCAAAAAGAGAGGAAATTATATGTGTGTGTGTTCATCTGAGCCCATTGGTCTGTCACTGCTCGTCAATGTCAGAATATTTGAGATGACCAATCAAATCAAAGTAGGCGGGCTTTACATTCACAGACGCTGAGCGCGAATTTTAGCAGCACTACTCGACGCTTCAGTGCATGGGCAAGTGCGAGATAAGATGTAAGTAGCTAAACTTATAACGTATATAATATAATTTGTTTTAGGTCATTAATGTTAAACGAATGACAAAAAATAATCAGGAAAACTAATATAGTTTTTTTGTCTAATTTCGCCCTTTTGAACTGACATTGGCATGTAACGTCAGCCTAATATAATAATTTGTTTACATTGTGAGGGGACAAGAAACATTCAAAAAAAAATTTCCGTTCCGTTTTCAAAAAAAAGCTCAGCTTTTAGGAGGGGAAGAGAAAGGGCACGATGAGGAGACTGAAAAAAAGAAAAGAAAAAAAGGAAGGATGATGGAGATGATGAGAGTATTGACAAATAGTCTACTGACATAGTTTTAAAGCTATTTTGTATCCTTTTTTTTGGTCTTCAAACGTCTTGAAATGCACATATCAGAGATTAAAAAAAATTAACCCCTCCACCTCAAATGTAGGACCTGTATTAGGCATCAGAATCAGAAAGAGCTTTATCCCAAGTGTGCTTGCACACACAAGGAATTTGTTTTGGTGCTGATGCTTCCAGTGCACATAGACGTATGTGATAAGGCATAAGATCAATAATGAATGTGTAGCCATTAATGTGAATTAATTTTATAAATAGTTACCTTAATAGTTTTCAGTAAATGAACATGTCTGAGAAAATGATTAATAGGCAAAATCAACCAGTGGACCCCATGTTTACTTTCTTCACTGACAGACAAAAATGAAAAGCCTATTATCAGTCAAAGCTCAACTTTAGGAGGGGAAGAGACAGGGCAAGAGAATAACAAAGAGAAAAAGAGTGTGATGCTGATGAGGAGAGAAAAATAATCAGCTGCCCACTGACATGGTTTTATCCCCAAAAATATTGCCTTCAAAACATCTTAAAATGCACATAATAGTTCATAGAATTAAAAATTTTCTCGGGGAAACCCCAAACCCCCCTAACTTACACAACTCAAATTCAGGACTACAGTGATTATAAAACCCTGCAATTGCATGGTCATGACAGTGAGCATTTGACCTTTTTTTTAAATCATACCCTTATTGGGGGCTTAGCCCCCCTAAAAGGAAAATCCTAAAATCGCCCCTGGTCTTCTGGACCTCTTTGTGTTAGCATGCTCTCCCTTTGATAACATTAGAGTTAGCTTATACTATTCAAAACCGATCAAAGTAGCAAAAAAACATTTTAAGTCAATGAATACAAAACATAATCAAGATAATGATTCATTAATAGCAGTTTGAGCACACTATGGGACTTACCTTGGTGAAGTTTTTGAGGTAGGATAACGAGTTACCGATCTGACTGCCTCCTTCGTTCAGCTGCAGAAAGAAAAAATCGCGCGCTCGTATCACGGATGCGGGCCAAATCTATTTCTCAGTGCCCGGGCTGGATCCGTATTACAGCGGTGAAACGGACGTGACTGTAACGCGGATTTGCCAGTTTAAAGACGGATCCGTTTCGGAGTCGTCTGCTGTCTGACCCTACAATCCGAACGCGTTCCTTAAGATCACTAAATTCAAGGCTTCTGGTCATTCCTAGGATATCTAAGTCCACTAAAGGAGGGAGGGCGTTCTCACATTTAGCTCCAAAACTCTGGAATAGCCTGCCCGATACGAGTCCAAAGGCTCTGACTCGCTGCCACAGTTTAAAACTAGACTAAAGACGCATCTCTTCAGTCAAGCATTCACATAATACTTACCTTTTATTCCTCTGTTATGCCATACAGAACCGTTTGCCACTGATCCTGTATTTACCGCGCCAGTGGGGCTCGACAGCCTTAGTCAAACGGTTCGGCACGTATGGTTAGGTTGCGGAGAGTTTTGGGTTGCGGAGAGTTTGTGAGATAGTGTTTTCTAACACCGACTCCTGTATAATGGAAATCATTATGAACATCAGCTATGCTAATTATTTCCCATCTGCCTTTCTGCTGTTATCTCGGGACGTCTGTCCCGAGAAAATGGCATTTGTCAGGTCCAGTTTGTATCCAGCCTCCCACAGGGATTTAAGATGCCCCAACGCCTGTGAAGAGACAACTCAACGCCTAGGAAGAGATGACTCAACACTGGCGATATGTTATGGCTCCGTATTATATATAAACAATATTTATATTTCATATTTATATATTAACAATATGAATGTGAGCCAGAGGAGAACTGGCCCCCGACTGAGCCTGGGTTCTCCCAAGGTTTTTTCTCCATCCAATCTGATGGAGTTTTGGTTCCTTGCCACTGTTGCCTTGCTTTGCCTGCTTTTGGCTTGCTTAGTTGGGGTTATTTATTATTTAATATTTAATATTTAACAATATTATTGATCTGTGTTGTACTACTTTCATGTTATCACTGTGAAGCTGCTTTGACACAATCTGTATTGTAAAAAGCGCTATATAAATAAATGTGACTTGACTTGACCTCTACGCATTGAAGCTGAACCTCTTCATCAGCTGGTGCTCTTCCCGCGAGAAGACCCCTGGAGATGCTCGATCGGTGTCGTGCTTTCTTTCCTGCAAGAAGGGTTGGAGCGTAGGCTGTCGCCCTTCACCCTTAAGGTTTACGTCGCGGCCATTGCCGCGTCTCATGACGCAGTAGATGGAAGATCCATCGGGAAGCACGACCTGGTCATCAGGTTCCTGAGGGGAGCGAGGAGGTTAAATCCGCCTCGTCCTCCCTCGTACCCTCTTGTGACCTCGCAGTAGTTTTAAGTGCTCTGCAGAGGCCTCCCTTTGAGCCTTTGCAATCGGTAGAGTTAAAGATTCTGTCTATGAAGACAGCACTCCTGGTTGCATTGGCCTCCATCAAGAGGGTAGGGGACCTGCACGCATTCTCCGCTGACGAAGCGTGCCTACAGTTCGGGCCAGGATACTCTCACGTGATCTTGAGACCCCGGCCTGGATACGTGCCCAAGGTTCCCACCACTCCCTTCCGGGATCAGGTGGTGACCCTGCAAGCGCTGCCCCTGGAGGAGGCAGACCCAGCCTTGGCACTGCTCTGCCCAGTACGTGCGCTCCGCACCTACGTTGACAGAACGCGGTGTTTCAGGACCTCAGAACAGCTCTTTGTCTGTCATGGGGGGAGCCAGAAGGGAAGGGCTCTCTCAAAGCAACGGCCGTCTCACTGGATAGTGGACGCTATTGCTTGTCATGATGTGCGGCGATAGCGGCAACATACACTTTCAGAGTGGAGGGAGACAGCCTTTGCTCCAACCCATCTTACAGGACGGAAAGCACGGACACTACTCGAGCATCTCCGGAGTCTTCTCGGCTAGAAGAGCACCAGTTGACGAAGAGGTTCTGCTTCAATGCCCATAAATGTCTCTGGACGATTCTCTTGCTAGCGGAAGTGATAGTAGCCACCACCATTGGTGGTAGGGTACTCAAACCTGCCTGGTTGCCGTACAAGGGCACAACTAGCCAATGTCACGGGGTATGCAGCAACAAATTTTTTTGCCCTGTATCTGGATAACCGATCGGATTTCTGTTTCCTGCATAATATTTAGATTAGGTCGGTTGCACAATGACTATATTGACAGAAATGGGAGAATGATAAACATGCTGAAACAATAAAAATATTCAACATTTAAAACATTTTAAAAATCCGATTTCTATTATTCCTCTGGCATAGCAGCATGCAGCTCTTTATTAAAGGGACACTTCAACCATTTGCATTAAGCTTTGTATCTTTATAAACCCAGTCATATTTTTGAATGGTCATGGTTTATTCACTTATTTTCCCCTGAGATGGGGGACGTCATTTTGCGTCATAATACGCAGGAAGTAACATTTCATTAAAAAGTGTAGAGACTACAGACTTTAGCTCCTCATTATTCCAGGGTGTGGGACCCACTCACCTATTACAGATCAGAGGGGGTGGGACTTCACTTGTAGATACTGAATCAATATCAGCTTCAATGTTTGGAAGCTAAGCTAACAAGCGCTGTGGAGATAGGAAGTATGATAATGAAACTAAACATGATATGGAAAAATTCTGGAAAGGATTTTGAAATTCTGCTGCTCAAATCCAATGTTCATGGCTATCTTTACAAGCCACAGTATAGTGAAGAGCAGCTGAGGCTGATGGAGGAACAGGAGGCGGCTGCCTGTCGAGGTCGAGGAGCCTGGACTGGCTCCAAGCTGAGGCGGACTGCTAGTGCCTGTGCTCTCGGTCGAGAAACCTGGACTGGCTTGAGCTGAGGCAGACTGCTGGTGCATGTGCTCTCGCTGTGAACTATGAACACAGATAGAGTCCGTCTGCTGCAGCGAATTTCAACAATGGCAATTTCTCCTGAACGAAATCTCTGACAAGCACATGGACGTTTGTGTTGGGATGTGAACCATCCTAGTTTCGCCTGACTGAACATCCAGGTACCATGCAGTAATTCACCATATAGAAAGAAATACAAACGAGGAGTAATCCACTTATGAGTTTGCCAGTGTAATGTTAACAGGGTTTGTTGTTGTGGGAAGAAGGAGGCGGGAACCGGCGAACATTTAAACATTTTAATAGTAAAATGAACAAATACAAAATGAAAGTATAAGCCAGCAGCCCCTCATTAGCCGCGTGGCCGAGCTGTGCTAGTGCGTGCCAGGGCCAGTCGCGTTTCCACTGTCACTTCCGGTGCTTGAGCGGGGCTTACTCGGGGGCCAACGGCCAGGATTTCTGGCCCGTCGAATACCTTGGGCCAGAGCGGCTCAGCTCGGGCTAGAGGCGTGGTCAAGGTAAAAGGCGGAGTTCTATCGGTGTCATGGAAAGGTATATGGTCTGCGGTAAGATGAATATTTCACTTTGTTATATCGCGCAAGATTACCTCAGCTCAAAATGGAGAATCGCTTGTACTGGTCTGCCGAGGATACCCAAAGCTCTTCTGAGCATTTGGGCAGAAGAAAGAGTACAACGTCAATTTGACGGCGTGTGCAGAAACGAGGACGTTATCAAGTACATCGTTGCTGAACTTGCCAAGCTAAGTATTTGCCGAACAATGCTTCAAGTTCGGGAAAATTTGAAAAAGTTGCGCGCGCAGTACAAGGCGATTAAAACCCACAATGGAAAAAGCGGAGCCCAGAGAAGGAACTTTCCATGGTTCGATTTGATGGACGTGTGCTGGGACGAAGTCCTTCTGTTAGTGGCGAGACAAGTCGGGACACTATGGCAGCCACAGCTGGTGAGTTAATATACATGCTATCTTCCTAACTTTTAAAATTAATAAATAAATATTGTATAAGTGGCTAACGTGCGTGTGTATGTTTTGTGTACTAGAATTGTCATCCCAGAGGAGCGTTTTAGATGACTTAGAAATGGAGCAGGGACTGTCTACACTTCCACTGCTAACGTCGACACCCGGTATGTAAAACAAATATATAAAATACACCACAGAAGTATTCAATGTTTTATTAGTTTCTTTGTCAATATGTAATTAACGTTATGTGTATATATGTTTATTACAGAGAGACATGACGATCCTGAAGATCTAACCGTAATAAGAGGGGGATCACATCACATTCCACAAAGGACTAGACCAGGTATTTATGCGTTTAATGTACCTGCTAAATATAACAGACTTTACAGTTCAGTATACTGTGCTATACCACAATATACACTCACCGGCCACTTTATTAGGTACACCTGTCCAACTGCTCGTAAACACTTAATTTCTAAGCAGCCAACCACATGGCGGCAACTCAGTGCATTTAGGCATGTAGACATGGTCAAGACAATCTCCTGCAGTTCAAACCGAGCATCAGTATGGGGAAGAAAGGTGATTTGAGTGACTTTGAATGTGGCATGATTGATGGTGCCAGAAGGGCTGGTCTGAGTATTTCAGAAACTGCTAATCTACTGGGATTTTCACGCACAACCATTTCTAGGGTTTACAGAGAATGGTCCGAAAAGAAAAAACATCCAGTGAGCGGCAGTTCTGTGGGCGGAAATGCCTTGTTGATGTCAGAGGTCAGAGGAGAATGGCCAGACTGGTTCGAGCTGATAGAAGGGCAACAGTGACTCAAATATCCACCCGTTACAACCAAGGTGGGCAGAAGAGCATCTCTGAACGCACAGTACGTCGAACTTTGAGGCAGATGGGCTACAGCAGCAGAAGACCACACCGGGTGCCACTCCTTTCAGCTAAGAACAGAAAACTGAGGCTACAATTTGCACAAGCTCATCGAAATTGGACAATAGAAGATTGGAAAAACGTTGCCTGGTCTGATGAGTCTCGATTTCTGCTGCGACATTCGGATGGTAGGGTCAGAATTTGACGTCTACAACATGAAAGCATGGATCCATCCTGCCTTGTATCAACGGTTCAGGCTGGTGGTGGTGGTGTCATGGTGTGGGGAATATTTTCTTGGCACTCTTTGGGCCCCTTGGTACCAATTGAGCATCGTTGCAACGCCACAGCCTACCTGAGTATTGTTGCTGACCATGTCCATCCCTTTATGACCACAATGTACCCAACTTCTGATGGCTACTTTCAGCAGGATAATGCGCCATGTCATAAAGCTGGAATCATCTCAGACTGGTTTCTTGAACATGACAATGAGTTCGCTGTACTCAAATGGCCTCCACAGTCACCAGATCTCAATCCAATAGAGCATCTTTGGGATGTGGTGGAATGGGAGATTCGCATCATGGATGTGCAGCCAACAAATCTGTGGCAACTGTGTGATGCCATCATGTCAATATGGACCAAACTCCCTGAGGAATGCTTCCAGCACCTTGTTGAATCTATGCCACGAAGAATTGAGGCAGTTCTGAAGGCAAAAGGGGGTCCAACCCGTTACTAGCATGGGGTACCTAATAAAGTGGCCGGTGAGTGTATAATCTTTCAGAAGACATCTAAAAAATATCCTGCTTGTTTGTGTGTCTGCTTTTACAGAGAGTCGCAAACGCAAAGCTGTAAATTTGGCATCACGGGAGTTTTTGCAGTGTATGCAGGACATAACACAGCAACAGTTGAAACAAGAGCGTGAGCAGAGAATAGAAGAAATGAAAAGAACGAAAAGGAGATGAGACGAGAGGAATTGGACTATGAAGCACAGCTCAGATGGGAGGAGATGTCACAAAGACAGAAAGAATCTGAAGCTTTTGCATCAGTCTTCAGTCATTTGACCGCAGCCCTTCTCCAAAGGAAGTAAATCAGATGGACAAAACATCTATCTTTCCATTTTTTTAAATGCCTTAAAAAAACTGTGTAAATAGTAGGCTACTTTTTAAAAATCACCTGCTGTTTTGTTTGTAATGTATGCACATTTGTTAGTACTTCTCAAAAAGCACCTGTTTTGTTTCAGTTGTATGCACATTTTATAAGCACCTTTGTATTTTTGCACTCTGATGTAAATTTAATATATAAATAAAGTAATAGCTGTGCTATTATGACAAATGGAAATCATGCTTATTAAGGGGTACATTATCAAAAGCAAAATACACATTAAAATAGTAAAAATTATACACCTATAAGGCATATGTTTAAAATGAATGTTACTTAAATACATTTTTTTTTACTTAATTGTTGGTTCAAGTTAGTTCACACTGCATTTACGTTAGCAAAAACAACTTTAGATTTAAATACTTAGTAATATTTGGCATTTGCTTTAAGATGAATACACACTGTGTAGTAAATGCTCACTATTAGTTTCTATTATATAAAGTATTTAACTAATGCTAACTTATGAAAACCTATTGTAAATGTTACCTACATGATAATTTACTAAAATATAAAGACTTTTGAGACTCAGGTAATCCATTATTGCAGGTATTCGTAGACTTCTATACATACTGATGGGCACATTATTGAAACGGCTGTCTGATGGGCACCTTTTGTATTCTATAATGCAAATACAGTCATAGTCAGTAGAGCGATAATTAAGCGAAAACATGCATTGGTATAGTCTACTTATCCATACTGATGGGAACCATTATCTCAACGGCTCTCTGATGGTCACCTTTTGTATTCTGTAATGCAAATATGGTCCTAGTCAGTAGAATGATAATTAAGCAAAGACATAGGTATAGACTACTATGCATACTGATGGGCACATTATTTAAACGGCTGTCTGATTGGCACCTTTTGTATTCTGTAATACTGTAAACAGTGTAAGCAGTTAAGCATTTTAAAGTACCATTAACAGAAGTGACCATATCTAAATAAATTTCCACAGGCATACTTAGCTCTTTTGCTCAGTTTTTTTTTTATTGCAGTTATGAGTATGTTTGCTAAAGTTAGCAAACATAAAAAGTAGAAGAGACGATTGTTAAATTGTATGTTATTAAAACACTTTTGCAGTATGCTCAAATAGCCTATTGATCTGATATTGTCTGATGTAACCATATACCATTTAGGATAAAGAATTGTATTCAAGTCACAAAACAGGGTTATGCCAAATCTTCATTTCACATAATTAATTTGTAAAAAAACACAATAGAACAACAACTTACAATTATTGCTGCAGCATGAACAACTGTTGCAGAGCACTCTCTTGCATCTGAACGCTCATCACCAACATTGCAACGTGAACGTTCAGCATCTTTATCACACTCACACCACTCTGGCATAAATCTGTCCATGTACAATTCACACAAGTTGTGCAATGTACAGCACGTCTCAACCATATCAACAACAACATTTACATTGCAGTCATTTCGCTTACTGAGACACTTCCACCTTCCTTTTAACCTCCCAAACGCATGTTCAACCACACAACGGGCTCGACTTGTTCGCATGTTGTATAGTTCTCTGGGCCTCTGTTAAGCCTGCCGGTATCAGGATATGGTTTTAGCAACCATTTCTGCAACGGGTAAGCAGAATCACCAAGAATGAAGTATCCAACATCAGTTCCACATGTTTTTCACTCTGCCAGAAAATCCATTACAGTCTGTGGCCCAAGCCCATAGGCGTGACTTTCTGAGGACACTAGCATCGTGCTCTCTCCCTGGCTGTCCAACATTCAGGTCCCAGAACATCCCTTTGCCATCCACAGTGGCTTGTAAAATTATGGAGTGCCAACCTTTTCTGTTGTGGAAATCTGATTGGTATTGTGGAGGTTTCAATATAGGGATGTGAGAACCATCAATAGCACCCACACACTGTGGAATTCCATACCTCTCTTCGAAGTAATCTGCCATCTCAGATAGTTTGTCCTGGTCTGGTGTTTTGATGAACTTGGGCCGAAGTATTGCAATCACAGCTTTACAAAAGTCATGCACACAGCGGCAAACAGAAGTCCGACTGACAGCAAACAGGTTGGCTACTGTCCTGTACTCTGTTGTTGATGCCAGTTTATACAATGCAATGGCTACCCGTTTCTCTAGAGGAATGCATAATCGATAATTTGTATCTTGTCGCTGTAGTGCAGGCTTCAGAGTTGTACAAATGTATGTGAATGTTTCTCTGGAAATTCTGAAGTCGCCCAGCCACTGCTCATCTGTGAATCTTTGAGCAGTGTTCTCCCACCAGTCACTTGTTCGCTGATAGGCCCACACCTCAGCTGTCTGCATTATATTGGTGTAGTAGTGATGCATCATCTGGAAAAAAAATAGAATGAAGTGTAAACATTAATTACATAATTAAGTTACAGATCGAAAGGCATGATAATGCACACATTTCTACAGCATTCTACAGCATTTATAAATATATTTGCAAACCCATTTATTAATACATTACACTCCAATGTTTTAATTGTTACAGTCTGTTAAGGCACTGTGAACAAACTAACAAACCAATAGCAGTTTTTTTTTAAATCTAGCATTAACAAAGATAAAAAATACAGTAACAAATGTATTGCTAATTTTCATTCATGTTAACCCATAGGTGTCACGTGTGAGAAAGAGGACCCAAAAGCAAAAGGCAGTCAATGAGTAATTTAATAGTTCAGGCAGAGTAACACAGGTGGCCGTCAGGGCTAATAACTCCAACAGAAGAATACCAGTTGTAAGGAAAACAGAAAGTCTCTTTAAACTGAACAGACTGCTGCCGTCAGGGACAGCAAAGATGATCACTCAGAGGATAGGACAGGCTGGGTCCGTAGCAGGCAAGGGAACGCCAATCCTGAACCACTCTCGATGCTGGAAGATTAACAGAGTAGATTCAAGGTAATACAGAGCTGGCACCAGACAGGACACGATAAGACACAATAACGCAGGATCAGGAGCAGTATGCAACAGGTACGTAACATAAGGCAATAATCTGACAAAGGACAAAGGAAAGGGAAGCCAAGAAATAGAGAGTCTAATCAGAGATAGTGAGGAACAGTTGGGGAGGTAAAGAGAGGGTGATGAGATGATGAGACTCAGCTGAGGGCAACTAGGATAATGAATGGGCAGTGTGCAATGTAATGTAGGTGAATGACCAGAAGAGGGTGGAAAAGGAATAGAAACAGAGAGAAAGAGCCAGGATCGTGACAGTACCCTCCCTCAAGGAGCGCCTCCTGGCGCGACAGAGGAGGACTGACGTGAGCGGTTGAAGTCCTCGATCAGCGAGCGGTCCAGGACGTCCCGGGATGGAATCCAACATCTCTCCTCCGGACCGTATCCCTCCCAATCAACCAGGAACTGATGACCACGACCATAGCGCCAACGCCCACCTCTGATGCATCAACCTCCACAATGAACTGTCTAGAGACATCAGGAGTACGTAAAATCGGAGCCGAGGTGAAAAGAGACTTGAGACGATCAAAAGCGATCTGAGCCCCCTGCGTCCAGGAAAATCGAACCCTAGCGGACGTGAGGGCCGAGGCGGAGCGGCGATCTGGCTGAAGTCGCGGATAAAGCGACGATAGAAATTCGCAAAACCCAAGAATCGTTGAAGAGCAACACGCGACTCCGGCACGGGCCACTCCGTGACCGCACGGACCTTCGGAGGAATCCATACTAATTCCCTCAGCGGAAATGATCGGACCAGAGGAAAGAGATGGATTGAGCGTGCAAAGTACATTTCTCGGCCTTAACAAATAAACGGTTCTCGAGAAGACGTTGGAGGACTTGACGTACGTGCTGAGTGTGTGCTTGGAGAGAGGGAGAGAAAATCAAAATATCATCAAGATAGACGAAAACGAATATATTCAACATGTCTCTGAGCACGTCATTAATTAACGCTTGGAACACGGCTGGAGCGTTGACCAGCCCGAAAGGAAGGACACGATATTCAAAGTGCCCAAGAGGCGTATTAAATGCAGTCTTCCACTCGTCTCCCCTCCTGATGCGGACAAGGTGGTACGCATTACGGAGATCTAGTTTGAAAGATCTTAGCTCCCTGCAAGACCTCGAAAGCCGATGACATAAGCGGCAAGGGTTAACGATTCTTGACCGTTATGTCATTCAAGCCTCGATAATCTATGCAGGGTCGTAATGAACCATCCTTCTTCTTAACGAAGAAAAACCCGCACCGGCAGGGGAGGAGAGGAAACAATGGTACCTGCCTCGAGTGAGTCTGACAAATACTTCTCCAGGGCTTCGCGTTCGGGCGCGAGAGCGAATAGAGTCTCCCCGGGGGGAGTGGTACCCGGGAGAAGATCGATGGCACAATCAGTACGGGACGGTGAGGAGGAAGAGACGTGGCCCTGGAACGGACTAAAGACCGCTCGCAGATCATGGTACTCCTGAGGGACCCCACTCAAATCTCCCGGCTCTTCCTGAAAAACAGAGACAGAAGAGACAGGAGGAACAGCAGACATCAAACACTTAACATGACACGACAAATTCCAAGACAAAATTGAACCCCTAACCCAGTTAATCTGGGGATTATGTTCAGACTAACCAGGGATGTCCTAATATTATAGGGGTGGAAGGAGAATGCAAAACTAAAAAAGAAATTGTCTCTCGATGGTTGCCAGAGATGGTGAGACTTCACCGGGGCTGTGGCAAAGCGAACTCTGAGAGAGGATACTACCATCAAGAGCGCGGATGGGAGTGGAGTCGTGACGTTCTATAAGGGCAATCCCCTGTTCTCTAGCCCAACCTTCATCCACAAAATTTCCCTCGGCACCAGAGTCGATCAAAACCAGACAGGAGGTGGAAAACCCAGGCCAGCGGAGTAGTGCGGGGAAAGTAGTGCGCGTGCGTGTCGGAGGGTCCAGGACTGAAGCGCTCACCAGTAGCCCTCTCTCTACTGGCGAGCGTTGGCTTTTACTGGACACGAGGCGACCTGATGAGAAGCAGAAGCACAGTACATGCAGAGGCGAGCCATTATACGGCGTTGACGTTCGGCTGCGGAGATCCGCAAACCCCCCAGCTGCATCGGCTCAGAGTCAGAGACGGAAGGCGGGGCAGAAGAGGAAGCCGGAGAAGTCAGCAGTGCCCTCTCTAGACCGCGGCTACGACGGCGCATCTCAAAACGCTTCTCCACCCGGATGGCCAAGTCGATAAGAGGGTCCAGCCGAGTCGGCGCCTCCCGGGCCAGTATCTCGTCCCTTAATATCGGCATTAAGCCCATCGAGAAAACGGGCTACTAGAGCCGGTTCGTTCCAGTCACAGGAAGCTGATAAGGTACGAAACTCGATCGAAAAGTCCGCTGCTGTTCTTCTTCCTTGGCGCAGCGTCAGACATGAGACGAGAAGCCTCCTCACCATATGCCGAACGGTCAAACACCCGCAGCATCTCCTCCTTGAAAGCGGGATAACGGCTGAGACAGTCAGCATCCGAACTCCACATAGCGGTTCCCCACTCCCGCGCCCGGCCAGCCAGTAAGGAGATGACGAAGGCAATGCGAGAACGGTCAGTGGCATAAGTGGAAGTCTGCAGTGAAAAGACAACCTCACACTGAGTCAAGAAGGATCTGCATTCCTTGGGCTCACCGGAGTAACTCGGCGGGTTGTTCACTCTCGGCTCGGGCGTCTCATGCCCTCTAGAAGAGGAGGACTCCATCCGGAGAAGATGAAGCTGCTGGGAAATGTCGGTCAGGCGAGTCGCCAGAGAATCCACGGCATGGTGCGTAGCGGCCAGCTCATCCTCATGACGACCCAGCATGGCTCCCTGGATTTCGAGTGCTGACTGAAGCGAACTCTCCTTTGCTGGGTCCATTGCTGGTCAGATTATTCTGTCACGTGTGAGAAAGAGGACCCAAAAGCAAAAGGTCAATGAGTAATTTAATAGTTCAGGCAGAGTAACACAGGTGGCCGTCAGGCTAATAACTCCAACAGAAGAATACCAGTCGTAAGGAAATCAGAAAGTCTCTTTAAACTGAACAGACTGCTGCCGTCAGGGACAGCAAAGATGATCACTCAGAGGATAGGACAGGCTGGGTCCGTAGCAGGCAAGGGAACGCCAATCCTGAACCACTCTCGATGCTGGAAGATTAACAGAGTAGATTCGAGGTAATACAGAGCTGGCACCAGACAGGACACGATAAGACACAATAACGCAGGATCAGGAGCAGTATGCAACAGGTACGTAACATAAGGCAATAATCTGACAAAGGACAAAGGAAAGGGAAGCCAAGAAATAGAGAGTCTAATCAGAGATAGTGAGGAACAGTTGGGGAGGTAAAGAGAGGGTGATGAGATGATGAGACTCAGCTGAGGGCAACTAGGATAATGAATGGGCAGTGTGCAATGTAATGTAGGTGAATGACCAGAAGAGGGCGGAAAAGGAATAGAAACAGAGAGAAAGAGCCAGGATCGTGACAATAGGCCTACATTGCATACTTTACTTTCTTGCAAAGTGGTACTGTAAACATTACTTCCCTAATTATGTGGAATGTAAATGTATATATTCATAATCATGGGTATAAATTATTGTATTTTTTGTTTGTTTTCTTTAAATTCTTTAAAATGACTCTTCTAAGTTAGGTCATGTAATTTCAAAACATCATTTACAAAACAGTTCAACTTACTTAACAGCAATAAAAATATCTTAAACCAATAATACAATGACAGTTTAACATTAACACCTAACTTTAATGATATTAGCAAACAAGATATGATAAGCTATCCAAATATGTCTTTTCAGCAGATAGTAAAGTTAGTGAAACGCTCATAAAAACAACTCCGTGCAATTTGATTTGAAGTTATGCTCACATCGACTACACAAGATACGAATTAACAATACTATAAAATAAGACATTTACTGTTTGCATCCATTGCTGGCGACTCTGCATTCGCTGTAACCGAATCGCACGACGTTGGATCGCTCTCTTTCGCCTTGCAGCCAACATAAGCTTTCGCCGTTGTCGACGCTGAACCGCCATCTTCTTATCTTGGCTTTGCTGCCTCATCTTCCACCAAGCAAATACCAAAAAGAGCAAACAAACATACTCTTCGATCCTCTCCATCTCGATCGTCGTGTGATTTTAGCAAGCTGCCTGAATGAACTTCATAATTCCCCATTTAAATGGGTTGGGTTGTATGACGTTTGATCCAGAAAGGCGTGTCAGGGGCGGGCTTTAGGGCAGTAGCCCCGCAGCGGAAGCGCAAGCCCGGTGCTTGAGGCCCGAGGCCACTAGCTCGGCGCGGCTCGCTGTTAGCTCTGGCCCGGCCCTAGTCCGGCAGTGGAAATTGTGCTATTGATGACTGCTGTAACGTTACACACAACAAAAACAAAACACATCATAAAATCAAGCCTGTTTCTATCTGCTGTCGTCGTTCCTCATTTTATGCTTTCGCTCCTCCATGAGGGACGCGAGACTGGCGCACTTCTCACACAGGTGTCTTTCATTATCACTCATGCCACCGGCCTTGCAACTTCCTCTTACGCCCCTCGCCCTCGATCGTCCTGCTTGCCACAGCCAACTAACTAGAAATTTTGTGTGAAATGAATTTCAAACTCTGGTGACAGCTAACGTTAGCCTTGTAGACGGAAGACTGATTTCTCTGTTTGCTCTGTTTAAAGATTAACGCTTATTGTTAGGTTCAAAGAAGTTTAATTTTTTGTCTAAACTGCAACTGGCCATTATTTTCTCACAGCTACGCAGAGAAACAATGGCTGGATTGCATTTACATTACTCTGAGAACCAATCACAATGCGTCCTCGACATTCCGATAACATGGATAACATTTCGATCAGAAGCGTGTTTACACTTGTCTTTTCAATGTGTATGTGGACAACATCCGTATACAGGTCGCATGGTAATGCTAGATGTAAATGCAGCCTCTGACTGTAGGTCGTAGTAACTGGTACTCGGAGCGTCAATTTAATGCTATTGGCAGTATTTTCTAATTTACAGGGTAACAAAAAGAAGTATTTATAATCCCCTTTGGTAATGTCTTTTCATTGAATATATTAACAAAATGCTAAAATAATTTTGAACTTTGTTTTTTTCAATGGTCAGATTCTTCACTTCAAAATGTATGCAAATTAGTGCATATTTAATTAGATATAGTCTGATTAGAATATTTAAACAAAATTACAGAGAACTTGCATTACATTTTTTTCTCCTATTCATGTGAGTAATCAACTAATAAAAGTTTCATGGTGATATCTGTAAGTAAAAAAAAACTATGTATTATGCAGCACTGTGGGCAAAACCATTAAAAACATCTCGGTTACTAGTGTAACCCTCGTTCCCTGAGTAGGGAACGGAGACGACGTCAAGAAGTGACGGAGAATGGGGTTTCGCATAGAAAGCCAATCCTCTTCGAGTATTTAACAACGAGCCAATGGCATGCGAATGCCTTGGGGCTGCGGAATTTGCATAGCGTACTCCGCCCCACCATGTGGGTATAAAAGGAGGAAGTAAACGCAACCGCAGTATGTCTTCGCTGAGGAGCCAAGACTGAACTCGGCGTCTACCCAGCGGTACAGCAGAAGTGGCAAGGAGACGTAACGTCTCCGTTCCCTACTCAGGGAACGAGGGTTACACTAGTAACCGAGACGTTCCCTTTCGTAGTCACTTCGAGTTACGTCAGAAGTGACGGAGAATGGGGGTCTGTGCCATCACGCCATCTTCAAGCTGTCTTCCAGTGCCCTGCGAAAGACTGGACTCCTGAACAATTATAAATAATAACCAGGAGTTCCTTCTTTTACACAGGAATACCAAGGTACACTGGGAAGCATATCCCGGGTGGAACATGCTACCAATGCCTACCGAAGGAGGACTTACGGAACACATGTGGTCGAATAGGGACTACACATGGAGATCACTGGAGCGCCAACCGCAGGTGGCAAGAACTTAGCTCCAGGGGTGGCAGATGGCTTGCCAAGGGAAGACACATGCTCAGGGAGGCTTACAGTGGATAATACACATGAGACAGTTACCGTAGGGAACCGTGCACATGGATGCACCTAGCCGGCACCATAGCAAACGCAGTGGTGCCCGCATCATGAGTGCTGGAGGACTCAGGGCTTCAACGGAAGACTCAACTGAGGAATATCGCACTTATCCATGTCGGAGAGTGGAATGGCGAGCAAGCGAAGACACTAAGCGGGTCCAGTACTGGCGGAAGCGAGTACGTGAGAGGACACCGGCTCAATTCGCAGATTATAGAATCTAGCGAAGGTGTTAGGTGTCGCCCAGCCTGCAGCTCTGCAGATGTCTGTTAGCGAGGCGCCATGCGCTAGAGCCCAAGAGGAAGCCACACTCCTAGTGGAGTGGGCCGTCACACCAAGGGGGCACGGTCGGCCTTGCTGCTGGTAAGACAAAACAATGGCGTCCACTATCCAGTGAGACAGCCGCTGCTTTGAGAGAGCCCTTCCCTTCTGGCTCCCCCCATGACAGACAAAGAGCTGTTCTGAGGTCCTGAAACACCGCGTTCTGTCAACGTAAGTGCGGAGTGCACGTACTGGACAGAGCAGTGCCAAGGCTGGGTCTGCCTCCTCCAGGGGCAGCGCTTGCAGGGTCACCACCTGATCCCGGAAGGGAGTGGTGGGAACCTTGGGCACATATCCGGCCGGGGTCTCAAGATCACGTGAGAGTAAGCCGGCCCGAACTCCAGGCACGCTTCGTCAACGGAAAATGCCTGCAGGTCCCCTACCCTCTTGATGGAGGCCAATGCAACCAGGAGTGCCGTCTTCATAGACAGAAACTTTAACTCAACTGATTGTAAAGGCTCAAAGGGAGGCCTCTGCAGAGCATTTAGAACAACTGCGAGGTCCCAAGAGGGCACGAGGGGAGGACGAGGCGGATTTAGTCGCCTCGCTCCCTCAGGAACCTGATGACCAGGTCGTGCTTGCCGATGGACTTACCGTCTACTGCAACGTGAGAAGCGGCAATGGCCGCGACGTAAACTTTGAGGGTGGAGGGCGACAGCCTACGCTCCAACCCTTCCTGCAGGAAAGACAGCACGACACTGATCGGGCATATCCGGGGTCTCTCGCGAGAGAGCACCAGCTGACTGAGAGTTCCACTTCAGATGCATAGAGGCGTCTGGTAGATGACGCCCTCAGCGGAAGTGATGGTTGCCGCCACCGCAGGTGGTCAGCGAACTCAAACCTGCCTCGTCCCGTCCAGGAGCCACACGTGCAGCCTCCAGGAGGTCGGGACGAGGGTGCCATGAGTGCCCCGTCTCTGAGTGAGTAGGTCTTGTCTCAGAGGAATAGGCCAAGGAGGGTGCTGTCGCGACAGGAGCATGAGTTCGGAGAACCACGTCTTGGTGGGCCAGTAAGGGGCTACCAGCAAGACCTGCTCCTTCGTCCTCCTTGATCTTGCACAGCACCCGTGCAAGGAGGCTCACTGGGGAAGCGCATCATTGGTGGGCCGCGCGGCCAGCTGTGCGCCAGTGCATCTGTGCCGGGCGTACCCCGGACAGGAAATAAAACTGGGCGCAGTGGGATGGTCCCGGGAGGCGAACAGGTCTATCTGTGCCTCCCCGAACTGGTCCCAGATGAGGCTGGACCGTCTGGGGATGGAGTCTCCATTCGCCGGAGATAGGGCGGACTCGTGACAGCTCGCTCGGCTGCCAGGTTCCGACTCTCCTGGAATGTACACAGCACGAAGGGACCTCAGGTGCTTCTGACTCCATAGCAGGAGGTGGCGGGGAGACTGCCGACATCTGACGTGAGCGTTGAGACCACCCTGGTGGTTGATGTACGATGCGCTGAGTCTGTCTGAACTGAGACAAGTACCGTGTTGACCCCTGAGCAGTGCTCGAAAGCGGTGCAGGGCCAGGCGTAGCTGCCAGCAGCTCGAGGCAATTGATGTGCATGAGGCGCTGGGGTCCTGTCCAGGAGCCCGCGGCTGCATGCCCATTGCACATGGCACCCAACCCGTGGTCAGACGCATCTGTGGAGACGACAAGATGCCTGGAAACTCGCTGAAGCGGAACACCCAGTCCGTAGAAAGCTGAGGTTCGACCACGGGAAGAAGGTTCGGCGGCACGCTGGAGTCACTGGAGCTTGGACGAGCCA
This sequence comes from Hybognathus amarus, assembly GCA_030378365.1. Lineage (NCBI taxonomy): Eukaryota > Metazoa > Chordata > Actinopteri > Cypriniformes > Leuciscidae > Hybognathus > Hybognathus amarus. The sequence goes on from JAQIUQ010000069.1 coordinate 94,024, forward strand.
CGATGCCATGCCCACCTCGGACTCAGAGTCGCGAAGCCACAGCTGAAGCGGCTCATATGAGCAGTCCGAGTGGCGTAGTCGCGGCTGCGGATGCCATATGCCCCAGGAGCCTCTGAAAAAGTTTCAGTGGGACCCGCGCTCTTGCCCTCGAACTGTCGAAGACAAGTCAGCAGTGAGTGTGCGCGCTCGCTCGTAAGCTGCGCGGACATGGCGACTCTGAGTCTTATCTCCACGCCGAGAAAAGAGATCCTCTGCACGGGGCAAAGTTTGCTCTTCTCCCGGTTCGACCCGGAAGGCCCAGACGGGCTAGGTGCCTGAGCACCAGGTCTCTGTGTTCGCAGAGCCGCTCTCGAGAGTGTGCTAGAAGTCACCAGTCGTCGAGGTAATTCAGGATGCGAACCCCGTGTTCGCCGAAGGGGAACAAGGGCTGCCTCGACGATCTTCGTGAAGACGCGAGGGACAGAGCTGACCCGAATGGGAGAACTGCGTATTGATATGCCTGGCCTTCGAAAGAACCCAAGAACGGTCTGTGTCGAGGCAATATGGAGGACATGAAAGTAGCGTCCTTCAGGTCGATCGCTGACAAACCAATCCTGGTGGCTGCACGCATTCGAAACTGCGTCTGGCGTGCAGCATCTTGGACGGCATTCGATGGAGGGTGCGGTTCAGGACGCGGTAGATCCAGGATCGGCCGTAACCCACCGGTCTTTTTGGGGACGATGGAGAGTAAGGGCTGTAGAAGCCGGACCTCAGCCTCGGCTGGAGGGACTGTCTCGATTGCACCCTTCGCAGCAGGGTCGCAATCTCCGCTCTCATGACCGGGCATCGGCCACCGACCAAAGTTCGAGCGAACTCCCCTGAAACGGCGAGGAGGACCGTGCGAACTGAATCGCATAGCCGAATCTGATCGTTCTGATGCCGCAGCGGCAAGGCCGGGGAGCTTTAACCAGGCTCCCAGGAACTGAACCAGCGGGGTCATGCGGGACACAGACGTCCCCCCGGAGGGCAGCGAGGCAGAGCGGACAGGCATGCGCCCAGGGGTTAACCCGGGGCGGGTGCGTAGTCGAGCTCTGCTCTCTCGACAGTCGAGACCAGGGAAGGACCAGCGTTTCACGGGGGTCTGTTCTGTCGAAGGGTTCTGGCGACTGTGTGCTCAGTGATGATGTCAAGTCTTTCTTTTAAACCATTTTAGGGTGCTGCCCACCCGTGGGTGAGCAGCGGGAAACACAAAGATTCTCCCCCGGCCCTCCACCGGGGGAAGGAGGGGGCCTGCTACCACCTCCCGAGAAAGATCTCGACGCCAACACTGAGCAGCCCGTCTCAGGAACGCCGCTTGGCCTGGCGTTGAGCCGGGCGCGGATCCTGAGGGGGCTGTGACACTCCTCTGCGGTCACCTCGACGACGTGGCCTGGGTGAAGGCTGCTGCTGTGGCCGTGTCGGAGGGAGGGGGGCCACAGGGGGGCGTCCTCGGCGGCGAGCAGGCTGAGGCGGCTGTGCCGACGGCTGGGTGGAGGCAGCAGCTGGCCGTCGGGGCAGGATGTGTCTAATCGCCTCGGTCTGCTTCTGAGCGGTCGAGAACTGCTGGGCAAAGTCCTCAGACCGCACCGCCGAAAAGGCCAACCTGGAAAGCGGGGCATCAAGCAGACGAGTCCCGCTCGGCTTCGCGCACTTCCGCCAGGTTAAGCCATAGGTGGCGCTCCTGGACCACGCTGAGTGGCCATCATCTGACCCAGGGAGCGAGCGGCCACTTTGGTCGCCCGGAGAGCGAGGTCAGTGGCGGCTCGAAGTTCGTCAAACGAACCCTGGTCAGTCCCGCCCTCGGACATGTCTCTGGAGCAGTTTGGCTTGGAAAACCTGCAAAGTGCTCATCGCATGTAGGGCGGAGGCTGCCTGTCCCGCTGCACTATAGGTGCGCTCCGCCACAGACGACGAGAACCTACAGGCTTTGGACGGGTGCTTGGGAGGCCCCCGGGAGGAGGCGCTCTGCGGACACAGTTGCATCGGCAACAGAGCTGCTCCACCGGAGGCAACCCCGCATACCCACGGGCAGCCGCGTCCACGAGGGGAAAGGCGGGAGCTGACGGTCGGACACGGGAGGTCAAAGGAGCCTGCCATGTCTTCGTCAGCTCCGCATGCAACTCGGGGAAGAATGGTATTGGGGTTGGCTGTGGCCTTGCGGCGGCAGCTTTGCCCAAAAACCATTCATCCATCCGTGAGTGATCGGGGTGGGGCGGAGGCTTCCACTCCAGCCCAATACTCACAGCGGCCCGAGAAAGCATGGCCGTCATCTCAGGATCAGACACAGGCGGCGCCGGCACTCCCGAGGGAGGCAGCGCCGCGGTATCTTCACCCGAGGAATCGAGCCCACCTTGTGATGCTGTGATCGACATCACATCATCCTCTGGAGCGCCGAGCGAAGCAGAGGGTGCCTGCGAAGAGGCAGACGTCTGCAACGCCCCAGCGCTCGCTGGCTGCAACACTGGGTGTGGCCCGAGGAGCTGAGCGTCGGGGATACTATGCCACACTGTCACCGACAGATCACCCTGGCCGCGAACCAACGAGCTTCCCCGGGTAGAGGAAGCAGATCGGGTAACGGTGCGGGACTCTCAAGTAAGATCATTGAGTCTCGATCTCAGTGTTGAGGTGGTCATATTCCCACAAAAGGAACATGACTCATCCACGAGGGCTGCTTTTGCATGACGAAGACCCAGACATACAAAGCAGCGATCGTGACCATCAGAGGAGGACAGAAATCGACCACATCCAGAAGAACACGGGCGATTCATCTTTAAAAAGACGTGCCACGTGCAGCTCTTTTAGGAGAGGAGGAAATTCACTCTGCAGCGCTGAGGCGACCAGGGAGAAGCGCGAAGTCTGGCAGACCGCTGCACAGATCGCAGGCAATGCAGAATCCCGCTGGGTACCGCAGTCACACCAACACTGGGAGAGGACGCTCATCTCGAAGAGGCTTTGATCAGTGATAATGGCTTGTGGAGTGAAGAATGCTCTTGGCTCCGAAGCGAAACATACTGCGGTTGCGTTTACTTCCTCCTTTTATACCCACAGGGTGGGGCGGAGTACGCTATGCAAATTCCGCAGCCCAAGGCATTCGCATGCCATTGGCTCGTTGTTAAATACTCGAAGAGGATTGGCTTTCTATGCGAAACCTCCAATCTCCGTCACTTCTGACGTAACTCGAAGTGAGCTACGATAGGGAACTCTTTTTTTCCATAAAAGAAAAAAATCCCCCCCCCCCATAGAATTGGACTTCATAACTCGCAATTCTGACTTTATAACACGCAATTGCGACTTTATAACATGCAATTCTGAGAAATAAGAGTCGGAATTGCGTTATATAAAATTGACAATTGCGTGTAAGTCGACAATTGCGTGTTATAAAGTCAGAATTGTGAGATATACACTATTCTGAGAGGAAAAAAAGACAGTTTTTACCCATAGAATTGAACTTTATAACTCACAATTCTGACTTTATAACACGCAATTGCGACTTTATTTCACACAATTCTGACTTCACATCTTGCAATTCTGAGAAATAAAGTCAGAATTGCGAAATGTAAACTCGCAATTGTGAGAAAAAAAGTCAGAATTGTGAGATAAAAAGTCGCAATTATTTTTAATTTTTCATATAGTGGTAGAAACAAGCTTCCATAGTTTTCGCGTGCATATATAGCCTACGCACTTTATGGAGTATAATACGCACGCACCCCCCTCCTCCCTATAATCCTACCCAAGGGGGTTTCATTGCGTATAGCATAGGCTATGCACGCAAAAAAAACATTTTTGGCATATAAATGTCACGAGAAATAACGTTCGTGTTATTGATACGCACTTTCATGAGACTGCGTTGGCATGTGTTTCCTTGTGCCCATCTTACCAAACACCAGACGTCATTTGGACGTTGTTTTTTTTTTTTTTTTTGGCTAAATCAAGTAGGCCATTTGATTTAGCCCTAAATAAACTACGTCCAAATGACGTCTGGTGTTTGGTGATTATTGTTTCAGTTGCTCCACCTGTCTCTCCCTCGGTAGCTCCTTGTTTATTAGGGCCATGGGCGGTGCTAGGGATTGTCTAGCAGCACAATGGTTTTCAAACCTTTTCAAGAGCACCCTTTTTATTTTATTTTTATTGACGCATTATTGACCCATAAGCCTCTTAAGCCAAGCATACAGAATACAATGGGCCTAAAGGCGCATTTGACTTTATTCTCATTTAAAACACTTTTGTGCACAACTGGCACAAAAATTCAGCTCAGCACTTTTAATAACACTCGCTTTTGATGATGCACTTGCATGGCTGATCCTCTGACGCGATTGCAACGTAAAGTTGATTGTTCACTCTTTTAATCTAGCTATAGGCTACATGGATGCTAATTAACCAACCGATTGTAAGAATTTTAACCAATTAACAGCCTATAGGCCTACTATCGTTTGGTGTAGGCTATGCTTAAATACACTAAAAATATTCCACAACAAATCCAAATTTAATGAGATTCAGAACCGAACAAGAATGAAAAAACAAACAAACTTATAAACAAGCTAAAACAGCAAAAGTGAAAGTAAACGGCGTTGGCTTCACGCCCTGAACTAGCCTAAATGTTTCCATATTCACGATGTATTTGGATGGTAAACTATGTATTATCGAATTGTAGGCTAGGCCTACTACTGACTATTTAAAAAGAGCAGTGTAATTTTAATATGCTAGGTTGACTATTTTCTTTTTGATAATTGGCTGCGATGTCAATTACAATGCTGGAAGGAATATTTGCGATGGAATCATAAAAATATGTTCATCCTTCGAAACTGCAAAGTATTTACTTATATTTGAGTACACTCGCAATAAAACACAACATTGTGCTTTTGTAAAATTAAGAAAACAAACTAAACAAACTGCCGTCTCGGTTTCCTTTCCGTTAACTCTGTAATCCCAGTAGCATCCTGCTGCATGCATTTTTTTTTGTTTTATTAATCAATTAATTATTTAAATGGCCATATTTCGCGTGTTTCTTTTATATAGTCCTATAGACGGTGATTTTATGAAAACAATAAAAAAATGTTTTCATTTTAATTCTATTTTCCTTAAATCATCCTTGCGAGTGTCGCGAACCCAGGGTTTGAAAACCGCTGGGCCACAGCAGGTGCTTAAGCACCCCCAAGAAAGACCAAAACACCCCGATAGCACCTCAAAAAATAATTTCTGCAAGACATATTTATTTCAATATATATTGAATTTCTTTCAAGATTATATATTCAGGCTGTATATGGAAGCCCTGAACCTCATGGTGAAAAAAAAGTCATTATTTAGATCTAATATCTTATTTCAACATAGGCCTAATATTTAGCTAATTATTTCGACATTCGTCATTCAAACGCGCGTTGTTGATGCATCTGATTTTTTAAAAACATTTTTCTATTTTTTTTTTACATGATTCAAGTTCACCATGCTTCCTAGTATTCTAATTAATAAATAAAATAATAATTTAAGACAACAAATGAAATAAAAACATTTTACTCATATGCGACGTCTGACGATGTATTAATGGATAAATTAATTATATTTATTAAATAATTTATTAAAATGTATTAGCCTACATGATATTTTAATAATAAATATTGAGTGGCCGAGTTTTGCTCATTTATGTTTCGCAGCTCACCCTGTCAATGATCTAACACCCCCCACCCACCCAAAAAAAATTATTTGGCTGCCCCCACCACTGATTAGCCGTCTATTGCATGAAATATTAATTAGACATTGTAAAAAAAAATTTGCATGTTTTTATGACTTGATGAGCTAAATTACAGATATATTTAAAAAAATAACAACAACAAAAAAGTGGGGTCGTTGGTAAATTGTTGCCGTATGGCAACAATATGCAATGCGTGGAAAGTACCATAAAATACACTTTTTTTTTTCAAAAAACTCATTTTATTTAAAACAAGACTCTACAAATCTATCTCATAATTGGTAAAATCAAATGTCTAAACAAACATTTATACAGTAAAAACATTCTATAATTTCAACAATTATCTGAAATGTCTTAATAATAACAAGGAACCAGGAAACTGTCTCACTGAAACAAACTGCATTCATTAATTTAATTTCATTCATTATTTGTTTGCTGTTTTATTTAATTTCATTGAAGGCCACTTGGATTTTGAAGTCCAAAAGTGGGAGATTGGCATCTGGGACTGCCAGTCTCTTCTGTAAAGTAGGCACGCATTTACCAGGGTCATGTCAATCTTGTGGAATACAATGCGGTGGGACCATTTCTTGGACCGGATCTTGGTGCGATAGAGGGCGATTAAAGAATCAAAAAGATCCACTCCCCCCATGCTCTTGTTGTAGACTGCTTATTGGGGCGTAACGGACCACCTCTTTTTTTCCATCTTAGGGATAATATGGCATAATATGTTACAGATAACCTATAAAATAGCTTAAATCACAAATAATTATAATGTTTTTGCCTTTAAAATATCAGCAAAAGTTGTAAACATAGTCTCAGAGTAGTTTCATGCTAAATCAATGGGACTCCATTAGGTTGAATGCCAGGACGTTTCCATATTTGCTTTTAGCATATTACAAAAAATGTATAAAATCAAAACTGAATTTAATGTTAAAAAAATGAAAGTTTACTTACCCCAGATAGTGATTTTACTTTTTTATTTGATGAAAACTTTCCAAAATTCTGATGAAATGGCTATCTTGGGGAGCCCCAGACAGTGATGTTTCCATGTCCATGAGCAAAAAGGACTGGCAAACAGGATAGCCTGGTCATGAGACCTCATAAATTGCATTTCCTTCAAAGTACAAGCCCCCTTTTCACAACTAACTGTAGAAACATTGATTTTATATCACAGCTTTTTAGAAAATGAAGATAAAGTAATTGTTGCCATATGGCAACACTATGCAATAAAGGGTTAGGGCCCAAGGCCTACAAGGGCGCAGAGCCCTATTGCTTTTGTAAAGATTATTTGTTTTTGTTATTATTATTTTTCTTTCAAGGTTTGCCATTTTTTTGGGTCTCTTAAAATGCTTGAAATATATTTAAACTATGCACAAAGGTCAGAACCTGCGGCCATCAGGACCGGACTGAAGCTGGTATTTCGGTGGGGAGGGTGTCATCCCCACCAAATTTTGTTATGTGTCATTTTGTACCCACAACTTTTGGAAACATTGAGGCACGGATGCACCTAATACACATAAAACATCTCCAGTTAACTAGCAGAGCATTCATTTTAGTCCGCTCTTAAATAAGCAATATAGCGCTCAAATGTTTTGATTTTGAACTCAAGCTGAGCGCTCGTGTCCGCTGCTATCAGTGTCATGGATACAGTGTTCTCTTGTGGCGGCGCGCGCACAGTCTTCACTGGACGCGCACTTCAATCTATCGCCGTTGCCGGAGACTCTCAATTCATTCCGGTGAAATCACAAAATAAACTGCACACAAACGTGTGTCCCTGCTTGATATAGACTGTAACCACTGATGAACATATTTGGTTTGATGAGAGAGAAAAAAAAAAAAAAAACACACCGAGGGCGGATTAGAACCCGTAACCTCTGACACGCTTGGCAAAAGATCTGCCACTAGACCATAGAACTACTCACACATATTCGAACGGATCGATGTATTTACTTATGGGTTGAGCAAAGAGGCTGCACAATTTGACAAGTTTGTTGTGTACCCAGCACTTTTGATAATGCACTTCCGAATGCGTCTCTGTACCCACCACATTTCAAACCAAACTGACACCCGGGTGTTGCAGGGGGCGCTCATTATTATTTGTTTATTTTAATAATTTTGTTTATCTGATACTTTCAGCCAAAGTAGGCTAATAATATGTTGAGTTTGTGCTCCAATGCAGGGGTGCCGTTAGAAATTGTGGGCCTTATGAAAGAATATGAGGTTGGGCCCCCTACCAAAATCTATCTCTGGGGGCCCCAAAAGTGTGTGGGCCCTTAGAATCGTTCCCCTTCACGCGCCCTTACTCCAATGCATGAGTGCAACCAGCACAGCATATTAAAACCATTTAAGCAAAACCTTTTTTTAAACCAAAAACACAATGTACTTATTTTATGGAAATGATTTGGAGAAACACAATATTTACATAATTGTAGCCTATACAGTATATGTCTGAAATTCACTACTTAATGTTTAAGCAGAAAAAGAACAACCTTTATACACAGTCTTCTTAAAATCTTACCCACAATACAAAATACCAATTTAAAGTAACAATTTTATTCGAAGTGACATAAAAAAGCAAGCAATTACAATATTTAAAGAAAGAAACACAATATATTAAATTACTTTGAATTGTTTCAAGGTTGCAGGAACAGGTGAGGACAAGGGAATTGCTCTTCTCACTTTGATGAATGTACTAAAAAATTACAAGCAAGATTAACAGCAGGAAAAACTGATGCAATTGTTTCTTCTGCTCACCAAGGCTTCCTTTATTTTGATCCAAAATACTGAAAAAACGCTGAATTTTCAGCATCCGTACTCCAGTCTTCACTGTCACATGATTCTTCAGAAATCATTGTAAAATGGTGATTTGCTGCTCAAGAAATATGTATGATTATTATCAGTGTTGAAAAAAAATATCAGGATTAGCCTATTTAACAGCATTTTTCTTAAATATAGTATAATAGAAATATAATATAAATATAAATATATATATATATATATATATATATATATACACACAGTAGCCTATATCTATTATAAATTAGTATAATTAATGTCTTCATAGTCACAAAATACGAAAGTCTATCAGAAGTGTTGCAGTTTTGCCACAATCCCTTACTTGTTCAATAGGTGGAGATAACTAATTTAGGCTTCTCACATTTACAAGGCGTTTTGACAAGAAAGAACATTATACGATATAACTATCACGTCATAGCCTACCATTAAATCTATACAACAAGAGATGGTAAAGGTAAGGAATTTCCGAATGTCAAACTAATGTCCAATATAAAACCAACTTTACCGCGATCCTTAATTGTTATTTACTGTTTGAGCCCAGAAGCCTACAGCATAACTGGAGAAACGATCTTTTAACCCACTGTCTCCTTACTGTGAATTGAAGTGAGTACTGTGCAGATCCCCACCTGTTCCACTTACTGTTGAGTCCAGATGCATGCAGCATCACTGGTAACGTACCCTTTTTAATCTATTGTCTCCTTGCTGTGCACTGAAGCGAGTACATTGTACTGTGAAGATTCTTACCTGTTCTACATGCTGTTTGAGCCCAGAAGCCTACAGCATCACTGGAGAAACGATCTTTTAACCCACTGTCTCCTTAGTGTGAATTGAAGAGAGTACTGTGCAGATCCCTACCTGTTCCACTTACTGTTGAATCCAGAAGTATGCAGCATTACTGGTGACCTTATAATCCATCGTCTTCCTGCTGTGCACTGAAGAGAGTATGTCGTACTGTGAAGATCCTTGCCTGTTCTACTTACTGTCTGAGTCCAGAGGTATACAGCATCACTGGTAAAGTACCCTTTTTAAATCCATTGTTTTCCTGTTGTACATTGAAGAGAGTATTTTGTACTGTGAAGATCCTCACCTGTTCTACTTACCGTTTGAGTCCAGAAGGGCGCAGCATCACGGGTGAAGTAACCTTTTAACTCACTGTCCTCCTCCTGTGGACGGAAGAGTACCGTGCACTGTGAAAAATCCTTACCTGCTATACTTACTGCCCGAGTTTGCTGGGAAAAAGTAAGCTTTCAAACCATTGTTCCATTACGGTGCGCCGATGAGAGTTCTCGGTACTATGAATATCCTTACCTGTTCTACTTACTGTTTGAGTCCAGAAGCATGCAGCATCACTGGTGAAGTCATCTAGTAATCCACTGGCTCGCCCCCTGGGAACCGAAGAGAGAGCTGTGTACTGTGAATAACCCTTACCTGTTATTCTCACTACCTGAGTCTGGAAGTCTGCAGCACCGCTGGTGAACGGAGTCCCTAAATCGCCGCCCAGGGGACACAGTGACAGTTGCGACACGCCCGTCCGTGGCAGAAGGATATCTAGAGGACAGTGAAGGCTATCCAATTGATGCTCCTTGTTTTATTGTTCAATAAAGATTGTCCCTCCTTCGAACCTTACCGATGTCTCCGTAGTCCTCTGTTGTGTGCCTGTGGTGTCGGCTCCGGTAACACTTTATTTGAAGGGGTGTGCATAAGACTGTCATGACACTGTCATAAACATGACATAACACCTGTCATGAACAAGAAGGAGTCTTATGAATGTTTATGACCGTTGTCATTAAGTGTCATTCGGTAAATTATGACACTTTGAATGCAAAGTTGACATTGTTTAAAATGTTTTTGTTATGACAACTTGACATTAACCAAGACAAAAATGTCTTGATTATGACAACTTGACATTAACATAGACAGAAATGTCTTTGTTATGACAACTTGACAGTTATAGACTATTTGACATTAACCAAGACAAAAATGTCTTATGACAACTTGACATTAACCAAGACAGAAATGTCTTTGTTATGACAACTTGACATTAACCAATAAATCATAACCTGTCAACCTGTCACAAATATGTCATTACAGGTATAATTATCAAACTTATAGAAGTTATTTGGCTTTGTATTAACATTACATTACCCTGTCATATGTGGTTGGTTTTGACTTTGGCCGTCATGACACCATTATAACTGTGTCATGAATATTTTACTTGTCCTCAAGTAAAGTGGAACACGTTGTACTAGTTATAAAGATGTCATTAAGGGTTATTACACTGTCAAATGCTTTAACAACAGTGTCATTAATATCTCTTCTTACCTCAAGTAAAGTGGAACACGTTGTACTAGTTATAAAGATGTCATTAAGGGTTATTACACTGTCAAATGCTTTAACAACAGTGTCATTAATATCTTCCCTTACCTCAAGTAAAGTGGAACACGTTGGACTAGTTATAAAGATGTCATTAAGGGTTATTACACTGTCAAATGCTTTAACAACAGTGTCATTAATATCTCCCCTTACCTCAAGTAAAGTGGAACACGTTGGACTAGTTATAAAGATGTCATTAAGGGTTATTACACTGTCAAATGCTTTAACAACAGTGTCATTAATATCTCCCCTTACCTCAAGTAAAGTGGAACACGTTGGACTAGTTATAAAGATGTCATTAAGGGTTATTACATTGCCAAATGCTTTAACAACAGTGTCATTAATATCTCCCCTTACCTCAAGTAAAGTGGAACACGTTGGACTAGTTATAAAGATGTCATTAAGGGTTATTACATTGTCAAATGCTTTAACAACAGTGTCATTAATATCTTCCCTTACCTCAAGTAAAGTGGAACACATTGTACTAGTTATAAAGATGTCATTAAGGGTTATTACTCTGTCAAATGCTTTAACAACAGTGTCATTAATATCTCCCCTTACCTCAAGTAAAGTGGAACACATAGTTATAAAGATGTCATTAAGGGTTATTACATTGTCAAATGCTTTAACAACAGTTTCATTAATATCTCCCCTTACCTCAAGTAAAGTGGAACACATTGTACTAGTTATAAAGATGTCATTAAGCGTTATAGCAGATAAGTGCTTATAAATACCCCAACCCTAAACCAATTCACAAGCAAAGAGATACTCTTTCTTTTATTTATATTTGCAGAATACTTGCATTATTTGTTCTTCCTCAAACAGAGGGTTCAACTACCAACAGAGATTCAGCACATTTTGTAATTTGGAAAAAAAGGATTACTTGTTCTTCCTCAAACAGAGGGTTCAACTTCCTGTTCAACACATTGTACTTTCTGAAACATTGATTAAAAGAACAAAATGAAAAATAACAACTTCTTTAACTTGAAAAAAGGTTGTTTCAACAGTGTACTTATACATTATTGGGAGGAGTTTTCCACTTTTTTTTTTTTTTGCTGTGATTGTGTCAGCCATCTCCTTCCGTTATAGCCTTCCTAAAGCACTCTGCAAACTGGGAGATCTTCTAAGTGTACTTATACATTATTGGGAGGAGTTTTCCACTTTTTTTTGCTGTGATTGTGTCAACCATCTCCTTCGTTATAGCCTTCCTACAGCGCTCTGCAAACTGGGAGATCTTCTCGTTATCTTCATTTCCTGGGAGCAGCTCCTTGAAGGTGTCTGGAAATGTAATCGCTAGCTCAGCAATTACAGCTGTTCTAGCAATTGTGTTGCGGTCAACGTTCATTTTAGTGAAGGCCTTTTTCATGGATTCGAACTTTGCAAATCTCTTCAGGGCATTCTCATAGCGGCTGATGACTCCATCCACTGTAGTCACTTAATAAAGAGGAACAAAAACAAATAAACAAAAACATAACCAGCCTAAGAGGAGGATGCACAGTGAACCACCACAGTAAGTAGAAATCTTTCTTATCTTCTTCAGAGAATACAAATATACTTACATTATTATATAATTTAATGATGGCACAATGGATAAGACTATGCCTTTGGTGTAGAGACCCGGGTTCAATCCCCCACTGTGACTTATCTATCATTGTGTCCCTGAGCAAGACACTTAACCCCTAGTTGCTCCAGAGGCGTGCGACCTCTGACATGTATAGCAATTGTAAGTCGCTTTGGATTAAAACGTCAGCTAAATGAATAAATGTAAATATATTGAATAGGTAACGATGAGTGTGAGGTAGCTATTACACAGGGCTGTAGACATCTAAATCACTGAATACTAAAATATAACAATAAATGTGGAAGATGGACATGACGTAGCATCTCTTAAACCCCTCTCTTGCTGGTGGCAAGTCCGAACTATGTTTTGAATGGATAGCGGCAGGGTGGGGTGGGTGACTACGGTATTAATCTTTACTCATTACCATTGACAACGACATTGCCCAGCACCATTGCTCTAAAAGATGCTGCCTGTATCATCAGCTTCAGACAGTTAAAGGGATAGTTCACTTTGAAATTAATTTTGGATATGTTTTAGCTTACCTCAAGGGCATCCAAGATGCAGGTGTCTTTGTTTCCACAGCATTTTCAATTTTGACATTTTTTGGTCAAACCGTTCTTGTCTGTCAGTCATACACTGGAGGTTAAGGGGGTCCTCTCTCGGTTCACCTCAAAGAGCATGCACAGAGAAGTCAAAATTAAACAAGATTTAATTACTCGTGAATGTAAGTACACATTGATGGCCTAAGACATGAAACGAGCGGTTTGTGTGAGAAAACGAACAGTATTTATAATTATTTTTTCCCCTATTAACAGACGTCAAACTGATCTGAATTAGATGTCCAAATGAACCGAACTGAACCGTCTCCAGATGTTACGCCGGAAGTGATCTCTTGCGCGTCTACGTCACGCATTGTTTACACAGAGATTTCAGAAGTTTTACCTTTCACTAAACATATTTAGACGTCTTCCATTGCGATTTCCCGTATATCTAAATATATTTAGTGAAAGGTAAAACTTCCGAAAACAATGCGCGACATAGACGCGCAAGAGATCACTTCCGGCGTAACTGTCTGGAGAGGCGGTTCAGTTTGGTTCATTTGGACATCTGATTCAGATCAGTTTGACGGCTGTTAACAAGAGGTAAAAACTACAGTATATAAATACTGTTAGTTTTCTCACACAAACCGCTCGTTTCTGTGTCTTAGGCCATCAGTGTGTACTTACATTCACGACTCATTAAATCATGTTTAATTTTGACTTCTCTGGGCATGCTCTTTGAGGTGGACCGAGGGAGGACCCCCTTAACCTCCAGTGTATGACTGACAGACAACACCGGTTTGACCAAAAACTTTCAAAATTGAAAATGCTGTGGAAACAAAGACACCTGCATCTTGGATGCCCTTGAGGTAAGCTAAAACATATCCAAAATTAATTTCAAAGTGATCTATCCCTTTAAGTAATGGGCAACTTCATGGTAAGAAACCCTCTGATTGAAAAGAAAATCAATGGCTGTGCTTACTTCTTGAACGGCTGTGTGAATCAGTGTATTTCTTTGACTTCTTGGTCTTCTTCTTCTTCTTTTTCTTCTTCTCCTCTTCCTCTGAGGATGATGAGGAGCTGAAGTCGGCAGAGGAAGAGGAGGGAGTAGAAGACGTTGAAGATGAAGGAGGAACCCGAGCAGTCTTTCCAGAGCCTGGAGGGGATAGAGGACAGAGGTCTATAAGTAAAGGTTTAAGAGAAGATGCTCACACTAGTGTTCTGTAAGTCCTTTGACACTTTGAAAGAAGAGCAAAGCACCATTGGAAGCCCATACCATTGGAAATATTGGGTTTCAGGGTGCAGGGGTGTAGTTGCCACATTCTATATGAAATTAGCTTAAAAGGATTGACCTCTAAAATCTGAAGTATTATTAAAATTACATGTCCATCATCAAGGTTTGAGGTGGTCTCTGCACCCTTAATTAAATCAATTGTTTCCTATGGCTTAACAATAATGGCTTTATGTTGCACTGAGTAAAATGCCTCTCGGTGACCATTTTGCTCTCTACTCCACGACTTCCCTGAACATCTAGCCCATACCCGAATATCTAGTACTGCAAGAATAATGTTAATTATATCGCCACTGTACCTGACTTGCCACTAGATGCAGGCACCACAGTGGCTTCCTTAATTTGGGTTAGAAGGAAGTCTTTGTCGTTTTTCAACTCCCTGTTGGCCTCCTCCAGGTGTTTAATGCGGTCCTCAAGGTGTTCTATCTTTTGTCGATCCATCTTTGTTTGTTGTTTCAGTTTGGCTGTTGGTGACCCTGCACATATGTTTTTTGTAAACAAATTAGATTTTAATTAGCCTTTATTTAACTACCATCCCCAGAGAGTCCCTTGCTGTATACTGTGCAGGCAGACAAATGTGCAGTAACAGGGTCACAGGCTGTTATAAAGTGCAATATAATTCTCAAAGAATATATTTATGTTTTATCTGGACTAAACAAGTAGCATAATTACTAAAGCTTACCAAAACTATTCTGATCAAATATTTGTTAGGCAGAAGAAATCCATATAGCCTACCAAGGCATCATTTACAGTTGATGAGAGGTAAATGAGAAATTGAGTCATAAGAAATTGTATTTTTTTTTCTCCACTTAAGTTAATGGACATTAAAAAATATATTTTCAACCAGATACAGGCTTGTAGATGTGTGCAAGAAGCTTATTAATAAACAGATTGAGCACCATTTTGACAGATTTAACAGCCACAGACAAACTTTTAGCTGCTTATAATGTAACTAATTTATTTACTGGGCTGGTGGCCGTTGTTAATTTCAAGCACTTCTGTAGAAAATATTAAGACAAAAAAATTACTTACATAATTTCCTCGGGGAATATTTCATCTGCTTCTTTGTCTTTGGTCGAACAGTGACTTCTTCTACATCTCGTGGCTGGTCCTCGTTCGCTTCCTCCACAACCTGTAGCAGTTCTTCCTCAGCCTCCTTTATCCCCCCACCATGTGTCCTTTTGCTAAAACGAGTCTCCATCTGGATAAAGTTGGCATATGTAGGGATTCTGATCAGACAATCATTAACTCATCTCATGTGATCAACAAATGGTAACAAAGAAAGCCTTTTTAACACATTCCTACGACACATATGGTCAAATTCAACTGGAATTTTACGACCCCAGGCTCCACCGTGTCTAGGCCTAAGTGATTTTAATGGTGATAAATGATCAAAGATACTGAACCTCGCTAGACCCCCACTAATGTGACCAATCTATGCAAACAAGGAGAACCTTCTCCTCTTGTGACCTGTGACACCATAGGAGGAGGGAAAAACAGGAAACTAACCAGATTCCCCTTTTGCTCGACAACACCAACACGTATATCACGACCAGCGTGACGCTAATTGCTGGTACGTGCAAACACGCGAACATACCAACACACACACACACCCAAACCCCCTTTCGCGGGCAAGACAGCCCGCACACACATCAAACACGAACAGCTCTGAAAACTTGTTAAAAGATTACCAAAGATGTCTAGTATGCTGAAATGCACGTAAAAGAACAGTAATTCACCAATCTAACTTCGAGTGTAATCACGAGTACCCAAAGAGTTTAAAATGCCTGTAATACCATGCTTTAAAGTGTAACCCAACAATGCGGTCAAAATAACTCAATGTGTTTGATGTCTCTGTAATCCTCATGGTGTGATCTGTTTGTTTAACTATATATCGATATTACAAAATGTATATCCTCATGTATAAGTTTGTTTTCAAAGTTAGCATAACTTTTCCTTTGTCTCAAGACGCAAAATCAGCAATGTCACATGTTAATCAAATGGGCGGACACGCCCCTGTGATGAACGGCTTTCATTGGTCAGCCGAGTTTTGGGACAAACCGCAAACCATCCTTAAAAGCTTGTGCCACAGAACATAACGCTATCTTCATCTTCGTCTTGACCCTCTTGTTCTTACGCTCTTGCTCTTACACTCTTATCTCCTGCTTTGGTCCCTGGCTCCATCTACTTCCTTCGGAAATCTCCTGATGCCCTCGGACTCATCTTCTTGCATCTTCTGAAACTTCTTAAAGTTATCAGTCTCTCGTTACCTTTACTCCACGTTTACTTTTGCGAATAGCCAGTTCAAGTTAGCACGTGCGGTCTCCTCCAACGAAGGCAAACATCCAGCACGAACTCTCTAAGACGCTTGGAACTCCGCGAAACCAACCCACGTGGGAGAGATCAAAGAGATTCCGTCTCCAGGGCAACCGCATGCTCTCAGCATCACACAGGTTCGAATGCAAAACTTGTTCCATCAAATTCTAGACAAATAATTTCCTGAGGTTGTCTCCAAGGGTTAAAAGCTGTGCAAGTAACTGTAATTTCTCTCGTATTCTCATTTTTCATTGTTTCCTTTCTTAAGTTCTATTTTTATTTTGTTTTACCTGTATATACATATATCACGTGTGATTTGTAGTACAACTTAGTCGTGTGTTTTATTAAACTCCATTTATACATCACTTGCCATTGTGTGTATTAACTGCACAACAAAGCCTCTTTAATATTTAAGATCCTAATGCTACGTTCTGATTCTGTTCGAGTGCACTGAACATTACCAGTACGACTCAAGCTAAGGAAAGCAAGGATTCATAGTTTTGTAGAATTGCACAGTTTTCTAGTCACGCGGGCCGCGCTGACTGAGAAAATGTACCTGAGACAGACGAGCGTGGTGTAAAACCCCACATTGGGTAAATGAATATATGCGAGACCCTCGATTCAAGGAACATTTCATAAATTGTTGATCCAGATCATTAATTGTGAATATTCTTCCCCTAAATTCAAATTGAGCTATAAGACCTGAGTTGAGATTCTTTACATATTTTTTCTGGTGGAGAATTCAAGGGCAATATTTTAAGCTTTGTTGTGTGAGAAATTAATGCAGTGACAATTGTGTATATTTTGCTGTTTGATTGACACAAAGTGCGCGCCGCCGCACGCTGCTGTTTGAGTAAATCAAATGCGCGCCGTATGTTGAAACCCTACAGCATATAACTGAAATTACCTAGCCCTAATGCGTTAGTCGTGGTAATTGTAAAAATAAATTGCAGTTGGAATACTGATATTCACTCTTAAGTGTTTAAAGTTAAAACTGTAGTTGTGACGAAAGAAATATTTACTGCTGTACAGACGGGTACACGATTAGAGATATTTTCTTAAACTCTCCTGTTCAAAACGAGAGTCTTTTGGACAGGAAGAAACAGGAATGATTAGAGCGATGTTCCTCTGGTCATCCTAACCTAGGCCTGAATTATAATTCGTTTGGTTAACGAAAAACTCCGAGTTTTAACCTTTTGATGTAGTCAACCAAAAGTTAAACCAGAACATTTCAATCATTAAGTGCTAAATGATTCATGTTTTTGGAGTTAAACTTTCACAGATGTAAATTCCTGTGATATAGTGTACGTGTAAGTGTAAAAGCAGTGAACTCAATTCTGCCTCACACATCCGTGAAAATAGCACGAGAAAAATCCGCCTGGATTTCAATCACTGCGTGCATGCACATTTTGCGCGCGTCCTAGAAAGGACAATAAAGTGGTTCTGATTGTAATTTGACTCCTCAACGCTAGAGCGCAGCCTTGCGCCCCTCAGTTCAAATTACCACCAGACCCTTTTTACCGACGTGAGCAAGACAGCGCTATCGCGCGGAAATTTTTGTTAGGTCATTCTATTTCCTGAAATTCTTCCTCTCCAGTCATCGCTAATCTTTCACAGGTGAAGCGATCACGACGTTCGCTCTCTCTCTCTGCGTCCTGTTTGAGATTTCAGTCTATTTGCAATTGGGTTCATTCTGTGTTATCAACTTATAGAAAGCGATCAGCATCAAGAGTGACCCCATTCGTTAATATTCATAATCTCATTCAGACTTGGGTTTTAAGAAACGTGAGCAGATAAACCTGATTTAAATTCTCATTTAAATCTCATACATTGTGTTATAGGCGAATTCCACTTAATTCCGTTTCCCTCTGAATAAGGTTATTGGTTTATCCCTTGGATGGATCCATAAGTCTTATTAAGAGATTACCTTTTTCTCCTTTCTGATAAATTGATTGAGTCAATTCATTTCAGGGAATTAATAACTTTTGTTAATTTGTTGCTAATAAATTGATAACTGTTGCTGGTTTAAGGAATCGATTTTGCTTATCAATTCTTCTTTAACTTTGATTAATTTGCCTTTAATTCTAAAAAAAATTAAATTATTATTATTTTTTTTTAATTAATTTTAATTATTATTATTTTTTTTCTCCTCTGCCGTCGTTTCCCCTTCCATCTGTGATACCCTATCACACTGCATCCAACTGCCTTAGGGGTTACGTAACATCTCTGTACATGCTTATCTGAATTGAATTTAAACCTGTTTGAATTGCGACTCTTATTAGGGCCCAAGCCCTGAAAGGGCGCAGAGCCCTATTGTTTTCCTTCCGATTATTATTAGGGCCCAAGCCCTGAAAGGGCGCAGAGCCCTATTGTTTTCCTTCCGATTATTAGGGCCCAAGCCCTGAAAGGGCGCAGAGCCCTATTGTTTTCCTTCCGATTATTAGGGCCCAAGCCCTGAAAGGGCGCAGAGCCCTATTGTTTTCCTTCCGATTATTTTTTTTTTCTTTTTTTTTTTTTTCTTTTTCTAGCGACTATTCGGGCACTTTTGGGGCCCTTAACATGCTCGAAAACTCTTGAAACTTTGCACACGGGTCAGAACCCGTGGCCATCAGAGCCGGGCTGAAGCTGGTACCCGGGCGTGGCAGGGCGGCTCGTCAGCGCCCCCTGGAATGGGGTCCGAACACCTGGTCCATAACTCAAACACACTTGCATGTAATAATATGAAACTCGGTACACATGTCGATAGCAGAATTTCATCTATACCTCGCGTTCTTACTTTTCACCCCAGCCCAACAGGAAGTCGGCTATTGAGGTTTTTTTGTAAAACACACGCAATGAACTTTTGAATACTCCTCCTAGAGCTCTGATCCAAATTCGACGAAACTCGGTCAGCGTGAAGTCAAGACATTGAGGATGAAAGTTTGCGTGGGGATTTTTGATATCTCGAACGGTTTGGCCGTGGCGAGGAAACGAAACTATGGCGAGAAACGTGAAACAGGAAGTGTGTCATAACTTCAGCATACATTAACTGATCTGGATGAAACTTCAGCAGTGCGTTCGCTGTAAGAGGACGATCACATGGATGTGACTATTGTGAGTCAAAGTTATAGCGCCACCAACTGGCAGCAGGAAGTGTGTCACTTTCAAAATGCTTTGAAATCACCCTCTTATTTTTACCCGATTTGCTTCAAACTTCATCTGTATAATGTAAATACACGGCAGATGAAGACCTATGAATGGATTCTTGATATCTTTGAAACTGTTGCCGTGGCGACGCATCAAACTTTACCATTCTTTTAGGATGCATTCTTTTAGGGATTCGAACATTTGTCCATAAATCAAACACACGTGCATGGATTAATATGAAACTCGGTACACTCATAGATCACATCAGGCCAAACAACTTTCGTGCTCTAAGTTTTACGACAGTTCAAACGGAAGTCGGGAATTATGTTTTTTTTTTTTAAATAAATGTCCTAGAAAAACATCAAATTACAACCCATGCTGTTACCAATCACCACCAAACTCGGTGTGCATGAAGTCAAGACATTGAGGATGCTAAATTCCGGACGGATTTGTGATATCTCGAACGGTTTGGCCGTGGCGGATTTTTTTGACTAAAAAAAGGACACATAAAGTGTGTTATAACTTGGTTAGTTTTACTGACAGTTACAAAACTTGCCGTGTATATTGTTCTATTCAAGCCAAACAACTTTCTAATTAACAATAATAAGCTCAAACCCACAGAAAGTCAGATATTGTAGTTTGAATATGATCATGCTCTTTCTGAGCCTAGGCCTGTCTTTGCCTTTGAGTCTCTTGACACACAGTCTGTGTGTGTGTGTGTCTGTGTGTGTCTGTGTGTGTCTGTGTGTGTGTGTGTGTGTGTGTGTGTGTGTGTGTGTGTGTGTGTGTGTGTGTGTGTGTGTGTGTGTGTGTGTGTGTGTGTGTGTGTGTGTGTGTGTGTGTGTGTGTGTGTGTGTGTGTGTGTGTGTGTGTGTGTGTGTGTGTGTGTGTGTGTGTAGGGGGAGGGGGCTTAATCATTTCACTGTGTGTCTGGCCTGCTAAAGTAAATACATTTCTTAAGCCTGGTATTTTTTAAATAAGTTTTTATTTTAATTTTTTTATAAGTAAAGGCATATAACCTGTTTAATTGTAGTGCATTGACAATAGTTTTATATAATTAGTGTATTAATTAAATTAACTTGGTCCATAAATCAAAAAAGTAAGTAAATAAATCAAAAAGGAAGTGTGTTAAAACTTCTGCATACATTAACTGATCTTGATGAAACTTCAGCAGTGTGTTCGTTGTAAGAGGCCGATCACATGGATGTGACTATTGTGAGTCAAATATATAGCGCCACCAACTGGCAGCAGAAAGTGTTTCACTTTCAAAATGCTTTGAAATCACACTCTTACTTTTACCCGATTTGCTTCAAACTTCATCTGTATAATGTAAACACACGCCAGATGAAGAGCTGTGAAAGCATTATTCAATATCTAAGATAATGTTGCCATAGCAACGCATCAAACTTTAACATTCCTTTTTTTTGATGATTTTGAGTCTCTTAGCGGCTTTTGGGGCCCTTAATGGGTTTGAAAACTCTTGAAACTTTGCACACAGGTCAGATCCCACAGCCATCAGAGCCGGGCTGAAGATGGTACCCGGGTGTGGCAAGGGGGCTAGACAGCGCCCCCTGGAACGGGGTCCAAAAACTTGGTCCATAAATCAAACACGCTTGCATGTAATAATATGAAACTCAGTACACATGTTGATCTCATCGTTTCATATATTCATATATTCTCCTCAAGCCGGACAACTTTCTAATTTACACTCATGAGCTAGGACCCACAGAAAGTCAGATATTTTGGTTTGAAAATGTTGAGTGTCTCTTGAGCCTACACTTCTGTATGGCAAGCCCTTTTAACATTTAAAAGCTAAGTTTGACTATTCGGAATTAACATTGTAGATATCAACAACGTCTTTCTAGTCGTAATTACATTTTGGATAGTTTGTATTATCATTTAAGATATCTGTAACGTAATTGTGACTAGTCGAAACGACAGATAGAGTATGGCAAACCGTTTTAACATTTAATCATTTTAACCTACTAGTCTCTATTTTCATGCTACTAGTACTTATTTTTTAGATACTAGTATCTATTCCATTAAGTACTAGTACTTATTCATTAGCTACTAGTGCTTATTCTTTAGATACTAGTGCCTTTTCTTTAGATACTAGTGTTTATTCTTTAGGTACTAGTACCTTTTTAAAGATACTAGTACTTATTCATTAGACACTAGTCCTTATTTATTAGATACTAGTACTTATTCATTAGATGCTAGTCCTTATTCATTACATACCAATGCTTATTAATTAGTTACTAGTACTTATTCATTAGATACTAGTACCTATTAAATAGATACTAGTACTTATTCATTAGACACTAGTACTTATTTCAATGGTGACTAGTAACTATTCTTTTGTTACTACTAGTCACATTTTTTCCATTGACTTCTATGGTGATCTGTCATTCAGATATCAACTATTCAGTTCTGACTAGTATGTTAGTATGTATTCCAATTGTGGAATACATACTAGTATGTATTCCAAAAGCAGGGGTTACGTTTTTGCACGTCGTGCAGAATAACCCTAAAGGCACCAAGGTGGCGGTGCCACCGGCGTTACACACACACACACACACACACACACACACACACACACAGTAAATAAGCAGCCTGCGAGCAGCGATGCAGGGCCAAGCGGGCGTACTGGCCATCCCGGTGCCTTTAGGCACCGGGGGTTGCGGTGCCACCGGCTTGGGCCCGCAATCGCTGCTCCGCAGCTATATTTATATATATATATATATTTATATATATATATATATATATATATATATATATATATATATATTTTTTTTTTTTTTTTTTTTTTCTGTAGCGACTATTCGGGCACTTTTGGGGCCCTTAACATGCTCGAAAACTCTTGAAACTTTGCACACGGGTCAGAACCCGCGGCCATCAGAGCCGGGCTGAAGCTGGTACCCGGGCGTGGCAGGACGGCTCGTCAGCGCCCCCTGGAATGGGGTCCGAACACCTGGTCCATAACTCAAACACACTTGCATGTAATAATATGAAACTCGGTACACATGTCGATAGCAGAATTTCATCTATACCTCGCGTTCTTACTTTTTACCCCAGCCCAACAGGAAGTTGGCTATTGAGGTTTTTTTAAAACACACGCAATGAACTTTTAAATACTCCTCCTAGAGCTCTGATCCAAATTCGACGAAACTCGGTCAGCGTGAAGTCAAGACATTGAGGATGAAAGTTTGTGTGGGGATTTTTGATATCTCGAACGGTTTGGCCGTGGCGAGGAAACGAAACTATGGCGAGAAACGTGAAACAGGAAGTGTGTCATAACTTCAGCATACATTAACTGATCTGGATGAAACTTCAGCAGTGCGTTCGCTGTAAGAGGACGATCACATGGATGTGACTATTGTGAGTCAAAGTTATAGCGCCACCAACTGGCAGCAGGAAGTGTGTCACTTTCAAAATGCTTTGAAATCACCCTCTTATTTTTACCCGATTTGCTTCAAACTTCATCTGTATAATGTAAATACACGGCAGATGAAGACCTATGAATGGATTCTTGATATCTTTGAAACTGTTGCCGTGGCGACGCATCAAACTTTACCATTCTTTTAGGATGCATTCTTTTAGGGATTCAAACATTTGTCCATAAATCAAACACACGTGCATGGATTAATATGAAACTCGGTACACTCATAGATCACATCAGGCCAAACAACTTTCGTGCTCTAAGTTTTACGACAGTTCAAACGGAAGTCGGGAATTATGTTTTTTTTTTTAAATAAATGTCCTGAGAAAAACATCAAATTACAACCCATGCTGTTACCAATCACCACCAAACTCGGTGTGCATGAAGTCAAGACATTGAGGATGCTAAATTCCAGACGGATTTGTGATATCTCGAACGGTTTGGCCGTGGCGGATTTTTTTGACTAAAAAAAGGACACATAAAGTGTGTTATAACTTGGTTAGTTTTACTGACAGTTACAAAACTTGCCGTGTATATTGTTCTATTCAAGCCAAACAACTTTCTAATTAACAATAATAAGCTCAAACCCACAGAAAGTCAGATATTGTAGTTTGAATATGATCATGCTCTTTCTGAGCCTGAGTCTTTCTTGCAGCTCTCTTGTACACACAGTCTGTGTGTGTGTGTGTGTGTGTGTGTGTGTGTGTGTGTGTGTGTGTGTGTGTGTGTGTGTGTGTGTGTGTGTGTGTGTGTGTGTGTGTGTGTAGGGGAGGGGGCTTAATCATTTCACTGTGTGTCTGGCCTGCTAAAGTAAATACATTTCTTAAGCCTGGTATTTTTTAAATAAGTTTTTATTTTTATTTTTTTATAAGTAAAGGCATATAACCTGTTTAATTGTAGTGCATTGACAATAGTTTTATATAATTAGTGTATTAATTAAATTAACTTGGTCCATAAATCAAAAAAGTAAGTAAATAAATCAAAAAGGAAGTGTGTTAAAACTTCTGCATACATTAACTGATCTTGATGAAACTTCAGCAGTGTGTTCGTTGTAAGAGGCCGATCACATGGATGTGACTATTGTGAGTCAAAGGCTGCGTTTACACTTGGCATTAACATGCGATCACCGTGATCTGATCAAGCAGATCGGATCATTAGCCAATCAGGACATGGTGAGTTTACATTTGGTCACATTAAGTAGCCTCTGTATCTGGATAGAAGAGCGGATTTCTGTTTCCTGCATAATATTTAAATTAGATATGTTGCACGACACCAGATTAAGAGTAAAAATGATGCAAATAAAACAATGTCCCAGTTGCTTTCACTCATTCGCTTTGCAATCTCCAGTAATTAGATAAAAAAAATGTTAACAAAGTTATACTTCCAGAGTTGATCATACAAAAATAACTGGGTTGATCATAAAACAAGTCATATCATCGATCATCTGGTTTTAAGGTTATAGCGTGCAATGACTATATTGACAGAAATGGGAGATTGGTTAACATGCAAAGACATTCAATAAAAACATTCAACATTTAAAAAATCAGATTGCGATTATTCCTCTGGCAAAGCAGCATGCAGCTCTTATTTAAGATCTCATGACTGACTGTGAATGTACAGGCGATCGCCTCGTTCAGATAATGTTGCACAATTAAATGAAAAATGACACACATAGTATCATGTAAGCCTAAATTAACTGTTTTAAAGATAAACGTTTATTGTAAGATTCAAATAAGTTTTTATTTCTTGTCTAAACTGCGTCTGGCCATTATTTTTCTCACAGCCACGCGGGGAGACTGGGTGGGATTTAAATTACGTCCACCTGTGAATGCAGACACGATGGCTGGATTGCGTTTACATTACACTGAGATCCGATCACAAAGCGTCCTCGACTACCTCCAAACCTGGACACGCCGAATCGGATAACATTCCAATCAGAAGCGCGTTTACACTTGTCTTTTCAATGTGTATGTGGACAACATCCGGATACAGGTCGCATATTAATGCCAAGTGTAAACGCAGCCAAATATATAGCGCCACCAACTGGCAGCAGAAAGTGTTTCACTTTCAAAATGCTTTGAAATCACACTCTTACTTTTACCCGATTTGCTTCAAACTTCATCTGTATAATGTAAACACACGCCAGATGAAGAGCTGTGAAAGCATTATTCAATATCTAAGATAATGTTGCCATAGCAACGCATCAAACTTTAACATTCCTTTTTTTGATGATTTTGAGTCTCTTAGCGGCTTTTGGGGCCCTTAATGGGTTTGAAAACTCTTGAAACTTTGCACACAGGTCAGATCCCACAGCCATCAGAGCCGGGCTGAAGATGGTACCCGGGTGTGGCAAGGGGGCTAGACAGCGCCCCCTGGAACGGGGTCCAAAAACTTGGTCCATAAATCAAACACGCTTGCATGTAATAATATGAAACTCAGTACACATGTTGACTCATCGTTTCATATATTCATATATTCTCCTCAAGCCGGACAACTTTCTAATTTACACTCATGAGCTAGGACCCACAGAAAGTCAGATATTTTGGTTTGAAAATGTTGAGTGTCTCTCTGAGCCTACACTTCTGTATGGCAAGCCCTTTTAACATTTAAAAGCTAAGTTTGACTATTCGTAATTAACATTGTAGATATCAACAACGTCTTTCTAGTCGTAATTACATTTTGGATAGTTTGTATTATCATTTAAGATATCTGTAACGTAATTGTGACTAGTCGAAACGACAGATAGAGTATGGCAAGCCGTTTTAACATTTAATCATTTTAACCTACTAGTCTCTATTTTCATGCTACTAGTACTTATTTTTTAGATACTAGTATCTATTCCATTAAGTACTAGTACTTACTAGTACTTATTCATTAGATACTAGTACCTATTAAATAGATACTAGTACTTATTCATTAGACACTAGTACTTATTTCAATGGTGACTAGTAACTATTCTTTTGTTACTAGTCACATTTTTTCTATTGACTTCTATGGTGATCTGTCATTCAGATATCAACTATTCAGTTCTGACTAGTATGTTAGTATGTATTCCAATTGTGGAATACATACTAGTATGTATTCCAAAGCAGGGGTTACGTTTTTGCACGTCGTGCAGAATAACCCTAAAGGCACCAAGGTGGTGGTGCCACCGGCTTTATATATATATATATTTATATATACAGCTGCGAGCAGCGATGGAGGGCCAAGGCCGGCGGTACCGCCATCCCGGTGCCTTTAGGCACCGGGGTTGCGGTGCCACCGGCTTGGGCCGCGCAATCGCTGCTCGCAGCTATATTTATATATATTTTAAGCTTGTCTTCTCTACCAGGCTGACCACTAGGAGCACACCCTCTGGTGGCCCAAACCCGCCACTGCGCCGGCGTGCTCCTGTGTTCTCCTGCTTTACTCACTGACCCTTCTTCCTAGGTCCCTCTGATGATTAACCACATTATCATAATTCCCTTTCTGTGTTTTCTCCTTTACCCTTAGGTAGCAAGGTTTTGTATTTTACACACCCAAAGAAAATTACTCAATTTGGTTTAAATAAGGTAAACTTTAATTAATTTTGGAGTTTTCCTTCTTCTGCCACATTTTAGTATTTTCCAAAGGAGCATCCTCTTGTGGGTGGTGATCCGATCGTCATCCCTGGTTGGTGTTCAAGTGGGTGAGGTTTTTCTCCTACGGCGTAACCAGCGCCAGCTGTGCGTAAGTCTCTGACCCTCCTGCTCTGTCCATTGTTGCGGCACGCAACAAAGACATCAGCAATCTGGTAAATTCCACAAAGAGGGGTCATTCACGCGGTGCGACACAAGGCAATCTCTGGAACGTCCTCCCAAAACCGGGGCCTAAAGAGGGGCCACCTCGTAAGAGGGGTTCTGGGAAGACACCCTTTTTGCAGTGTCGTAAGCAGGTGACATCCTCGGAATTGCCAGGTTGTGTTAAAAGTCGAAGTTGTTTGAGTGGGCGCACCAAGGTAGATGCACAGGAAAGGCCCGCAGACACCTCAGTTAAGTGTCTGGAGCGACGGGGAATTTCCCTCACCATTGGCCCAGCCAGAGTGATTTCGGGTCACCCCAGGCAAGCTGGAACTAGGTAAAGAAATACAGATCATCCACTTAGCATAGGTCACAAGAATATCAGACATTCTCCCGTGTCAAAGTGCTACCCATCCTTGCCTCAGAAAACACACATAGTCGGCGCAAGCCTTCTTAGCTCGTAACACTTTCTAAACTGTTATCCTTCTCTGCATTTACAGATCCGTTAGTCCTAGTGTCTAACCTCATCTAAGTTTCCTGTACCTTGCTTTGTTCTTCTCCTTCTGTTCTCCTCCTGCTCTGTGTGAACTGTGCCTTTCAGATCACCCAGAGACACGGCCTACAGAGACACCCGGGAAAACTAAATAACAGATCGACAGCTGGAGCCGTTAGCGGCAACACTGACCCACTAGGCTCCAGCCCTGTCAAAAAAAAATCTTCATTTAGGCCCTGGCGCTGACCGTAAACAATTTTTCCCTATCCTCACCTGTCTGAAACTGTCTCCTCAGTTAGTCCGAATTCCCGCAAACGGCATTATCCGTCCGTACGCAAAGGGATAGCGCCTAAATTGTTCTGAAAGATCTCTGCATTTGGTCTTGTGTGTGCGTGTTGTGCTCCTCTCGCCTACAGGAAGCCAAGTATGTCCCAGTCTCCCCAACCCAGCTGCCCACTGGGACAGCCTCGAGATGGCTGACCGCTCATGACAGCCGCCTTCCTTCCAAAAAGGGGAATGGCGTGCGCAGCCAGAGCCCAAGACGACAGCTGGATGCTCGAACTGGACACCCGTGACAAGGCAGGACCCAACTCAAAGCTACAACCACAAAGAATGGGCCCGACTCTGTGGGAAAGCTGGCCCATACCCTCGCCACGCAAGCCCGACTATACAAGAAGAAACGCGACCCGCCCTGGAACAGGAAGTCGGCAGACTCACCGGCTCCAAGCGGAAGGGACGTTCGGCGCAAAACAAACGGAAACCCAGAGTCGTCTAGATCAGCTACTGATCGAACAGCGAGGAACAGAGCGAGGGGGAATCAGACCCCGACCTACGAAAGGAAAACAGAGAAAGTCCTCCAAAAGTCCCTGGACGACTCGTCCCGTCTGGACACCAATGAAAAGGAACTGAAAGAAAAGAAAGCCCGAGAGGCACTCACAGCGGAACTAGAAGAGCCGAAGGTCTCCTTTCAAGAGCCGATGCTAGATTTAAGGACAGAGACGCTAAAGCCAAGGCCTGTGAAAATCACCTAAAAGCCGCCCAAGCTGAAGTTGACAAACTTACTCAACAAATGGACCTTTATAAAGCTGAGCTGGACGCTGTCCACCAAGAACTAAAACACTCCTATAAACTGCAGAGTGACTCCGAAGTCAGGGAAACACACACTACAAAGTTTCCCCTGACCGGTTCGGCCCGCAGTCTTCAGTCAAGGTTTCACAAACTGCGAGGGGGGACGGACGTCCACCGTCGCGGCAGCCACAGACAGCCAACCAGGATCCCCGCACTTTGGAAGAGGGGGGACTTTCCCGTCAACTCCTGCCCCTCACCACGGCAGAAGCTTCAAGGAACTTGACAAGTTGGCAAGAAACATCCCTACCTTCACGCCAAACCCTGCAGGAGGTCATGATGTTCACGCTTATCTAAAGGACATTGATTTTTATTTGAACACTGTTCCCCATGTCACTCCAGGGGACAGATTATACCTGGTCAGAATTACCTCTAGCCGTGAAGTACGCAGCTTCCTGGATCGTCAACCAGACGCTGTCCAAACGGATTACCAGCAACTGCGACAAGCCTTCATCCGGGAATTCTCTGACCCAGACACTGATCAAGGACTAATCACTGCGTTGAACCTCAAGCAGGCACGACTGGAGACCCCGCAAGCGTATTATACTCGCCTCAGACAAGCCTACTTCGGTGCACGAAATGAACCGGAAATGGAGGAGGACTTTAACTTCCGAACTTTGTTCCTCCGAAACCTGCATCCCACCGTAAGTCACCACTTAGGGGTCCTAGCCTGTCCTCGAACCATGACAACCCAACAACTGAGAGATTTAGCGCACAAAGCGTTCATCAAACAGAAAATGGTTTCTGAAAAGACTGTGAGAACTCCCTCTATCTGCCCCATCACTGATCAACGTCCAGAGCTGGCACTAGAGGGCGCCCAACAGCACCACCCTAACAGACTGTTTAACGAGTCCAAAATGTTTCCGGACAGCAGAGGGCAACGCAACCGTGAGGGTGCACGCCCCAAGCAGCCAAACCGGAGCTCTGAAGCTTCCTATGGCAACCCACGGCCTACCTACCATCAAAGGGGTAGAGCCACATGGGAAGCCAGCCAACGGCCAAGAACCAGCCGAGCTCCAGCAGCAAGAACCCCTAGCCCAGATCAGCGGCAACGGAAACCTTCATGGCAAGCCCCCAGCAAGCTCAATTCCAAATCTGAGCCTGCCACAAAGAGTGACAGTAAAGTCGCAGCAGAGACCGCGGAGATCCTGAAAGTGCTGAAAGAGCTTCTTCACAAGAAAACTGACAAGGAGGACAAGGTGGACAAATCAGACTCCTCATGACTAAGAATAAGGACTGAAAACTTTCCGGACAGCCTTCCTACAGAACCAAGCACCCCCAACACTGCTCTCCTGACACAGACCACAGAGCCAGCTGTCACAACACCAAGTGACAGCGACACACACTCCTTGCTGCTGCCCACCACACATCCTGAAGTGGACAACGCAACCCCTCACACTAGTGAACCAACCCCTGAGATACCTGAAAGTGCTGTTTTGGTCGTGTGTCTTTGCAGCGACTCACAAGACACTGACCCTAACTGTTTGTCGATCACCACACAAACCCCAGCACCAAAACTCCTGGGACACCTGATCGAAAAGGGACTAGCACGCAAGCTCTATCTCTCCATCACGCTGGAAAACGAAGTGAGGCTCGAAGCACTAGTCGACACTGGATCGGACCTCACTCTGATATCAGCCAAACTCTTTGACAGACTCAGATTTGAAGCTAACAGGCAAAACAGAACTTTAAAACCTCAGAACTGTGTTTTGAATGTGCAGTCTTACAGCCAAACTGACATCCGGCTTGAACAAATAGCTCCCATCCATCTGACCATTGGTCCCATGAGTTTAATCCACCCTGTGTACATTTCACCTATGGACACATACCCTCTCCTCATCGGCAAAGACCTGCTATACCGCTTCGAGCCCCTAATGGACTTCAGACAACTGAAAATTTGGGCTCAAGTGCGAGAACCCCTCCCCTGTCAGTCACCCAGGTCAACTGAGCCAGACTGCCAGGTCACCAAGGTCACGGGAACTTTCGCCGACAGCCAGTGTGACACACACCCAACACTGGAGCAAGAGTCAAGTTCACTCCTCTGCACCTTCCAACTCACAAAAGACTTTGAGCCTTTCTGCCCCAGGGTCAACACCGACCTGCAGCTGAACGGCCAACCCACAACAGACATTGTGCTCGCACTATGGGCAGACAACTCTGCCATCAGCCTGGCACTCTTTAACAAACTAATTAAGGTCACACCTGACCTTCCTTATGCAAACAAGCGCACACGCTTCCCTTTGAATCCATGTCCATCAAACCTGGTGACTGCAAAGGGCATCTGTGCTTTGAACTTGAACTGGAACAACAGGTGCCTTACCCATTACTTCCTGGTCCTCCAAGACCCACCTCACAATGTCTACATTGGAGCAGACGTCCTGATTCGCCTCCAAGCACATGTGGACATTATCAACGAAGTACTGTGGGCCCCATTGACTGTACAGCCAGCTGTTGTTCCCACACACATCGACAATCTCGTGTCAGGACAAACAATCCCAGAGGTCTGTACCTTGATCAGCGAACAGGAAACTGTAGTACCTGCTTACACCAAAGGGGTCGCTGTTCGACTCAACATGCGATGTGGTCAAACCTTAAACCACACATTGGGTTTCTTCCAACAGTCACCCGAAGGCATTGAACTTGGCCTAACACTAGAAGCCACGCCTCTAACTGAAGTGACATCACGTGCAGTCTACATCCTTTTCAACAACTGCACCGCAGGGGACATCACAATCCCAAAAGCCTACCGGCTGGGATGGCTAGTGAGCCATGATTTCCCTGACTTTGAATTGACTTTACCGTTCATCGGTCCCATTCCAACCGGGATGCTACCTGAAGAGTGCACAGGCGATGCACTGCACACAGCACCCTTCAAAATCATCTCCATCGCCTCTGTTCTGCCAATGGACAAAGATCAAGTATGCAGAAGTGAACTGATGAAGACCGACACCTCGCCGTCTACACGGTCTCCGAACAGCCTCCCAGCGAGACTGATCAGACCTCTGCACCTACGCGTGTCAACTCCGCAGGTGACTCACCCACAGAAGAGCCCTACCCCGGATTTGAATCTCAAGTTCAACAAATCCTAACGGACGCTGATGCAATCCAGGACGATGCAGACCGACAAAAACTCAGAGACGTCCTTTTCAAATTCAAAGCGTCATTTGCCAAAGACTCTTTAGACTGTGGTCTCACCAACCTTCACACCGTGTCGCATCCCAACGCACCCTCAGGCGCCGCCTACCTATGTAAAACAATACAAGATCCCGATCGCATCACACGAACCGGTGCAAGAGATCATTGACTCCATGCTTGAAAAGGGTGTTATTCGTCCGTGCAACAGCACCTATTCTGCTCCCATCTGGCCGGTTATCAAGCCAAACGGCAAGTGGCGACCAACGATCGACTACCGAAAACTGAATCAACAGGTGCCATTGTCACGATGGCCCATGACCCAGCTGGAGCAAGAAATACCCCAAATCAGAGGAGCCAACATCTTCTCTACGTTCGACGTAGCCTCAGGTTTCTGGACCATCCCAGTGCATCCAGACGACCAACACAAGCTTGCTTTCACTTTCGGCAACAGACAATTCACTTTCACAAGGTGCCCATTCGGCTATGCTAACTCACCTGCTGAGTTTAACATCTTCCTGAACAAAGCATGCCCCGATGCAAGAATGAGAGGAAACCTCATCTATGTGGACGACGTGTTGATGAAAAGTACCACAGTTGCCGACCACTTGAAAGAAATAGACTATGTTTTGAACCAGTTGACAACTGCAGGTGCCAAGATTGCACTCCATAAAGGGCAATGGTGCCGGACCAAAGTCAACTACGTGGGACTACTGATCGGGTCACAGGGCATCGAACCGCAAACAAGCCGCATACAAGCCGTTCAAACCATCAAACCCCCCACCAACGTCTCAGAACTGCGAAGTTTTCTGGGGGTGTGCAATTACTCACGGCAATTCATAGAGAACTATGCAGACATTGCAAAGCCCTTGACCACCCTGCTGAAAAAAGACTGCCCATTTGTCTGGACAACCATCCAAGACAACGCCATGAACGAGCTAAAGCGTCACCTATGTACAGCTCCATGCCTGGCATACCCAGACCCACAAAGAGAATTCTACTTAGAAGCTGGATTCTCCGAACACTGTCTCAGCGCTGGCCTGTACCAACGACATGATCAAGACAAAAGAGTGGTCGCTTACGCCAGCAAGACACTTCTTCCACCAGAGCTTAAGTTCTCAGACTGTGAAAAAGCCCTGCTTTGCACCGTGTGGGCCATCCAAAGATTCTCCAACTACATTGGAGCTCAAAAGGTTATCATAGAGACTTGTCATCAGCCCGTCATGTTCCTCAACAGCCAACGCATCCGTGATGGCGTGGTCACCAACTCCCGCATCGCCACGTGGTTAATGGCCCTCCAGGGTCGCAATGTTGAAGCAAGATATGCTCAAAACCACAAGTCAGCCCTAGGCAACGGCCTGGCGGCCTGCCAAAACTGCTCTGGTAACGCCCCACCTGTCACAGCCAATGTGGAAGAACCACAACAACAGACCTGTCACAGATACTTTGAGGAAAATGCATGCCAAGGTTTAACAACAGCCTATGTTGACGGATGCTCCTACAACCAAGAGGGCTCTCGTCAAGCAGGTGCTGGTGTGTTATGGGTAAATGACCTGCCTTGCCCGCCGCAACACTTCAAGCTGGGATCCCAGTCATCACAATATGCTGAAGTGGCAGCCATTCTCATAACTCTGCAAATAGCCTCGGCCCATAACATCAAAGAACTCCTCATCTGCACAGACTCTAACTACGCCAGATTGAGTTTCACATGCCACCTTCCAAGCTGGAAACAGAATGGCTTTAAGACTTCAAACGGCAAGCCTGTCACACACCAAAACTTGTTTCAAGCATGTGACAACCTGACTAGACAACACGACATGATTGTCTACTGGAAAAAGGTGAAGGGGCACTCCAAACAACCAGGCCTCGACAAAGACCTGAATGACCAAACCGATGCCCTCGCCAAGGCTGGCGCACTGCACGGCACTCCATGGTCACCCCCAGCCCAACCACCTACCTTTGATGTGGCAGTGCTAACCCGCAGCAAAAGAACTTTCCCTGCCGCACCGCCCACCTCTCAGTCTCTCGCCCTGACTCCGCAGATCTCAAACAACGATATAGCGGACATGCAAAACTCTGACACGTCAATAAAGACTTTTCTGCACCACCTCTCAGACCCCACCAGCCACCCACTATCGCCGTCTGACCTAGCGGCCGACCCCTGTCTAAAACGCCTGCAAGACATCAAGCACATGCTGCGTGTGATAGACAACATCTTGTGGTATGCACCTGATGACACCACAACGCCAAGGCTTGTGGTGCCACAATGCCTAAGGGGGGTGATGCTCTTGTATGCCCACGACGCACCATGCGCTGGACATCACGGCGTCAGAGCCACTTATAAGACACTAAAGCAGGTGGCATATTGGCCCTGCATGCAAAAGCACGTGGCGGAGTACATCAAAGAGTGTCTGATTTGCTGCCAGTTTCAACCTGCAAATCCAAACCACAGAGCTCCGCTGCAACACAGAAGAATCACATTCCCGTGGTCAGACCTCCAAATCGACTGGGTAGGGCCCCTACCCCGATCAACAAGAGGCAACAAGTACTTTCTCACAGTCGTGTGCCAGTTCACAAAATGGGTAGAGTGTCTCCCAGCACCCAACGACACCGCCCAGACCACGGCATACCTCCTGATGAATCACATCTTCTCCAGGTTCGGACTGCCAATGAGTGTCAACTCAGACAGAGGTACTCATTTCACAGCTGAGATAATGCAGCAGATATGGAAACTCCTGGGTGTCCACGTTCAAATGCACATCAGCCATCAACCAATCTCGTCTGGCCAAGTCGAACGTTCTAACCGGACTGTGGTCAGTATGCTAAAAAAATACGTGGCTGCCAACCAGAAAGACTGGGACGTGAAACTCCCGCTGGTGTTAATGGCCCTAAGAGCCACTCCACAAGACTCAACTCAAGTGTCCCCCTTCGAACTAATGACTGGACGACAGATGACACTGCCACTGCACCTGCTGTACCAGCCAGGAGACTCCAGTCTCATCACAGCCTGCACCACTCACCAGTACCTCGGAAGAGCTGCACCGGCATCTGAAATCGACCTTTGCCTTCGCCCAACAACAGCTTCAAAAGAGCGCACAGGGTCAGAAAGCGGTACTATGACCGGAAAGCTTCACACCAGGAACTGGCCGTGGGTGACAGGGTCTGGTATTACCGCTTTGCACAGCCACAACGCACAGCCTCCCACCGGCTGTCAAAGAAATTCCTGCCACACTGGACAGGGCCCCATGAAATTGTCGATAAACTTTCACCGGTAGCGTACCGAATCCAACTGAGCCAGGGACAGAAAGACCCCGTGCTCAAATGGGTCCACCGCAACCAAATTAAAAGACATTCGGCTGCTCGCAGGGAGAGGCGAGGAGTGGCCAATGCAAACTAACCTGTTTCCCATCCTAGGAGCGGAAGACCGTCCCTGCAAAACCACGGACAACTCCCGCTGACACACTGCCTCTCTCTCTCTCTCTCCCTCTCTCTCTCTCTCTCCACCTCTCCTCTGTACTCCTACTAGGATGCTGCTGTGGTTTACCATCCTGTGCCTTCAAGCGATCAGAGGGCAACCGCCACCCGACATCATCTCACCAGGCCCGGCGTCAGGCATCGTGCTGAGGGAGCAACCAGGGCTCTTGATAACCAACTGTCGGACACACACCCAGAAAGTGTACGTCCGACTGGAGCCCCTGAATGTCTACCGGGCACACTTCCCCAAAACAGCAACCCAGTACAGCTGGGCCGGTGCCCGATGGATAGAGGATTCCGTCCTCCACGCCGAGGCCGACGTCAGACACATGCTGAGCCAACTAGAAAAGATGACTGTCACCCAGGCGGAATTGAGCGGATACAACCGCCGCCCAAACGGTTCCTGGGAGCTTTGCTCGGAGCTGCAGCTGCAGTGGGAACCCTGTTCAACATCGGTATGTCCAGCGTCAATGCTGTCAACCTGGCTACCGTGAGACGCAACGTGGCCGAGATTCAAACAGAGATTCCACAACTAAGGGAACAGCTCACCACGCAGAGTGCCTCCCTGCAGACCATCGGAAAGACCCTAAAGGGAACTGTGGTAATTCTCAACACCCACAGCGTCGTCCTCAACCAGACTGTGACCGCTGTGAAAGCGTCTGATCAATGTTTTCCAAACTGACTTGGTCCAAACGCAGCTTGTCTCCGCCCTCATGACAGACATGCTGCGGGAAGTGAGTTCCTCCGTCGACAGCCTGGCCATGGGACGAATTCCACCCTATCTCATCCCTTTGAGCCTGGTCCAAAATGTGCTGGCCTCCGCAGTCACCACGCCAGCCGACCCGCTCCAAGTTCATCTGGCCTATTCTCTGGGCAGCGCCATCCCACTCTACGTCGACCCCGAACAGAAAGAAGTGGGATTCCTCCTGAACCTACCCATCATAGAGTCAAACCGAATCTACAGACTCAAGGACATTGTCAATGTCGGGTTTTGGAAAGGTAACACGCACATCACAGTCCGCACCCCAAGCGTGGTAGCCTACCACGACAGTGACCCACAACTGTACCTGGCTCCAAACCTGCACATGTGCACCCTGACTAAAGACATTCACTATCTCTGCCCTAGCAAACCCTTCCTCAGAGACAACACTGATGGAATCTGCGGGTTGCAAGCTATGTCCAGAGACACCCGGTGCCCGGCCGAAGCCAGGCCCCGTCCTCAAGTTGAAGAGACCCGAGCAGAAATCATCGGCGACCGCTGGCTCGTAAACACCCCCGTGCTCACAGCTACGCTCACCTATGACCAACACGACACCGCAACTCGTGTCAGCCTGCTCAACCAAAGCATGTGGATTCAGGTACCTAAAGGCGCCATCCTCCACGTCGATGATCTGGCCTTGTATCATCTCCCGAGCAACGAGTACGAATCCGAGCTGGAAATCCCTTCCTTCTTCAAGGACCACAACTTCACCCTGGGTCCAGAACTGGAACTGGGAATTGAGAGACAGGGGTGCACATTAATTGACATTGCTCCTCTCGACTCCGCCCTACAAGCTCTGTCTCGACAACCCGTCTTGACTACCTCACCTGTGGTCCGAGCCTGGACCCCAGCCGACACGGCGTTATGCATCTCAATGGTAGTCAGCCATATCCTAACTCTGGGTTTGGCCTTCATCCTGTACCGCCGACTCTGGCGCAGATTGCGTGCATCCCACCGCTGAAGCTCACCGAAAGCCGCCTTCGGAGGTTTCGCGCGAAACCCTCGGAAAAGAGGGTCCCACGCTGGAAGTCACCAGCGATCTCATCGAGTTAACTCCTAGCCCAGCCTGATGATTCACCTGCTAACAAGTTCAGGATTCACCTTCCAGCATCCCATGCAGACGGGTCTCGGCAAGAGGGCGTCTCCCACAGGGACGTCATCTCCCGATCAGGGGGGGATGTTCAGGGATTCTGATCAGACAATCATTAACTCATCTCATGGTGACCAACAAATGGTAACCAAGAAAGCCTTTCTAACACATTTCCCTACAGACACATGTGGTCAAAATTCGGACTGGGGCTTTCGCGACCCCAGGCTCCACCGTGTCTAGGCCTAAGTGATTTTAATGGTGATGAATGATCGGCAGACACCTGAACCTCTGCCTAGACACCCCATGAATGTGGCCAATTCTATGCAAACAAGGAGAACCTTCTCCTCTCGTGACCTGTGACACCATAGGAGGAGGGGAAAACAGGAAGGACGAACCAGATTCCCCTTTTGTCTCACAACACACCAACCCGTATATCACGACCAGCGTGCACGCTGATTGCTGGTACGTGCAAACACCTGCACATACCAACACACACACCCAAACCCCCCTTTCGCGGGCAAGACAGCCCGCACACACATTGGAACACGAACAGCTCTGAAAAACTTGTTAAAAGTATACCAATGGTGTCTAGTATGCTGAAATGCACGTAAAAGAACAGTAATTCACCAATCTAACTTACGAGTGTAACTCACGAGATACCCAAAGAGTTTAAAATGCCTGTAATACCATGCTTTAAAGTGCATTACCCAACAATGCGGTCAAAATAACTCAATGTGTTTTGATGTCTCTGTAATCCTCATGGTGTGATCTGTTTGTTTAACTATATATCGATATTACAAAATGTATATCCTCATGTATAAGTTTGTTTTCAAAGTTAGCATAACTTTTCCTTTGTCTCAGAGACGCAAAATCAGCAATGTCACATGTTAATCAAATGGGCGGACACGCCCCTGTACATGAACGGCTTTCATTGGTCAGCCGAGTTTTGGGACAGACCGCAAACCATCCTTAAAAGCTTGTGCCACAGAACATAACGCTATCTTCATCTTCGTCTTGACCCTCTTGTTCTTACGCTCTTGCTCTTACACTCTTATCTCCTGCTTTGGTCCCTGGCTCCATCTACTTCCTTCGGAAATCTCCTGATGCCCTCGGACTCATCTTCTTGCATCTTCTGAAACTTCTTAAAGCTATCAGTCTCTCGTTACCTTTATTCCACGTTTACTTTCGCGATAGCCAGTTCAAGTTAGTATGTGCGGTCTCCTCCAACGAAGGCAAACATCCAGCACAAACTCTCTAAGACGCTTGGAACTCCCGTCAAACCAACCCACGTGGGAGAGATCAAAGAGATTCCGTCTCCAGGGCAACCGCATGCTCTCAGCATCACACAGGTTCGAATGCAAAACTTGTTCCATCAAATTCTAGACAAATAATTTCCTGAGGTTGTCTCCAAGGGTTAAAAGCTGTGCAAGTAACTGTAATTTCTCTCGTATTCTCATTTTTCATTGTTTCCTTTCTTAAGTTTTATTTTTATTTTGTTTTACCTGTATATACATATATCACGTGTGATTTGTAGTACAACTTAGTCGTGTGTTTTATTAAACTCCATTTATACATCACTTGCCATTGTGTGTATTAACTGCACAACAAAGCCTCTTTAATATTTAAGATCCTAATGCTACGTTCTGATTCTGTTCGAGTGCACTGAACATTACCAGTACGAACTCAAGCTAAGGAAAGCAAGGATTCATAGTTTTGTAGATCGGCACGCGGGCCGCGCTGACTAGAAAACTGTGCAATCTCATTGTGCTTTTCAAAATTCACACACTCCTCTGTCTGTAAAAGGACATATGCTCCAAACTAATCATAATCCGTTGTGTTAGTTTCGTCATATGTACCTGAGACAGACGAGCGTGGTGTAAAACCCCTCGTTGGGTAAATGAATATATGCGAGATCTCCTCGATTCAAGGAACATTTCATAAATTGTTGATCCAGATCATTAATTGTGAATATTCTTCCCCTAAATTCAAATTGAGCTATAAGACCTGAGTCGAGATTCTCTACACATAGCACGATGTCACATCAGCCAAGTTGCTTAAAACACACAACAGGTAACATTGACTAACCTAGTAGTAATGTTCCTAATTTGCTAGATTTTAATTGGAGGCAAAAATTCCATTTGCCTGCCTGGAGTTTGTTAACTTTAGCTAATGTTAACATATGAGCAAGCTAGCATTAACTTTAATTGCTGAAAGCTAACTTTACATAGAACTAAAACTATTCCCCAATGTTATGTTCCCAAAGAATATCTAAATTAAATATTAAGCTTACCTCAAATATCCAAGTATCGAGGGTAACTCACTTCTGTTTCCTTTCACTTACGTTAAGCAGGCGCGCGAAATGAAAATGTTGTTGAATGTCACGTTAACGCAAAGAGAGCGCGACGAGGAAGAAGAAGTAAATCGATAACGTTACTTCGGGATCGGCGCTATGGTTTTGGCATTCGAGGGCCGTGTCCCCCCTAGCGCTCATTGATGCCCTCCTACCATAGTTTCTAATACAATACCAAATCATAAATCAGATGTATACAATTACAATACCAAATGTACAGCAATCTATTTAAATAGTACATTCTGTTTAATTTGTTGTCTAATGAGATCTAATATGTGTTGGTACCAAAAATGTTCACGTGAAGAAATAAATACATCCAATCCGACTTTTATTTGTAAATGTTTAAATGGTCCAGTGAACATTAGACTAGCATGCAAAAGGTTCACTGTCACACAACCAGAAGGACACAGACGGATGAGTAAACAATGTTTATTGAGATGAAGATGGCGGAATGAAAAGGTGAGTTGCAGATACTCAGAACAGCTGAGTGTTGGCAGGGTGGTGGAATTAAAGAGTCTCTTATCTGTTTGCAGATGCTGGAGAGTGGACGAAAGGAGTGATTGAGCCGGGACGGGATGGACACAGGAACGGAGACACACTCGGAGGCGGACACGGACAGGTAGGTAGCGGGAGTCTGTTGTCTTGAGCATTGACGAGACCAGACAGTGCAGAGGTGAGTGAGCAAGTCTTTTATGGGAGTTGGTGATGGGCTGCAGGTGGCGGTGACAGGTGATGGTGATGATTAGTATTCTGGGGAGCGGGAACGCGTGGGTGGAGTGATGGTGTCCGGCACTGAGGTGGGTGTATCCGTGACAGTACCCCCCCTCCACGGCCAGCTCCAGCTGGCGGAACAGACCGACGACGGGGGCGGCCATGGCCTCTGGGTGCCGGACGGTCAGGGTGAGTCGTGTGGAAGTCCAGGAGGAGGGATGGGTCCAGGATGTCCTCTCTGTGGACCCAGCACCTCTCTTCCGGTCCAAAGCCCTCCCAGTCGACTAGGTACTCGAGGTGGCCGCCCCGACGTCGGGAGTCGAGGATGTCGTTGACTCTATAGATGGTGGCGTCCTCGGGGTCCACGGGAGGAGGAGGTACCACCTCAGCGCCAGAATCTGGGGAAGAGGGAATGAGAGGGTTAGTGTAGGGCTTGAGGAGAGAGACATGGAATGAAGGTGAGATTCGGTAGTGTCGTGGGAGGGATAGCCGGTAGGTGACATCGTTGATCTGTCTCTGTATCGCGAACGGACCGATGTATCTGGGACTCAGCTTGCGGCAGGGCTGTCGGAGGCGGATGTCCCGGGTGGAGAGCCAGACCAGCTGACCTGGTTGATATTGCGGGGTTGTAGAGCGTCGAGCATCGGCCTGGTTCTTGTGCCTCCGGACAGCCTGCTGTAGGTGGATGTGGGCTGAGTCCCAGACCCTCTCGCTCACCTGGAACCAGTGGTGGACTGCTGGAACGTTGGAGGGCTCGCCAGACCAGGGGAAGAGGGGAGGTTGGAAGCCGAGTATGCACTGAAAGGGGGTTAGACCGGTGGTGGGTTGACGGAGTGAGTTCTGTGCATACTCGGCCCAGGGAAGGTAACGGCTCCAGCAGTCCTGATGGTCGTGGCAGTATGACCGCAGGTATCTCCCGATCTCTTGTATCTTCCGCTCAGTCTGGCCGTTGGACTGGGGATGGTACCCGGAGGTAAGAC
Organism: Hybognathus amarus; assembly: GCA_030378365.1. Classification (NCBI taxonomy): domain Eukaryota; kingdom Metazoa; phylum Chordata; class Actinopteri; order Cypriniformes; family Leuciscidae; genus Hybognathus; species Hybognathus amarus. Next base: position 135,039 of record JAQIUQ010000069.1, read on the forward strand.
TGACTGTCACTCCGAGCAGGTGGAAAAAGGCCTTCCACACGCTGGAGATGAACTGTGGGCCACGATCAGAGACGATGTCCTCCGGGAGGCCGAAGTGTCGGAAGACCTGGTGGAAGAGGGCCTCCGCCGTTTCGAAGGCAGTGGGTAGCGCAGCCAGGGGAATTAGCTTGCAAGCTTTGGAGAACCGGTCTACCACTACCAGGATGCAGGTGTGAGTCTCTGAAGGTGGCAGGTCGGTGACAAAGTCCACCCCCAGGTGGGACCACGGCCGGGATGGAATGGGCAAGGGGACCAGCTTACCCTCCGGGAGGAGACGGGGCACCTTGGCCATGGCGCAGACTGAGCAACCCCTTACGTACCGGGAGACATCCTGGGCCATACCTGGCCACCAGTAGCGCTGTTGGATGAGTGAGAGGGTTTGGTGACTGCCTGGGTGTCCAGAGCCCTGAGAGGTGTGCACTGAGTCCATGAGGGACGGGCGCAGGCGACTGGGGACATAGACCCGTCCCTCAGGACCTCCCGGCGGAGCTGGTTCGGATTGGGTGGCCTCGGTGATGTGGTCATCGAGGGTCCACTGGATGGGACTGACTACCATGGCTGGAGGGAGAATGGTGTCCGGTTCTGAGATATCCAAGGGGAGTTGAAACTGACGGGAAAGGGCGTCAGCTTTGATGTTCTTTGGTCCAGGGCGGTAGGTGATGGAGAAATTGAAACGTGTGAAGAAGAGGGCCCACCGGGCTTGGCGGGGGTTGAGGCGTCGTGCTTCCCGGAGATAGGCGAGGTTACGGTGGTCAGTGATGACGGTAAATGGGTGTTTGGCTCCCTCCAGCCAGTGTCTCCACTCTTCCAGGGCGAGCTTGATGGCAAGCAGCTCTCGATTCCCGATGTCATAGTTCAGCTCCGCCGGGGACAGTTTCCTGGAGAAGAAGGCGCATGGATGGAGTCGTGGGGGATTCCCCTGCCGCTGAGATAGCACCGCTCCTACCCCGGTGGTAGAGGCATCGACTTCAACCATGAAAGGGCAGTCTGGATCGGGCGGTTGATGAGGGTAGGGGCGGTGCTGAAGGTCCTCTTGAGGGTCTCGAAGGCTTCGTTGGCTTGAGGGTTCCAGGACAGAGACTTGGCCCCACATTTCAGGAGGGAGGTTATGGGTGCGGTGATTTGGCTGTAGCCCCGGATTAATCGTCGGTAGAAGTTTGCGAAACCTAGGAAACGTTGGAGTTCTTTGACTGAGGTGGGTCGGGGCCATTGGGTGACTGCTTCCACCTTCCTCTGGTCCATGGTGACTCCATGGGAGGTGATGATGTAACCGAGGAAGTGGATGGTGTGTTGATGAAATACGCATTTTTCGAGCTTCAGATAGAGTTGGTACTGGCGGAGGCGGTGGAGGACATGCAGGGGAGGTCGATGGACGAATGAAACCTTGCTGGAGCGCCTCCGCAACGTACTCCTCCATGGCCTTCTGTTCCGGGATGGACAGGGGGTAAATCTTTCCGTGAGGGAGAGGGGCCCCAGGCAGCAGGTCGATCGCACAGTCCCATGGCCGGTGAGGTGGTAGTGTGGTTGCCCGCTGGTGGTCGAAGACATCCCGGAACGCCCGATAGGATGGAGGGATGGCTGGAAGATTCTCCACCGGAGGACTCTCAACAGTGGTGGAGGCCAGGGGAACCTGGGGTGTGGTGGTGGAGGATGGTTTGGAGGTTTTCAGGACCGGGGAGAGACAGCGGCCGAAGCACTCTTTACCCCACTGCAGGATCTCTCCGGTGGACCACTGGATGTAGGGCGAGTGCTCTTCCAGCCAGGGGCGTCCCAGGATGATCCTCCAGCACCAAGAAGGAGATAGTTTCGCGATGAAGACAGCCGATCTGTAGCTCTACCTCGGGGCTCCGGTGTTCAACCCGCCCTCGGCCTAGGGCTGGCCTGACGGCCAGAGTCGATTAACGCTTGAACTGAAACAGATCGTTTACAATGATAAATGATAGCAGGAGTACTGTGCAGTGAGTAAACAGGTGGAGGAAACTGAACCGTACTCACACTTGGCCGAGGAGGGGCGAACGGGGCAGGTTTGGAGCTGGTGACCAGGTTCTCCACAATACAGGCAGAGGCGCAGGGAGAGGCGCCTTTGGTGTTCAGATGGAGAGAGACGGTAGGAACTGAGGTCCATGGGTTCTGGTGCTGGAGGGCTAGCGGGTGCGGTTAGGCGAGGAGGGGGCGGTGCCGGATCGTCGAGCCGACAGGCGGCTGCCGCTGGTCCAGACCGATGGATCGCTGGATGAGACCCTTGAGACCGACCGCATCATCGAACACGGCGAGTTGGAGCCGGACCTCCGGGGAAAGACCGTGTTCGATACGCGGTGATCAGGGCAGTCTCATTCCAGCCACTGGTGGCCACAGAGGTCCGGAATTGGAGGGCGTAGGCGGCGACTGACGATCGGCCTTGGTGGAGACGGAACAGTAGATCCGGCACCGAGATGGTGTGGGCGGATAAAGTGAAGACCTCCCGGAAGTGGCGTGCGAGAGCGGGGTACGACTGGACAACGGGGCCGTTGCTGTTCCACAGTGCTTCAGCCCAGCGTAGCGCTTGACCTCGCAACAGGGAGAAGAAGAATGCTATCTTGGAGCGATCCGTCCGAAACTGCATGGCGTTCATTTCCATGAAGAGCTCGCACTGGAGAAGAAACAGTTCTGAAACAGAAACGTTCCCCTGGGTGCTCTGTGTCATCTATATCATCTTCCCCAGTTCATTATTTATGGAGCAGCGCCTCACTTTATTCTTAATGATATCACACATTTTTGTTAATGACATCACACGCAGTTTTAGCACACTGTTTTTGGAGAGTTGTTCATGTTTAATATGTTGCAATATTTAATGGACTGGGAGTAGTTGTCCTTTTTTAAGTTTTTCCTTTACCTTTCAGTACCATCGTGGCAGATGTGGCAAAAAATGGTACCGTAAATGCCAGTGGGTCTTTGGGATGCTGGAGGTTGATGGTAATTCCAGAAGGCCCATTCTGAGACTTGTTAAGGACCGCTCAAGGCAAACCCTTACAGACCAAATTCGACGACATATCAGACCCAGAACATCCATCCTCACTGATGAATGGCGTGCATACAAGGGGCAGCTTTCCCAGTATGGATATAGCCAGTACTCTGTTTGCCATAAAAGAAACTTTGTTGACCCAGTGACTGGTGCGCATACTCAACACATTGAGCGTGCATGGCAGAATTACAAGTTGGAAATATGGCGTCATAGAGGTAATCGCACTCCTGAGACACTGAAGAGTCACCTAAAAATGGTAGAGTGGCACCATTGGTTAGGTGTTTGCCATTATAATGGTGTCTTGGGCAGACTTTTCCATGATGTAAAAAAACAACTCAAGTAAATATCAAAGTAGGTTGAATGTACATTTGGTTTATATTGTTGAAAAAGGGCTGACTGGGCAGTAGCTTTTAGGAGCCCCTCTCCGTAGACAAAAATAAAGAGAAGATCTCACAGTTTGCAGAGTGCTACTGCAAGGCTGACACGATCACAGCAAAGGGGAAAAAGAATTGAAAACTCCCCCTAATAATGTATTAGTACACTTTGGACTGTTGAAAGGCCCTTTAAGTAAAATCAAGTAATTATTTGTTTTTTTTATATTAATTATGTCAGAAGTAGAATGTGCTGAATCTATGTCGGAAGTTGAACCCTCTGAGTAAGAACAAATGCAAGTATTGTGTTATACAACAAATATCTCTTGACATTTCATTTTCTTTGGTTAGGGTATTTATAAGCATTTGTCAGTGTAACAACACTTAATGACATCTTTATGACAAGTCTATATTGTTTTATTGTAATTGAGGTCAAGAAAGATACTATAGACACTGTTGTTGAAGCTTTTGACAGTGTAATAAAACTTAATGACATCTTTATAACTAGTGCAATGTGTTCCACTTTACTTGAGGTAAAGGGAGATATTAATGACACTGTTGTTAAATCATTTGACAGTGTAATAACCCTTAATGACATCTTTATAACTAGTCCAGCGTGTTCCACTTTACTTGAGGTAAGGGGAGATATTAATGACACTGTTGTTAAAGCATTTGACAATGTAATAACCCTTAATGACATCTTTATAACTAGTCCAACGTGTTGCACTTTACTTGAGGTAAGGGGACATATTAATGTACACTGTTGTTAAAGCATTTGACAATGTAATAACCCTTAATGACATCTTTATAACTAGTCCAACGTGTTCCACTTTACTTGAGGTAAGGGAACATATTAATGACACTGTTTTTAAAGCATTTGACAATGTAATAACCCTTAATGACATCTTTATAACTAGTACAATGTGTTCCACTTTTCTTGAGGTAAGGGGACATATTAATGACACTGTTGTTAAAGCATTTGACAATGTAATAACCCTTAATGACATATTTATAACTAGTCCAACGTGTTCCACTTTACTTGAGGTAAGGGGAGATATTAATGACACTGTTGTTAAAGCATTTGACAATGTAATAACCCTTAATGACATCTTTATAACTAGTACAATGTGTTCCACTTTACTTGAGGTAAGGGGAGATATTAATGACACTGTTGTTAAAGCATTTGACAATGTAATAACCCTTAATGACATCTTTATAACTAGTCCAACGTGTTCCACTTTACTTGAGGTAAGGGGAGATATTAATGACACTTTTGTTAAAGCATTTGACAATGTAATAACTAGGGATGAGCGAGTACAGCATTATCTGTATCTGTATCTGTTAACCATATGAAGTATCTGTATCTGTACTCGGACTGGGCGGGGCCTAAACCCGGAAGTGGGTCGGTAGTCTTGAATGGGCGGGGCTTTAACCGGTATGTTATTTTAAGCATGCAATTGATATGGGTTGATCAGAAATTGTTATATTTATTGCTGATAAGAAAACTATTTACATGACAGCATCAGCATTGAGCTTACAAAACAAACAAACTACAGAACAAGTTTTGCAACAATGAATACAACACATGTGCTTGCAATTATGAAGTAAAATGTAATGAACAAGAGTTTTCATCTCAACTAGGGCTGGGTGATATGGACCAAAAGTCATATCCATATTTAGGTGAATTTCGAATTTCGATATACAAAAAATTTCCTGATATTTTTTCTGCAAAGTGAGAGCAAATGTTCAGTCAAAGCCAAATATGACATGTCACAAGTAGTTTTATTGAAACATGAACATTTGCAAAATCAGATGAATAAATAATAAACAGGTTTCTTCACCTTAGGGCTGCATGATTATGACAAATATTAATTGCAGATTATTCCCTTGGATTGTAATTGTGATTTATTTATTTTTATTTATTTATTTTTTAATACAACGTTGGTATGAGCCATTACAGTCATTTAAAAAATATAAAAAAATAACACAAAGAAAAATATGGGCATTAAGGGGTTAATATAGACACGACAGTTACCATGGTGAATACACAATACTAACAAGAACTGTTAATGAAACATGGAAACTGCTTCTGGTGAATAAAATGAAAATCATACCTGCATTGCTTTTATTTCGTGTAATTTACAATGTAACGGTATTGCATGCTCGTATACCGGTAGTTTCTTTTGCATAGAGTTTCTTTTGTGAGACATACAGCGCGCGCCGCCGCATATGCACATGCAATTGAGTGTGCGCTACGACTAACGTTACAGTATAACGGCTGACAGGACAGGGAGTCCGTTTTGCTGAGGTGAAAGACTTTATTTCATGTTATAACATAACATGCTTTAATCAGGCATGCAAAGTGGAAAAGGAGTGACGGGGGCGCGGGAGCAGTGCGAGAGCTCTGGGTCAGCAGCTTGCTTGGAGCAAGGATCACAGCGCAAACCTGAACTATCGATATGTGATATGGAGCTATCGATAGTTCAGGTTTGCGCTTTTTTCTTATCCGAGCACAGATATTGACTTGTATTACTCGTATAATATTCGTACTGCGTCAAAAGTGCTTTATCTGTACCGGATACTCGCTTTAGCCGGTGTGCTGGCTCAACTCTAGTAATAACCCTTAATAACATCTTTATAACTAGTACAATGTGTTCCACTTTACTTGAGGTAAGGGGAGATATTAATGACACTGTTGTTAAAGCATTTGACAATGTAATAACCCTTAATGACATCTTTATAATTAGTCCAACGTGTTCAACTTTACTTGAGGTAAGGGGAGATATTACTGACACTGTTGTTAAAGCATTTGACAGTGTAATAACTCTTAATGACATCTTTATAAACTAGTACAACGTGTTCCACTTTACTTGAGGACAAGTAAAATATTCAGGACTCAGTTAGAGGGGCGGCTGCAGGTCAGTTGGCCCGCCCCGACCTGTGACATCAAGTGGCGTAGTCGGCAGGGTTCACACCGTGAGTTGTAGCGGCCACAGGTACACGATGGCGGACGAAGAGGCACCAGCAGCTCGTCCACAAGTCAGTGCCGATCTTCATGGGAGCTCCTTGGGCGGTGAGCGCTATGGAGGTCCAGGGTCGGAGTTAAGTTTGCAGGATTGGAGGGCGCAGACAGAGTACCTGGCTGGACTACAGGGATTGAGTGCCGCGCAGAGAGTACAGTTTGTGTTGGGGTCATTGGAAGGAGAAGCCAAAAGAGAAGTACTGGCTGCACCGGAAGCCGCACGGGCTACTGCGATCTTGGATTTCTTGTTGGGATTATATGGAGACTCTACCCCAGTGGCCACTCTTCGTGCCCAGTTCTTTAATTATCAACAAGGACCTACGCAGACACTTCGGGCATACTCCTTGAAGTTACGGGAGCAGTTTGGCCGGCTGAAGGGGCGACCGGATCATGGACTGGGTGAAGGGGATGCCTTGCTCCGAGACCAATTCGTCTTGGGGCTGCGTGAAGGGCCGGTACGCCAGGGCATACGACTCCAGCTTCGACGAGACCCCACTATGACCTTTGAGGCTCTGCGACAAGAGGCCTTGGCGTTGGAAATATTCCAGGGAGAGGTAACTCGTACCCCAGTTTGAACCAGACGATTGGAAGCAGACACTGAGGACCGAGCTGCTAGAGGATGTCAAGGGACAGATCGCGGAATCTATCGCGGAACCTGCTGGGTGAACTTCGTCGAGGACGAGTCGAGGGCGGAGCAGTGGTGAGAGAGAGAGGTCGTATTCAGAGGAGGGGCGAGGCCCTGTGTGCCGCCCCCTACGTCCTGTGGGCCCCCGGTTCCAGTGGGATGACCAAGGAAGGCCCATCTGTATCAATTGCGGAGATCCGGGACATATCAGCCGCCAGTGTGGGCTTCGCCGAGGTTCTCAAGGGGATTTGTGTGACCCTCCTTTTCCTGCTGCACGAGATAACTGGGTGGGACATTGCCCCACCGTGGAGGTTCAAGCTAATGGAGTCATGAAAGACTGTTACGTTACTCTCAGAGAGCCTGGCCCAGGAGTTGTTCGCAGATCATCGGCTCCAAGCAACGGAAGCTTCCAAGCTGACCTTACGGGGGGCCAATGGTTTGGACATCCCTTATACTGGGTACATCGTGGTAGACTTTCTTGTCCGAGGGGTCCCCGTCTCACAAAAAGGGGTAGTTATCGTCCGAGATCATTGCTTGGGCATTCATTGAGCACTGTTAGGGATGAACGTTATACTGGATTGCTGGGAAGAATTGTTTCGGGGCCGAGCAGGCTCGGACGTCTCCGTCACGGGCGAAACAGGACTGGGATCGAATTCTGGCCGATTGTCGAAGAGTGCACGCAGCTAATCACATGGAAGAGAGGGAAGACATCGGTCGAGTTACCTGTCGGTATGCTCTGTCCATCCCAGCCCAGAGTGAGACCGTTCTTTGGGTCCGTGTACCCGCAGGACCCTGTGGGTCAGGTACCTGTGTCCTGGTAGAGCCTCATGAAGATTGTCAGCCAGTTGAAGTGGCTCACGGGCTGGCGGTTGTTCGCCGTGGGCGAGTCGCAGTCGAAGTACGGAATACAAATCCTTACCCTGTGCTCCTTTGTCGATACCAACGTCTGGTCCGAGTTTCCTTGGTACGTCCTGTCCAGGTGCATAAGCACCAAGATGTCTGTTTCAGACAGGTGAGCCCTGCGGTGGTGGAAGTTGCCGTCCGCCTGTCGAGGTAGAACTGGGTTCGGTTGGAAGAGGAGTGCCGGCCCATTTGATGGGAGAGTCCCTGAAGGGTGAGAATCTGGAAGAGGAACAAGTGGTACAGCTTCAGGAGCTGTTGAGGAAGTGGCATCATGTGTTCTCGACACACGAAGAGGATTATGGCTGCACAGGGGTGGTGAAGCATCAAATACCCACTGGTGGGGCAATACCTAGTCGAGAGCGCTACCGTCCGGTGCCCCCAACTCTTTATACCGAGGTCCGCACCCTGTTGAAAGGGATGCTGGAGGGAGGAATTATCCGAGAAAGCAGTAGTCCGTGGGCTGCGCCCCATCGTTCTGGTGCAAAAGAAGACGGGAGCTTTGAGGTTCTGCGTTGATGGGAGATGGGCTCAAACTCAACAGCGTAACGAAGAAAGATGCATTTCCATTGCCACGGATTGAGGACTCGCTCACCAGTCTCACCCAAGCGGCGTGGTATTCAACATTGGACCTGGCGAGTGGATACTGGCAGGTGCAGGTGGATGACCGAGATAGGGAGAAGACAGCTTTCACCACCCTGTTTGGGTTATTTGAATGGGACCGTATGCCATTCGGTCTGTGCAACGATCCTGCGACCTTCCAACGCCTGATGCAGCGCTGCCTCAGGAGGACAATTAGTCGACTCAACGCTGGTCTACCTAGACGATGTGATTGTTTTCTCCCCTGATTTCCGCACCCATCTGCATCATCTGGAGGAAGTGTTCAGGGCCATGGAGAAATATGGGCTGAAGCTTAGGCCAGACAAGTGCCAGTTACTGCGGAAAGAGGTGCAGTTCTTGGGACATTGCGTCAGTGCTGCAGGGATCTCCCCTAACCCGGAGAAGGTGGCGGCGGTCCAAGGATGGGAGCCACCCCGGACAGTGAGACAGGTGCGGTCATTCCTGGGGTTCGTGGGATATTATCGGCGCTTCATAAAGGGATTATCTGGGCTTGCGTAGCCATTGAACCAACTCTTGGCTGGTACTGGACGTGCCTGTGGTAAAGGCTCCCCCTCAGTACACTGGGATTCCACCTGTGAGACCGCTTTCCAGAACCTTAAACAGGAACTTCTGAGGGCCCTTATCTTAGCCTACGCAGACTTCACCCGGCCGTTCCTCTTGTATACCGACGCCAGCAATGTAGGGTTGGGGGCCGTGTTGGCCCAAGAGCAGCAAGGAGTGGAGAAAGTGATAGCATACGCAACTCGAAGTTTACATCCCGCCGAACGAAACACGTCAAATTATAGCTCCTTTAAAATCGAGCTGCTGGCGATGAAGTGGGCCATGACGGAGAAGTTTAAAGACTACCCGTGGGGAGCCAAGGTAACAGTGATTACAGATAAAAATCCCTTGGTACACTTGCAGACCGCTAAGTTGGGGGCAGTAGAGCAATCACAATCACCTGCATGAACGGGGCATAGGCATTTGCTGTGAGAACCTGCCTTCACGGCGCATACGCGTGCGATCTGTACTTGTGTTTGTAGCTCCGGAGAATTTCTTCATTAATTCCTTGATTTTCTTCTTTATCACTCATTTATAAACTAGCACTTTCTATTTTTCTATCACCTTTAGCCCGCTAGCATTCAACGCGTGTCCCTTCGCCTATCGGCCGTCTCATTTTACACCCGTTTCACTGAAAAGATACGGGTTGCATACGGCATTTCAGTCCTAAATTAGTCGGGATATTAATTTACTGTTCATCTTTTATAATGGCGAACACATCGGATGAGAGTCTAACGTTACCTCTGTGTGCAGGTGAGGACACATTCGAGCTCTTCACGGTGAAGCAGGAGCTGGAACGCGTCGAGAAGCAGATCCGCAGTCTGCTGATGAAGCAAGCCGAGCTGTTGGACCGGCGTTCAACGCTTGAAGCTACACGCGCCGACCCTCACAACTCAGTGGTTAGCAACGTTAACTCTGTTAGTACTTCCTCATCCACTCCGTATGCTCCTCTGCCCAGGACGACGCGATCAGCCCGGCCTTCTTTCACTCCGACTCCGGCACAACACCGTGGAGCATGGATCACGCAGCAGAGGACACGAGCCAGGACCAGAGCTACCTCTCCGCCCCTCCCGGTCTTCGAGATCTCCACTCGGAACCGCTTCTCCCCTCTTCGCGAGCTGGAACGCGATGACGCCGTGATCATCGGGACATCCATGGTCCGTCATGTCCGCGCTACTTCGGGTAAAGGTAATGTACGCACACACTGTTTCCCCGGTGCCCGTGTTCTTGATATCGCCGCTCAGGTTCCCGAGATCGTGGGCGGTGACACGCGCATCAGAGCTGTTGTGCTGGAAGTGGGAGCGAATGACATCAGGCAACGGCAGACCGAGGTTCTGAAGAAGGACTACATGAGCCTGATCGAGACGGTACGCACCACAGCGCCTAAAGCAACGATCATCGTGTCCGGACCGCTTCCCACGTACAGACAAGGACAGGAAAGGTTCAGTAGACTTTTTGCATTTAATGAATGGCTAATGTTAATGTGTAATGAACAGAAACTGCTCTTTGTAAATAATTGGCATCTGTTTTGGGAGCGACCCAGGCTGTACCGGGCAGACGGACTCCACCCCAGCAGAATCGGAGTGAGTGTTCTGTCGGACAACATCTCCCAAGACGTTACGCACCAGATGACTGGTAAGTCAAAGTCCAAATTGCAGCCTCTGTTGCCCAAACTTAACTAATATGCATAGTGTGGAGCGTTACATAGAAACTGTGTCCATTCCTCGTTTAGTGAAGCCAAACAATAAATCTAGTGCAGGATTTAGCAAAAATCTTATTGTAATTAAACCAGAAAATCTAAATATCAGTGAACAAAAACAATTTTTAAAGCTAGGTCTTCTAAACATTAGATCGCTCACACCTAAAGCAGTTATTGTAAATGAAATGGTCACAGATAATAATTTTGATGTTCTGTGCCTTACTGAAACCTGGCTTAAACCAAATGAGTATTTTGGTCTAAATGAGTCTAGTCCACCAGGATACTGTTATAAGCATGAGCCTCGTACTGATCGATCGCGCGGCGGTGTAGCGACAATCTATAAAGATATTTTTAATGTTACTCAGAAAACAGGTCACAAGTTTAATTCTTTTGAAGTACTTGTGCTAAATGTTACGCTGTTAGATGTAAGAAAGAAATCCATATTATCTCTAGCCTTGGCTACTGTATATAGACCTCCAGGGCCATATGCTGGATTCCTAAAGGAGTTTGCAGACTTTCTCTCGGATCTATTGGTGAATGTCGATAAAGCAATAATTGTTGGAGATTTTAACATACATGTAGATAATACAAATGATGCTTTAGGGGCTGCGTTTACAGACTTATTAAACTCCTTTGGGGTCAAACAAAACGTCAGTGGTCCCACTCATTGTCTAAATCATACACTAGATTTAATTATATCATATGGAACCAGTCCAACTGATATAAATATTATACCGCAAAACGATGATGTCACTGATCATTACATGGTGACTTGCATAATACGTACTGCCGAAATATGTCATGTTGCGCCGCGTTATAGACCAGGCAGAACAATCCTTCCAACCACTATAGATAGATTCTCAAATAGCTTACCTGATCTATCTAAGCTGCTAAGTGAACCCAAACAAACTGATCAATTAGATGAAATGACTAGCAGTTTGAGCACCATTTTCACTAGTACATTAGATATTGTTCCACCAATTAGATTAAAAAAGGTTACAGAGAAAACTAAAGCACCCTGGTACAACAGTGATACGCATGCTATCAGAGAGAAACTCGTATCTTAGAGCGTAAATGGAAACAAACTAATTTAGAGGTCTTTAGAATCGCGTGGAAAGACAGTATGTCACGTTATAAAAAGGCTCTAAAAACTGCCAGGGCTGAGCATCTTCGCAAACTAATAGAAAATAACCAAAATAATCCAAGGTTTTTATTTAACACCGTGGCTAGACTAACAAATAAACAGACATCGCCAGAGCAAAATATACCGTTACAGTTTAGCAGTAATGATTTTATGAATTACTTCAATGAGAAAATAGAAAGCATCCAAAACACAATTATAAATGTACAATCCTCTTTGGTGTCTTATGATTCAGCCTCAATTATGGCCCCTCTCAGAACAACTACACCGCTTTACAACGATAGGACAGGAAGAGCTAAATAAACTTATCATTGCTTCTAAACCAACAACATGTTTATTAGATCCAATACCCACTAAACTACTAAAAGAAGTGTTACCTGTAGTGGAAGAGCCTCTCCTCAATATTATTAACTCGTCTTTATCTTTAGGTCATGTTCCAAAAATATTCAAGCTGGCAGTAATAAAACCTCTCATTAAGAAACCGCAATTAGATCCAAATAACTTAGCAAATTACAGACCCATTTCAAATCTTCCATTTATGTCAAAAATACTAGAAAAGTTGTGTCCGCTCAATTGTGCTCTTTTTTGCAAGAAAATGATATCTATGAAAAATTCCAGTCAGGATTCAGACCGCATCATAGTACAGAAACTGCGCTAGTTAAAATTACAAATGATTTACTTTTAGCTTCTGACCAAGGCTGTATCTCAATACTAGTCCTACTTGATCTTAGCGCTGCGTTCGACACTATAGATCATAAAATACTCTTGGATCGACTACAAAACTACACTGGTGTTCAGGGACAGGCATTAAGCTGGTTTAGATCGTACTTATCGGACCGTTCTCATTTTGTTTGTTTAAATGGGGAAAAATCAAAGATAACGCCAGTAGACTATGGAGTACCGCAAGGATCGGTTTTAGGCCCTCTGCTATTCTCAATATATATGCTGCCACTTGGTAATATTATAAGAAAACATGGAATTAACTTCCACTGTTATGCTGATGATACTCAATTATATATTTCATCACGACCAGACGAAAACACTAACTCATCTAAATTGACAGAGTGTCTCAAAGATATAAAATGCTGGATGACGCGTAATTTCCTGCTATTAAATTCAGATAAAACGGAGGTTTTACTTATTGGTCCAAAAAACTACTCACAAAACCTCTTACAATACAACTTTAATATAGATGGATGTCCTGTTACTTTATCCACTACAGTAAAAGACCTGGGTGTTATACTAGACCGCAACTTGTCTTTCGAAAATCATATTTCATATGTTACAAGAACAGCCTTTTTCCACCTTAGAAACATTGCTAAGCTACGTAACATGCTATCTGTTTCTGATGCAGAAAAGTTAGTTCATGCATTTATGACCTCGAGACTAGATTACTGTAATGCTTTATTAGCCGGTTGTCCTGCATCCTCAATAAACAAGCTACAGTTAGTCCAAAATGCAGCCGCTAGAGTTCTTACTAGGTCAAGAAAATACGATCATATAACACCGATTTTATCATCTCTACACTGGTTACCTATTAAGTTCCGCATCAACTACAAAATACTACTACTAACCTATAAAGCCCTAAATGGTTTAGCTCCAATGTACTTAACGGACCTTCTTTCGCCCTACAATCCACCGCGTTCTTTAAGATCACTAAATTCAAGGCTTCTGGTCATTCCTAGGATATCTAAGTCCACTAAAGGAGGGAGGGCGTTCTCGCATTTAGCTCCAAAACTCTGGAATAGCCTTCCCGATACGGTTCAGAGGCTCTGACTCGCTGACACAGTTTAAAACTAGACTAAAAACGCATCTCTTCAGTCAAGCATTCACATAATGCTTACCTTTTAGTCCTCTGTTATGCCATACAGAACCGTTTGCCGCTGAAACTGCTTAACGCACCAGTGGGGCTCGACAGCCTTTTAGACAAACGGTTCGACACGTTCGGCACGTATGGTTGGCTTGCGGAGAGTTTGTGAGATAGTGATTTTCTAACACCGACTCCTGTATAATGGAAATCATTCTGAACATCAGCTATGCTAATTATCTCCCATCTGCCTTTCTGCTGTTATCTCGGGACGTTTGTCCCGGAGAAATGGCGCTCGTCAGGTCCAGTTTGTATCCAGCCTCTCACGGGGATCTCAGATGCCCCAACGCCTGTGAAGAGACGACTCAACGCTGGCGATATGTTATGGCTCCATATTATATATGAACAATATTTATATTTAATATTTATATATAAACAATATGAATGTAAGCCAGAGGAGAACTGGCCCCGACTGAGCCTGGGTTCTCCCAAGGTTTTTTCTCCATCCAATCTGATGGAGTTTTGGTTCCTTGCCACTGTCGCCTTGCTTTGCCTTGCTTTTGGCTTGCTTAGTCGGGTTTTTACCATTTAACAATATTACTTATCTGTGTTGTACTTCTGTCATGTTATCACTGTGAAGCTGCTTTGATACAATCTGTATTGTGAAAAGCGCTATATAAATAAATGTGACTTGACTTGACTAGAGCAGCACTGGGTGGCACAGCTAGCAAATTATGATTACCCAGCTTAGATATCGTCCCGGCAGAGAGCACGTGAAAGCAGATGCCCTGTCTAGACTCCCAGCCACCCGGAGAGACGATCAAACACCCCTCTGTACCCCTGGTACTGAAGACGAGTTGCTGGTGGCAGTGGTGGAAGCCCCTGGGCCCCGGAGCCTGTTCTGTCCAGTTGGGGGTGGGACCCCAGACGGTGGAGAGGGCTGCAGCAGAGAGATGCAGATCTGGGTCAGCTCCTGTTGTACCTCAGACAGGGAAACATGCCGAGGGCAGAGGAAAGGCGGGCTCAGATGGTGGGGGTACGACAGCTTCTGGGGCAGTGGAAGAGGCTACAACTCCGAGAAGGAGTAATCTGTCGTTCAAGGCGGGATCCCGCACACAGGAGATCATACACCAGGTTGTTGTACCGGAGGGCCAAGTCTCGGAGCTATTGACCGCATATCACACCCATACTGGCCATCAGGGCCAGAGAGAGGACACTGTCCCTGCTGAGGAGGTATTTCCACTGGCCTAGGATGGAAAAGAAAGTTGAGGAGTTTGTTCAGAGTTGCCCACGGTGTACATTGTTCAAACGCAGGAAAGAAGTCCGAGCCCCATTGGTCCCCCTGACGACCTAATGCACCTCTGCATATTGTCAGGGATAGATTTCCTGACTCTGGGTTCGGCGACGGACTGATTTCAAAATATTCTGGTCATGTACCGACTTCTTCACCAAATATGCTTGGGCTGTCCCCACCGTCGATCAAACAGCAGTTACCACAGCCAGCGCTCTTTGGAGAGCAGTGATACAACCTTTTGGCTGCCCAGAAACCCTACACTGAGGGTTGCCACCTTGAGCTCCTGAGCCACCTTTATGGGTGCCGAAAGACCAATAGGACCTCATACCACCCTCAGGGTAACGGGGGGTGCGAAAGACTTTAACCAGACCTTGTTGGGGTTATTGGGGACCCTAGAGAGTGAACGAACAGGGCCAATGGGCCGAGAGTTTCCCTCGCTGTTACAAGCCTATAACAATAGTGTGCACAGTGTCACAGGGTATGCTCCTTCCTACCTTATGTTTGGGCGCCATCTCTGTTTACCTGTGGACTTGCTCCTGGGGACCGAGGCTGCGAGAAAGAGGGTATAGTACCACTGACTGGGTGAATCGGCACCACCACTAACTGCTCAATGCCTACCGACGAGTCTCTCAGACCATGTGAGTGCAGCAGCCGCCAAGATAAGCGGTTATATGACCGGACTGCCCGAGAGGCCCATTTGTTACCTGGGGAGCAAGTGCTGGTAAGGGACAACCGGCACCCAGGGAAGGGGAAGCTCAGCGATCACTGGGAGTTGACGCCATATGTGGTGGAACAATGACAAGGGCCCGATGCTCCCGTCTACTCTGTACGGCCCGAAGGGAAGCCAGGACCAATACGGGTGCTCCATCGAAACTTGCTCCGTCCATGTCCGAAATACCCGCAGCCAGTGGCTGAGACCCCGAGTGCGCCACCCGCCCCAGAGGTACCCATGGTGGGGTGGGCTGTGGTCCTGAGGGACCCCGAAGTTGAAGCCAGAGCGGCTCCGCCCTCGCCACCCGACGATCTCAGCGGGACACTCGAAGACAGCCACCTGAGAGGTATGGCGAATGGGATTGAGGAACGCCGGTTCTAGGGACTAGAACCGATTGGCAAGGGGGATTGTCACGGGTGAACAAAAATCGCTCGGCAAGCGGAACCCTCTTGAGAGTCCCAAGTTTCCCAGGGGAAGGTATTGTGTGCAACACGCCCCACTCCGGTGATGTAAACATGCCCGCACTGATTAGCGCTAATGCATTGCAGGTGTGAGAGAGAGAGAAGCGGCGCTCACACAGGCTTCCTGTTACACAAGCCAGGATAAAAAGGCGCCATTCAGAGAGTGTTGGTGCTGTGTTCAGTGGGTTTGAAGTGCTCAGGGAGTTGGACGTGTTTGAAGAGCCTAAAGGGTTGACTTGGAGCAGTGTTGGATACAAGCTTCCTCAGGAAAACCGTTGGGGTGTGGAGATCGCCCATTTGAGATTGCTGGATCAGAGTGATCGTTTGTGGGAAATCTGCTGGACTGAGCTATCGTCTGGATGGGTGCTGTGGAAGGAGAGAGAAAAGATAAGTGAACTGATTTCATCTTATGAGTATTTAAATTGCTTGAAGAGGATGCAGTAAATGTGGATCTGACTGTTGGAAGAGCTATGTGTTTCAGAGTGTGTTGAGGAGGAATTGAAAGAGAAATCCCTCATGGAGCGAGCGCAACAAACGGAGTGAGGCTTCTGATCAGCCCTATTGTGTGAGTGAATTGCAGTGCTTTTGCCTTATTGATACACATTGATTTGTGGCTGTGGAATTGAAGTGAACACAAGTGTGCTGTGCCTTTGCTGAGAAGTGGCCCTAGCCCCAATTACACGTTTGTGGAAAGTTACTATACCTGCTCCCCATTAGAAATCCAGTGTGATACAGCTGCACCGAAGAGGGTACTCTGTACTGTGAAGGTCCTTAATTGTTATTTACTGTTTGAGACCAGAAGCCTGCAGCATCACTGGAGAAACGATCTTTTAACCCACTGTCTCCTTACTGTGAATTGAAGAGAGTACTCTGCAGATCCCCACCTGTTCCACTTACTGTTAAGTCCAGATGCATGAGCATCACTGGTAACGTACCCTTTTTAATCCATTGTCTCCTTGCTGTGCACTGAAGAGAGTACATTGTACTGTGAAGATTCTTACCTGTTCTACGTGCTGTTTGAGCCCAGAAGCCTACAGCATCACTGGAGAAACTATCTTTTAAACCACCGTCTCCTTAGTGTGAATTGAAGAGAGTACATTGTACTGTGAAGATTTTTACCTGTTCTACTTACTTTTTGAGCCCAGAAGCCTACAGCATCACTGGAGAAATGATCTTTTAACCCACTGTCTCCTTACTGTGAATTGAAGAGAGTACTGTGCAGATCCCTACCTGTTCCATTTACTGTTGAATCCAGAAGTATGCAGCATTACTGGTGACCTTATAATCCATTGTCTTCCTGCTTTGCACTGAAGAGAGTACGTCATACTGTGAAGATCCTTGCCTGTTCTACTTACTGTCTGAGTCCAGAGGTATTCAGCATCACTGGTAAAGTACCCTTTTTAAATCCATTGTTTTCCTGTTGTACATTGAAGAGAGTATTTTGTACTGTGAAGATCCTCACCTGTTCTCACTTACCGTTTGAGTCCAGAAGGACGCAGCATCACGGGTGAAGTAACCTTTTAACTCACTGTCTTCCTCCTGTGGACCGAAGAGTACCGTGCACTGTGAAGAATCCTTACCTGCTATACTTACTGCCCGAGTTTGGAAGTCTGCAGCACTGCTGGGAAAAAGTAAGCTTTCAAACCATTGTTCCATTACGGTGCGCTGATGAGAGTTCTCGGTACTGTGAATATCCTTACCTGTTCTACTTACTGTTTGAGTCCAGAAGCATGCAGCATCACTGGTGAAGCCATCTAGTAATCCACTGGCTCGCCCCCTGGGAACCGAAGAGAGAGCTGTGTACTGTGAATAACCCTTACCTGTTATTCTCACTACCTGAGTCTGGAAGTCTGCAGCACCGCTGGTGAACGGAGTCCCTAAATCGCCACCCAGGGGACACAGTGACAGTTGCGACACGCCCGCCCGTGGCAGAAGGATATCTAGAGGACAGTGAAGGCTATCCAATTGATGCTCCTTGTTTTATTGTTCAATAAAGATTGTCCCTCCTTCGAACCGTACCGGTGTCTCCGTAGTCCTCTGTTGTGTGCCTGTGGTGTCGGCTCCTCACGGTGGTGACTCAGTTAGAGGGGCGGCTGCAGGTCAGTTGGCCCGCCCTCGACCTGTGACATCTTCACCAGCGTTGCATGCTTCTGGACTCAGACGGTAGATAGAACAGATAAGGATCTTCACAGTGCAAAGCACTCTTCTCAGTACACCGTAAACAAACAGTGAGTTAAAAGGTTGCTTCCCAAATGATGCTGTGTGCTTCTGGACTCAAACAGTAAGTAGAGCAGGTAAGGATCTTCACAGTGTAAAGTACTCTCTTCAGTACACAGCAGGAAGACAATGGATTAAAAAGGGCACGTTACCAGTGATGCTGCATGCGTCTGGACTCAACAGTAAGTGGAACATGTGAGGATCTGCACAATACTCTCTTCAATTCACAGTAAGGAGACAGTGGGTTAAAAGATCGTTTTAACCAACCTACAGTGGTGCTGTAGGCTTCTGGGCTCAAACAGTAAGTAGAACAGGTAAGAATCTTCACAGTACAATGTACTCTCTTCAGTGCAGCTGTATCACACTGGACTTCTAATGGGGAGCAGATATAGTAACTTTCCACAAATGTGTTAATGGGGATAGGGCCACTTCTCAGCAAAGGCACAGCACACTCGTGTTCACTTCAATTCCACAGCCATAAATCAATGTGTATCAATAAGGCAAAAGCACTGCAATTCACTCACACATTAAGGCTGATCAGAGGCCTGCTTGTTTTACAGGGATTCCACTTCCAATTCCTTCTCCACACACTCTGAAACATATAGCTCCTCCAATAGTCAGATCCACATTCACTGTATCCTCTTCAAGCAGTTAAAATGTTCATAAGAAGAAAATCAGTTCACTTATCTTCTTTTTCTCTCCCCTTCCACAGCACAGATCCAGTCAATAACATGGTTAAAACTCCCCTTTCCCCACACGCACCGTCCAGCATGCGCCGAGCGCCCCCTTGCTCTTCACCGGGCGACTCTCCCTTTCCCCTGTTCCTTCCCCGTCTGTGTGACTCCTGCTTCTCTGTCATGGCCCTTTTTTATCTTGGCTCATCAAACAGGAAACCTGTGTGAGCGCCACTTCCTCTCTCTCTCTCGCACCTGCAGTGCATTAGCGCTAATCAGTGCGGGCATGATTCCATCACATCCGGAACTGCAGTGGCGTGTTACACACAATCCGTTTCCCTAGGAAACTTGAGACTCTCAGGAGGGTTCCGATCGCCAAGCGATTTTGTCACCCGTGACAATTTCATGCCGACTTTAATGTTATACAGGCTATAGTTATAATGTAACTAAAAATGTTTCACTATTAGATAAATAGTAATGTCATAGAAATAACATTTTTATTTACTATATACTAATTGTAACAACGTTGCAGCTAATTGCTTTCATTTCATCCTAGTTAATAGGATGTAATATTTGATTCCCTTTACAGAAAAACTCCCCTCTTTTCTTTTTTTTTGATATTATAAGCCCTCAGTTATAGGCCCATCTGATGGATATATATTTTGAGAGATAATTTCACTTTCAATAGGATCAATCTCCAATTGTTTTATATGATATCATGGTAACACTTTACAATACGTGTGCACTAATAAGCATTAATTCTAATGCACAGATAATACTGAATTAATGTGTTACTTATGATTATCTAAGATATTCATTAATGATTACCATATTAGGAACTAATTAAGAGTCTGTAAGGTTAATGTATTAGTTCATACATGAATTGTTATTAATTAAATATGTGTAAGGCTGATGCCAGGATGTCTTGTTGACCTCAATGTGGAAAAAGGTTCACACGGGAATCGACACTTGAAATGTTCTCGAATGTATAACTGCCTTTTGCACACAGTAGGTCACAGAAACTTTGGAGATAGCACACAGAGCAGTTCACACACACACACACTATCTCCCCCACAACCCCCTTCTCCTCCTCACCTGAAATACACTAAAAACCTATGCAATGTAATGTGTGTACAAAATGTAACTATCCATGTTTGGTGTTTTTTGAAGTGTCAGAGTGCGCCTGGTAAAATGGTCTCATTCTCCCTTTTATGATGAAAAGCTAAAAGAAGTTATGAAACATGAGGAAGGTGATGTGTCCCTTAACAGCTTCATTACTACCTCCTGTATGTAAAATCAGGCAGATATCACAATGTGAGCTCCTGAACTCACAACAAGCAAATGGCCTGATAGCCAATATGTTGGGGGGATTTCCACTAAATCAATGTTTAAGGTCTGCCTCTATTTAAGGGGTGCAGCGGGAGAGCTCAGGGCTGCGATTCTGTATTCAGATCAGCCCGTGATGATGTGTCTTCTAGACTCAGCTCATGTAATATGTTGGGTAAAGTTTCTTTGTTCTTTGAAGCATTTAATGGTTTGCATTGATTATCTTGTGGAATTGTAATAATACATTTACCTGACAATAAATTGTTATACTTGATTATTCTAACAGACTTTGACTATATTTTCATTAAGTTAAAAGGAATAGTCAAGCATTAACGTATTAAATGATGCACAGATATCATTGATAAACCCTTTTCATTTTATGGAGTCAGATGAAACGAATTAACACATAGGATTAAATGTGATGCATTTAACTAAAATTCACTTTGCCATGGAAAAGACGGAACACGTTTGAAACCTTCGCCACGATTCGGAATCCGCCATTGGACCGATTTCGTGGCCCTCTTTACAGTGGTGACCCGGCGACGTGATCGCAACAGATGGATTTTCGCGAGAAACGTCCTTTCCAGCAAAGTATGGGAATCTTAATCAACAAGAGGTTTGAACATCTCTTTATTCTGCGGCTCTGGTAAGTCAACTCTTTCTACCCTTTTGAAAAGTGTTGAGAAAATGTTGTTTGCCGTGTTTGTGGGTCGGAAAGCCCACTGTTTAGTCCGAAACTAAAATGTGAGGACATGAAAACGGCGCGCGCGCAAATAAAAGAGTAAAACCCTTGTTTAATAGATTTTAAAGATATCCTTGTTTGATTACGCAAAAAGAAAAGAAACCTAAATTTGAAATAACATCTATCAAATGATTTTCGGGTAGACTTAACGTTACTCTAGAGGAGCGATAAACATTTTGCATTTGCATGTCTATCTCCATTGTTGTAGTGGCTTTGTTGAAACAAACCAGCAACACATGAAGAGAATTGACAAACAACAGAAATAAAAATCTAAGTGTATAAACGATCGGAAAACACGTGATTTTATAAAAAGGCAAATCGATGCATTGTTTATGGAAGGAAAACTTTGAAAAATACAATGATATGATTTACAGGCTAAGACACAATTGGCAGGGTTAAATGCAAGTGTTTTCAATGCTGTTTAGAGAAAACGAGGCTAAGATAAATGCTAGTATTGCCCATGCTGCAACAAGCTAATGCTAATGCCATGCGGCTTATAGGCTAATGCTAATGCTAAGGACATGCTGCATTCAAAAACGCTTAACCCTTTGTTTGACCAGCCCACCATATAGGCCAGAGGCCACATTGAATAAGATTCTATAATAAACATAAACTAATCTTGACAAACTTTATATTGCATTTGAAAGCTTCCACTGTAACACAGATGGGATTAAAAAGCAATAATGCAATAGTTTGTATTTTCAAAATTTGGAGTTGTGCTTCACACAATGTAACGCACTCATAGAAACATACTGTTTAGTTGTTTGTGCTACTACATGCACATAGGCTAAATGTAAGTTTATTCTTTAAATACAGGATTTACTGTAAGTGTTTTGGAGCACTTAGGTAAAGGCTGTTGATGTTGTATTCAAGGTATCCTGTGTGAACTGAATTAAACGTGTGTGTCTATGCTGAACGTGGTTATACTGTTATTCACAATGCTCATTAATTCTTGAAAAGTTTGAGACAGAAATACTTTTCATATTTGGAAAATTAAATATTGCCACGTTTGAAATCATTCTGATATGATTATTTTCCCGAGTAGAGATCAGATTCGTATATTTCCACATTTTTTTGCGTCAGTTTAGCGACGGCTAACATCCGGTATCATTTTAGGTACTTAAACGAGGAGGTGTTTAAGGGGACTTATGTCTTTGATTGTGTACGTTTGGAACGGCAAATCCTTGATATTTAGTCAAATTACCTCTGATTTGATGACCGGACCTGGCGAGAGTGTGGAATGCGGACTTTAGAGAAGGACCGCAGAGTGATATAGTTTCCTAATCTAAAAACGGGGAAAATATAACTAAAGAATGAAAAGAATTATCAAACGTTAAAATGACTTTGCTTATAGTCTGAATTTTTGTATCCTAGGTGGAAAACGAATCGGTTACCTGACGTAACCTCGGTTTCTCTAGATGAGGGAACGAGTATTGCGTAAGCTAGCTTACACTACGGGAAAGATTCATCTTTTCTGAGAAGTTGAAGCCAAAAAATTATCCTATAATTGTGTATCCAATGTCAACGCAGTTCACTGCAGCAGACCATGAGCGGGCTAGCTAGCAGCTCATTGGTTCACTCAGGGAGAACTGCTACAGCCTATGAGGGAACTCGGTTGAACTCGTGACCAATGAGAAGCAGACACGCTCTCATTGCGTCAGAGCCCGCCAACGGAGTGGCCCGAGTCTATAAATAGCCGAGTTTCCCGCTGTTTTCCGGTTTTCATTGAATGAAGCGAGAACACTGGTAGCGCAAGCACGGCCGGGAACGCAATACTCGTTCCCTCATCTAGAGAGAACCGAGGTTACGTTAGGTAACCGATTCGTTCTCTTACGAGAGGTTCTCTCGTATTGCGTAAGCTGAGCTTACGCTCACGGGAACACCTGGTCAACGCCGTGCGCGCTAGGCATCCACAATGAGTCCCGGGGAGGAATCCCGGGGACCCTTATAAGTGGGAAATTAATGTACGTGACATAAAAAGGGCCAGCAAGCGGGCCGGTGATAGTGTAGTACGTAAGCACATGAGGGAAGAACAAGCGGCACGCCGGTTGTATGAGTGTGACTCCCAATAGTGCAGCTCAACATAAGAGCTGAAGCATACTAGGCTGCTAGTAGCTTTGCCTGCAAGGTAAAATCTGACAAGGTGGAAGGGGAAGCCCCTCCCGCTGCCACGCATATGTCTGAATGGAAAAGCCGCTGGACCATGCCCACGGTGAGGCCATGCCTCTGTTGGAATGAGCCCTGATGCCCAAAGGGCATGACAGGTCTTTTGATGCATTAGCAGAAGCAATAGCGTCCACAATTCAATTAGGATAGTGTCTGTTTCGAGGTGGCCAGACCCTTGGTGCGCTCACCGAACGAAACAAAAAGCTGCTCAGAGCGTCTGAACGCGGCAGCGCGTGTAGTGTACAATCTCAGAGTCCGAACCGGACAAAGGAGATTGGCGTCACATTCGTTATCGGATGGGTAGAGCCGATAGGGAAAAACCTGATCCCTGAACGGGGTACCAATCGCTTTGGGGACATATCCATGTCTAGGTTTGAGGAAGACTATGTAGTCATTGGGTCCAAACTCAAGACACGCAGCGTTAGAAGAGAGCGCGTGAAGGTCTCCCACGCGTTTTACTGATGATGGGGCAAACAGAAACGGTTTATAGCGAGAGGTATTTTAGGTCCACAGACTCTAACGGTTCGAACAGGGGGAGGCTTCCATAGCTTCGAGAACTATAGAAAGATCCCAATTGGGAACCGAAGGGGCGCGGAAGGTTCATCCTTCTAGCTCCCCAGAGGAAGCGGATGACTAGCTCCGTCTTTGCCCAGAGACTGAGCGCGTCGGGGTTCAGCAAACTCCGCGACAGCTGCCACGTAAACCTTGAGAGTGGATGGGGACCTGCCCTTATCCAGCATCTCCTGAAGGAAGACAAGCAAAGACGACACGTCGCACCGCTGAGGGTCTAGGTTTTTGTCGGTGCACCCTTTTGAGAACACAGACCATTTTGACGCATAGAGCTTCCTAGTAGAAGCCGCTCTGGCATTCATGATCGTGTTTAACTCTCCCCCGGGTGATCAGCATCGGATAGTTGTTGATCACCCGTGCATGAAGCGCCCAGTGCTTAGGGTGGGGATGCCAGATCGTGCCGCGAGCTTGAGAGAGGAGATCTGCTCTGACTGGAATGGGCCACGGGGCTGTCTGCGACAGCTGAGCGAGGTCCGGGAACCAAGTCTGACTCTCCCAACGCGGGGCTATGAGGAGCACCGAGTGGCGTGTTTCCCTGATCCTCTGTAAAACCTGTGGTAACAGGGAGACCGGAGGGAAAGCCTAAGGCGGGCGGCTGGCCACTCCTGGGCTGAGCGCGTCCTCGCTCTTAAGAAAAGTATTGGGCAGTGAGCGTTCTCCTCTGACGCGAAGAGATCCACCTCTGCTCTGCCGAACATTCGCCACAGTTTCTGGACTGATTGAAAGTGCAGGGACCATTCTCCCGGAAGGATGAGGTTCCTGGACAGTCTGTCTGGGCCGTCATTCAGGTGGCCCGGCACGTGCGTCGCCTCAGCGAGAGCAGGTGGCTCTGGGACCAAACTAAAATGCATTTCGTCATCAGGAAGGGGTTCCTGGATCTGACACCGCCCTGATGGTTGAAATAGGAGACTATGGCTGCATTGTCTGAGTGGATCAATGCGTGGTGACCCGAATGCGCGGGAGGAAAAACGCGAGCGAGTTCTCGAGCCGCGATCATCTCCAGACAGTTTATGTGTTGGGAGCTCTCTTGAACTGACCAGTGGCCAGAGGCCGGTGAGCCCTCGCAGACCGCACCCCAACCTGAGTTGGATGCGTCTGTCAAAAGACTTATCGGCGAGAGACGGTTCCCATGGTAACGCCCCGCTGAAACCATTCTGCCACTGTCCATGGTTGCAGAGCCGAGATACAGGTCTGCGTAACTTTGATCAGCTGGCGGCCCGTGGTCCACGCACGGTGAGACACACGGCTCTTCAACCAAAGCTGAAGGGGGCGCATGCGCAGTAGACCCAGCTGAAGTACTGCGGAGGCTGAGGCCATGTAACCCAGCGCCTTCTGAAAAGTTTTCAGAGGTGTGAGGGTGTCCATCTGACAGGATGCGGAGACGCTGAACACGGCGCGCGCTGTGTAGATAAGCGAGCCATCATAGCCACTGAGTCTAGATCTATTCCCAGGAAGGAAATCGTCTGATAGGGCTGAAGAGAGCTCTTTGTCCAGTTGACAGAGAGACCCAAGGTGTTCAGATGGTCGAGGAGGACTGTACGAAGAGACAGTAACTCCGTCTGTGATTGTGCCAAAATCAGCCAGTCGTCCAAATAGTTCAAAATTCGCAGCCCCTGGCTCCGCAAGGGGGCGAGCGCCGTATCCATGCACTTCGTGAACGTACGGGGTGCTAAGAATAGGCCGAACGGGAGGACTGTTTGTTGCTTCTAAAATCACTGTAGTTTCGGGCCGCGCCCGAAAGCGTGGAGGGCGGCGACGGAACTGTAACAGATAGCCGTATTTTATTGTGCTTAGCACCCATGGGGAGATTCCCGGGATAGCTTCCCACGCTTAGAAGCGTGACACTAGCGGGTGACTGGCTATATCGGCCTGATTGTTGCACATAGCGGGCTGGACACAGTGTGTGGGCACGCTAGAATGTTTAGGCAACGGGACCTACACTCAAGGGGGAAGTGTCCGCTTTTTGAGAGTGGGCTCTGACAGAGGCACAGGGAGTGTGGTGCTTTGTGTATGGGCGAACACAGGATGTGGGCGCATATTCTACACAAAAAGCGTGTGTATACAACACATGTATGTGTATACACATAGCGGGCTGAGCACGTGTGTGAGCGCGCTTACAGTGTGAGCGTGGTACAGGTGTGTTGTTTGTGTGTAGGAGTGGACACTGAACTGTGGGCACATATACTACACTTATAGCATCTTTGGTGTAAGCCAGACATTCTGCACTTATGCCTGATTGCGTTTTAGCCTGATACAGGCTGCACAAGTGACGCGCGCAAGTGCGTGATAGAAACCTGAGCGCTGTGAGCGGCAGAGCCTATATATAGCCTGAAAGGCTGCACTTGTGGTGCGCGCGGGGTCGCGTGCATGTAGAGACGTGAGCGCTGCAAGCGGGCACGAGACTGCAGCGGGCACAAGTGTGGTGCTTGAGTATAGGAGTGAACACTGAACTGTGGGCACATATACTACACTTATAGTATGTTTGGTGTAAACCAGACATTATGCACTTATGCCTGTTTACATTTTCGCCTGATACAGGCTGCACAGGTGACGCGCGCGCAAGTGCGTGATAGAAACCTGAGCGCTGTAAGCGGCAGAGACTAAATATAGCCTGACGCGCGCGGGGTCGCGTGCATGTAGAGACGTGAGCGCTGCGAGCGGGCACGAGACTGAAGAGGCTGGGATGCACGCGACCTGGCCGTGTAATAGAGCGGGCAGAAAGAAGATGTGAGCACGGACGTGGGCACATCTGTTACAGATAACACTCAGGCGGCATAGCCAGCTAAGAGAGTGGGCTCTGTTAGACACGGGGTGTGCTTGAACAGCATTGGCGTCAATCGAATCTGTCGGCGTTATTGCAGGCGTTCATGTAATAACAGGCTCGTTGCTGCAAAATAGACAATTTGGCCGCTAGAACGAGGAAGAGAAACGTTAGAGAGGTGGGTGCTAACCGGCCTCGGCGGGCTAAAAACACACTTGTTTCTCATGTCGCCGCTGACGCATGAGCGCGGGAGAGCGCGGCCGCTTTCTGAAACGTAAGAAAGCTGGCCGCGAGCTCAGAGCTGCATACAATTATCTGCAAGAGCCGGACACGGGTCTCTCTGGCGCGGGGAGCTTTGTATTTTACCACTGAGCCACAGCAGTAAGACACAATAAGCTGAAAAGCGCGAGCAGATAAGGGGGCGTGTTAGTGGCGAACAGGTCCAGCCTCGGCGAGACCAACAGTAACACAAACTCATTCACGGTGAAGCTATGCACGGGGGCGTTTATGGCCGCTCGAACGAGGAAAGAGAAACGTTAGAGGATGCTGACCGGCCTCGGCGGGTTAAAAACACACTCGTTTCTCATGTCGTGCAAAAAATTATCTGCAAGAGCCGGATTCGAACACGGGTCTCTCTGGCGCGAAAAGCTTTGTGTTTTACCACTGAGCCACAGCAGTAACACACAAGCACAGGAGCGCGAGCAGATAAGAGGGCGTGATGGTGGCGAACAGGACCAGCCTCGGCGGGACTACACACCATTGATAAACCCATTTTCGGTGAAGCTATGCGCGGGGGCAAGCTAGCTCTCTTGTAAAGTAAAGAAAGCTAGCCGCGGTCGGCACAGCTGTAAGCGGCTCGTCCCACATACAGCGCGGGACTCCGGCGCTGAGAGGGGAGCGGCATGAGGTGTGCGAGGCATCTTTAAAAAGACGCTCGCTGCTCTTTTGTGAAAATACACAACACAAGCAAAATACAAATGTAAGGATACGTCGCCGGATGGCGTTAGCTCGCAGGATGGCTGAAGGTGGCGAAGACGGCCGGCTTCCTCAGACTCTGTCCACACGCTCGCTAAGAGATGCCTTCTCGACGGCGACGCGGCTTCCTCTCGGAGATCAGCAGGTGCGTATAGCCTCGCTGAAGAGATGAAAATCGGAAAACAGCGGGAAACTCGCTTATTTATAGACTCGGGCCACTCCGTTTGGCGGGCTCTGACGCAATGAGAGCGTGTCTGCTTCTCATTGGTCACGAGTTCAACCGAGTTCCCTCATAGGCTGTAGCAGTTCTCCCTGAGCGAACCAATGAGCTGCTAGCTAGCCCGCTCATGGTCTGCTGCAGTGAACTGCGTTGACATTGGATACAAAATTATAGGATAATTTTTTGGCTTCAACTTCTCAGAAAAGATGAATCTTTCCCCGTAGCGTAAGCTAGCTTACGCAATACGAGAGAACCTCTCGGAAGAGAACTCCCATAGCTGCGGAAAAACCACGCAAAGGAACATAACTGAGAATCAGAAACTGTGAACGCGAATCTCATTAATCATAAAACAAAAACCTTTTTATATTGAAAGCTTCAGGGAAAGAATTTCCCCAAATATAAATTGGAACATGTATAAAGATACTGTCCTGTTTACACTATGGGCCGAAAAGGTCGAGCCTACACTGCATAAACTCACTAAAAAAGGTCTTAAAACGGACGCTATTGACAATGAAATTCTCACTTGGTGGGAAACAGTGGGTAGTAAACAGAAGAAATCAAAACATGATGAGATAATTGAGGCTTTAAACTTCATAAGTTATAAACGGCTAGACAAATCAACAACATTTCTATCCTCGCTTATGGATGTTAAATGTGAAGAAGTGCATTTTAAAAATGCAGAGGCAAAATTGTCTGAGGCAAAGATCCAAGATCTTCAAACACAGCTAGACCGATTGCTAGCTGAGCAGTTAGCCCTGACTGAAAAATGTAAAGATCACAAATACACCATTGCAGATCTTAAAGCTAAACTAATTGTTGAAAAGTCAATTTCTCCCAAAACGCTCAACAGCGATGGGACTAAAAATATGCACTTCTTAAACGAGTCATCCTGCTCTAATAACCCTGTACCTTTTCAGACAGATGAAGCAGGTGATACATTTTTGAACAAAGTGCCTGTTTCAGCATTTAAGGTGATCCGGCACCCAAACGGCACATAGTCGACAATTCGGCGTCCTCTAACGGTAACTGAATGTAGCTTGTTTAAAACAAGAAATTCGGACCATTCCCTTTGAAAGGGCCATTCGAACCATGGTGGAGACGCATTGTTAGCCTAAAACATGCATTTCAGCTTGAACCTAAAGATATTTGGCAAATTGTTATCAGCTCAATTCCAGATGTCCTGAACTATAAGATACCACCGGCTTTGATGACAGGCACCATTGTGCATTCAATGCATCGAAAACGAGCCTGAGAGTGAAATCTTTAATAGACTAAAACAATGTCTGCGCGATCTACGTGGTTGTAGTCCTATTGGATGGGAACTGATTTTCAGTCGGAAACAGAATACTGAAGAATCGTTTGAGACATATGCAGAGAAAATGTTTGAACTGTTTGAGGAGTATTCTGGAATTGAGGGTGTTAACCACAACAATGTAACTTTCCTTGAATTACTATTAACAAATGCAGGGCCGCGTGTACAACAATCGCTCATGTATGGTGTTTCTCCAGCAAAAAAATACATTCAAAGGAATTGTTAGCTGGGCAACAAGAATTGAATCACGAAAACAAATACATGGTGAGGTAGCTGTGTTAGAATGTCATGAAAATCCCCCATTTGCAGGAGAATTCAGAAAGCCACACGGTGGCAAACTGAGCAGATTCTGTAATTCCTGTCACAAAACAGAGGTCATGCAGAGGAAAAGTGCTGGTCGTTGGGCAGAGGCAGACCTCCTCCCTACTTCATAAAACGCAGACAACCACAGTCTGATGACACAATCCAGCACTCTACAAGGAACCAAAGCTCAGATGCATCTAAACCCCTCACTGAGCTAACAACTTTGGTCACTCAAGGCCTTCAGCTATTAGCATCATTTGCTAGTTGGGTAGCAGCCCAATAGCAAATAGCTTAATAGTTTAACATCTAAATTAAACAAACCTGTCATTTTTTCCCAGAGACCAGAAATAATTATTTAATTCATATTCTTAAATTCTACTATACATTATATTATAATCGCCAAGCAGGCATTAACTGGAGAAGTGTGAAATTAATCCTTACAGTTTGATTTCGTTGACCCATTACCCTGTGCCAAAAGGGGCGGAGGTGTGTTTTAATTCTTAAGTGTGGCACAGATAATTGCCAACTGACCAAGGAAATAACGAGAGACCACCACTAACCAAATGTGTGAATGATACCTTGAAATAATTCATGCCCACAGATCTGGCTATAATGAAAGCAAGTTGAAGTTTAAAACCCGAAGAACTGGGATCTCTAATGCTGACAGCAGACTGTGAAGCATGACTGCAAGAGCAGTGTTTAGGTGTCGCACACTGAACCAACAACAGCAATATTTCAGACTTGGTCAATGAAACTCGGTTTCATGTGACAGCTGGAATCAAAATTGTAATGGACATGATAATGGAACAAGCAAACGAATGTCCACATGTCTGAATTTGAAACTGTTGAAAACATCAAAATTAACTGTGGTTCTCTCTGCATTTGTTTCTGTCAGGTTAACTTCTACAATTCCTCGGAGGACGGACACCTGGACGGCCGGACTTCATGATTGTTAGAACATAACCTGAGATTCGGGAGATGGGTGAAAAGACAATTCAAGAGGCCATTTACATCTCACAACAGCACATCACTACATTATGGCCTCCCAGTTTAGAACTGGAACAAAACTTTGCAACACAATTGTTATACAATAGATTCCACCCATCTCCTAGACATGAACACTGACTGAACACACTCCTCCATCACAACACCCTCATGGCATCATCACCTGGAATAGATCAAATCTATCCAGACCGAACATTACACACCATAAGAAGATGAAGATGACATATAGAGTCCAATAGTGTTACTTCACTAAAAAGATCTATTGTGCATCTTCATTCACAGATCCGGATAGCTTCACACACATAAGAATGAGAAGCTGATCCCATGACAGCACACACTATTCATCACACCCTGCAAACTCATGGGAAAACACTGGAAAACACCTATTAATGGCTACAGTCACAAATCAATGCAATGCATCAAAAAGCTGTGGCTGACTTGCCATTAAATGTCATAATGTTTAAACTTTCTGATTGTTGTTGGGGTGGTTGGAAAGTCGGAGGGCCCCTGATTTCCCAACAAACCAATAATAACAGAAACATCATAACTAAATAGATCTGAAGTGTGAGTGCTTCAATCAATTACAGAATTTACAGTTCAACCCTGTCATTGACTGTGACTTAGCCAACAACACACACACACTCTTTCTCCTTCTTTCTCTCACACAAACACTCAAACTCTCACTCAGACGAAAAAACACACTCTCACACACAGACGCACTCATACCCTCACACACCCTCACACAAACACACACTCTCACACCTGTTGCAAGGAATGAACGATCTCCATCCTTGAATACATTTAAGCATGTTCCAAGTCACTTCCTAGATTTGCATAAGTGGCTTGCATTGGAAGATTCCTGAACAAACACTGATTATTATTATGTTTTATTGTTTTTATTACATTATTGAACATTGATTGTTTTTATTACATGACTTCTTGTCATTGAATCTATTTGATTATTTTGAATACACTGACCTCTTGCTGCATTTCCTTTTTATAATTCAGATCAGATAATTAAATGGGATCACCTCACTGGATATATGACTTTGAAGGGTACTGAGACCTTATTTACCAGTCGCACCTGTTGTCATGAAACTCACAATTATGTTGTCTGTACATATAACACACTACAGCCTTTTTCTTCCCATAAATGTTGAATCGTTGCATGGCCATTCAAATGCTGTTCAGGTGTCTCATACGCAGTGGTGCGTCATCAGTGAGATGAATTCGTTCACGTATGAGGGACTGACCTGTCCTGCTAATCACTCCTTCTGCTTGGAGGTGACAGAGGACTTTTCTATGGGCCAGATCGACATCCTCGGAAGGATGCCAACGGACGTAGAGGTCTCCCCATGGTGGGACGACACTTTTTATGAACACGGAACACAAGCTTTGGTCGACACGATGGACTTGGTACAGAACTTTATCCTCCAAACGGAGTACCACCTCTCTCAGGCGCAAGTGGAGACGAACTTTGCGCGAAAGACTGCACAGATTCTGTCTAGCTCATCTACCAGATCAGCACAGACTGCATACACCTGGTGGGACAGGGTACTCCCTAGTGAAAAAAAAGTATGCTAAGTATACTTGCAGCAAGACTAATTGTCAGTATACTTCAAATGTGTTTATGATTAGTTAACTTGAAGTGTGCTATTTTGGATTAATTTTTTTTGTACTAAGTGTATTTAAGTTATAATTAAATTATATTAAAGTATAACTTTAAGTGTATTTAGTGTACTTTTTGATGCTAAATTGAGACAATTTCAAGTATACTTAGCACACTTTAAGTACATGCATATTTTCATGCTTGAGTGGTGATATTAAAGTGTACTTTTTCTATTAGAAGTACATTACAAATTAATTAAGAGTGTATTCCAAACAAACAAGAAATATACCATAAATATACTTTTTTTGAGTAAAAATATACTTTCTTCCCCAAAGCTATAGTACTTTTTCTATTACAAGTACATTACAAATTAATTAAGAGTGTATTCCAAACAAACAAGAAATATACTATAAATATATATATTTTTTTAGAGTAAAAATATACTTTCTTCCCCAATGCTGAACGCTCTTGTCAGGGTCATTTCAATAAATAATATGTAACTTCAATACCACACAGATGCACATAATAAACTCAAACTGTGTTTATTAAATCCTCACATGGTTCTAGCATTGAAAAACAGAACAAAATGCACCATGTTTAAAAAAAAAAAGAATGCTGAAAAAAATTATTTGAAACATTGTGGAACAGCAAGCAAACTTAAATTTTTCTTGCTAAATTGCTCATTGTTGCACTTGTGCCTGATGGTCGCTCACACTTCCGACAGAGTTGTGTGTGGAAACTGCACGAGTGTCTGTTGAAGTAAAATAGGGAAGGTCAGAGGGCATGTTCATACAACTTTTACTTTCCACTACATCAGACAGTAAACATAATGTATTACACCCAAAATACTCAATAAAAGTACATTGTGAATAGCAGTGAGGAAATGTATCAGTGTATCATGTCAATATTGGTTCCAGTGTGTTAATCGAACGGAGTATACAAGAGAAGAAACATCACGATATGAATCAAATGACACAACGTCATTCAAGTTGAAAAGTATTTTTATATTATAGATCAGACTAAATTGTAATAGAGACATGTACATTTTCTATAAGGCTGCTTTGAAATGGCATGTATAGAGTGCCGAAGTTACGACGTCACTCTGTAGGCCATAAAGCGGAAGTGAGTTAGCATTTTAGCACTCCCGGTTCCCTCGCTCTAAAGCCTATGGGATTTTTGAATGGGTTTTTGCTAAATCGCCTGAAATAAGGTCTGTGGTGAACAATAAAGCCTCTGAATATTTTCACGTTTTGATCTATGACCGATCACACAGTTATAACCTGCTTGTGGTTTTTTAAACTTTATTGTGTCTGGTGTTTTTTTTTAAATCATTATATAGGCTTCAAAATGTATACATTTTGGATTACCTTGTAAAGATTATCTTGATAAACATAACGTGTCAGGGTCACAATTCTTTGTTAAACACAGATCTTATTTTTTGCGATTTTCCAAAAGTCCATGGGGAAAATGCATTGCTTTTGAACCGAGGGAACCCATGCGCCGCTAGCTTCCGAGTTGTCCTACAAAGTGACGTCATCACTTCAGCACTCAATTGTGAAAAACACTTTACAACATAATTTGAATATTTTATTTCATGAATAGTCAAAAAAGAGAGGTTAGAAATTCTATTGGAAAAGCTTACCAGTAACTTCTAAGGCAGCATCTTCATCTCTTCGAGTCTGCTTCGACTTTTTGAAAAGCTTAGCTCTGATTGGTCACATTGAATGTAGCTGAACCAAAAAAAGACATGCTGTTACACTTTGTATCAAAAAAACTACTGACAAAGACAAGTAATGTTAATGTAATACAAATCTTACCTAGAATCACAACATGATGAGGTTTCAAATGTCACACGCGATGCAAATGTAACGGGTACCGTCAGCGACGGCACCTGTAAGGGACAGATTATTCTCCTGTAACACACAGGAGAGAAACGAGGAGACAGTGTGAAGTTCAAGCTCTCTGGAGTAATTTATTCACAATATGTTCATTAAACAAATCTGTTTTTCAGAGTAACATTATGCTCAACATATCACATTTTTAATGTCTTCTCAACACTATAACGACTTTCAATGTTCATGTCAAGTCACAATCTGAAATAAAATAAACCTCAATTTCAAAGTCATGTTAACTGACTCTGTATTTTTATATTTCACACTATTCGTCAAAAAAGAAATACAAAAACCACAGTAATATAACTCAATTACTTCTCTTAAATGATTAACCATTTATATTCACAATATTTTACCAGTAACGTTATCACATTAATGCATGCTTCAAATCACGCTCAGAATTGTTAAGATACTTATAACTTTAATATAATATAACTTTAAACCTTAGTTAACACTTTAACCATTATTAATCGACATTACAAACACATATTTAGTATGTTAAACAATACCTCAAAGCTTATAAAATACTTTTATGTGCATTTGAATGAGTAGAAAAATGTATTTTTACTGACGTGCTCACAAACGTTACATGTGCGCAGGGCTCTCAAGTTTTGAAGACAGGCAAGAGTGACATTCCCCGCCCCAATGGGGGGGGGTGTTGTTGGTTGTTGAGGGGGGGGGGGGGGTCGTTGGAATGTGGGTGTTTCATTAATAATATTAATATTAGTGTTTTTGTGTTGTTATTAATTGCTGAGACTTGCAGAAAATGTATGACACATGGCACCGTCTCCTCCTCTAATGGGCCTACCCTTTTGGCCACCTTCTCTGGGCCAGCATCCTCTAACCTAGCCTTTTTAGGGGGCTTTCCTCTCAGGGCGAATGAGAGGATGCTCGTTTGCTTTTTACCTGACATCTTTGAAAGACATATATGCAATGATTAATGCATCCATGGCCAGGATAATTATAAAATATGATTCTCTAACAGCAGTCAAGTTGTCTTTGTTTGTGTCAAACAATTTGTAAATTTGTTGTAACATTAAAACAGGAGATCTCATGACTTACTCTGCTCAGTGATATTCGGAGCTCCAGTCGTTTCCTCTGCGGGTGAACGAAACTTTTGGAAGAGATGTTGCAGAATCACGTGAACAATTCCTTGAAATGCTTTTTTATTGGTTGTTGCGTTAAATCTTACCCAGATACAGTAGTGCTATTTTCTGATTGGCTAAAATTGTGTAGCCCTTTCCTTTTTTTGATTGGCTGATAAAGCGACAGGCTGCGAGAGCAGGGGAGACGCGCGCGCTTGCATTCCACTATGAGAGTGAAGCGGCTAGAGACAATTTGGGCGCTGCGGCATATTAAATATATGATAAATAGTTTTTCTGCGTGAGAAATACAATGTGTGGCGGGAGTGCGTGACAAAAGACCGAAATGAGTGACTGTCACGCTGAATGCGTGACGCTTGAGAGCCCTGTGTGCGTTTTCAGTAGGCCGCTTATCGGTAGAGCTTTTCTCTCGCTTAAATCAAACTCAAAAACAAACTCTGACAAATCACTTCTCTAAAACAATTCACTTACACTCTAAACACATTTCAGAATGGTTCAATTCAACTTTAAAGGGTTTTTATTAGGGATGGCTGACGCGAAACAGACGTTCCGAAGCTTTGCGAGATCCCGAAGCAAAAATGATTCGAAACACTGATCCGAAGCGTGATTCAAAACACCCACGGTCACGTGACAAAGGCTAAATGAAGCTTCTAAGTGTTTCATCAGGTGGAGTGCTCCGCCGAATCAGGGTTTGATTGATAGGTCGGTCAAGAAAAGAGTCGCGTGAGCAAAGTGCACACAGAATGCCTGTTCTTAAACTCTTGTGCTGTTTTATGAAGGCAAAAAGCCATATAATGGTTTCAATTTTAGTTCATTGGCAAAATATAACGCTCAGAGACAATGTTAGTTTATATTTTTTATTTACATCTAATGTTCGGCAAAAGCCAGGCTCGAACTCGAATCCGAGCGCATCAATTGCTCTTTCAAGAATTACACGCTCTACGATCTACGCTACTGTAGATGTTCGTGACAGACCTGTTTTTGCTGAAAAGAATATTATATAATATATATTGTCTCTAGCGTTATATTTTGCCAATGAACTAAAATCGAAACCATATGGCTTTTTGCCTTCATAAAACAGCACAAGACTTTAAGAATAGGCATTCTGTGTGCACTTTGCTCACGCGATCCTTTCCATATGTATATATCCTTTATATATATATATATATATATATATATATATATATATATATATATATATATATATATATATATATATATATATATATAGACAGATTAATAGAAAGAACAGAAGAGAAATTAATATTTTTAAATAAAAATCTATAAGAAAGTGAGACGTTGTGGCTTGATTTGTTTTATTAATATTAATTTTTAATGACCAAAATAACATTATGCAATGTGAAGAGACTACAGGTTACAAGCATCATATATTTAAAAAATACAATATTAAAAAAACACATAAAGGTTGTTTCAGATCAACACCTGCAATTGACCACTAGGTGTCGCCATGGAGACAAGTGTCGGATTGATTCGAACCCTCAAAACAATATAGCACATTTGCTTCAACTGTTTCATTGGTTCACGAAGCCTCAATCTGCCCATCACTAGTTTTTATACATTTACCCATCTGTAGCACACAGGAGAGAAACGAAGAGTGTGAAGTTCAAGCTTTCTGGAGTAATGAAAAAAACTCACGACGACCTGCACAGCTTAACACCCATCGCTCGACTCTGCCCCTAACGGTCAGGAGTAGCATTGCACAGTTCTCTTTATTTACTGTAAAATGAATCACATTAAAATAAAACCCTTCTGAATGTTACTTTTTCAACAAGAAAAAAACAACAACACAATAACATATTCAAAATGAAACAAACAATTTTGAATATACTTAAAGATAATTACAACACTTTTGTGATCGTCACACAAACTTGAAGAAGCTGGGTAAAATCAACACTGTTTTCTCAAAACGCTATGTTTCAAAAAGTGAATCACAAAACAAAAGCACCTAATCCATACGAATCGCACAATTTCCTCCTAGTCCTCTAAACTAAAGAGACAAAGGGTTGTTGTTGATATGATGCTCAATATGATGTTGAAATCCCTGTGGGAATTTAAAAGTAGCATGCAGTGGATAACAGCCTTTTACAAGTCTACAAACAAGTAAAAGTGCACAACATTAATTTTAGGTATGCTTATTGCAATACTTAATAATATTTGACAAATGTAAATTACAAGTTGGTACATTGTAAATATATATATATATATATATATATATATATATATATATATATATATATATATATATATATATATATATATATATATATATATATATATATATATATATATATATATATATATATATATATATATATATATATATATATATATATATATATATATATTAAGTGATAAATACATACATTTTTAAAATATATTGCAGTAGGCCTAAGTGTTTATAAAGTTCATAAATTTTAAACCCACTAAAAGCTTAATAATTTTGCTATGTTCTTATACAAAGTACTCCAAAAATGTATTGTAAGTAAGAGCAACATAAGTATGTTTTCTTTAAATGCACAAAAATTCACTAAAAGTATGTTTGTGTTTAGCATATTTCTTAAAAATATAATTAAGCATGTATTTATTACCAATGTACTTCTAGTATACTTGTTAGAAATATATATTAAAAGTATACTTGTGTTTAGCATATTTCTTAAAAATATAATTAAGCATGTATTTATAACCAATGCACTTCTAGTGTACTTTTTAGAAATATGTTAAAAGTATGCTTGTTTTTCAATATACTTTTAGAAAATATACTAAAGTACAATTATTTTAAAGTGTGTTAAAAGTTGTATTGTGAAAATAGGTAAAAAGCATGATGCTAATATACTTTTAATATATTTAAAGATAGTACATTTTTTGTTAGTATATTTGCAATGTACTATTGACAAAGGGAATATATTTCAAATACAATAAAGTATACTTTTTTTCACTAGGGCTTAGAGGTTGTGCTGTTGGAAGCACACCCATCTTCTCCTTCACATTATTCCAATGTTGCTACTTCCGACACCTCATCAGATCGGTAAAAGCATCTACCAACACTGTCTTGACTCTCAGACCATTGAAGCTGCCCACCTTACAAAGACTGAAGTGACACCGCAGGAAACCCTGTGAGTGGCCCACGGTGCCAGAGGAGGGATCTTTAAGGCTGATGCCAGGATGTCTTGTTGACCTCAATGTGGAAAAAGGTTCACACGGGAATCGACACTTGAAATGTCTCTCGAATGTATAACTGCCTTTTGCACACAGTAGGTCACAGAAACTTTGGAGATTGCACACAGAGCAGTTCACACTTCACACACACACACTATCTCCCCCACAACCCCCTTCTCCTCCTCACCTGAAATACACTAAAAACCTATGCAATGTAATGTGTGTACAAAATGTAACTATCCATGTTTGGTGTTTTTTGAAGTGTCACAGTGCGCCTGGTAAAATGGTCTCATTCTCCCTTTTATGATGAAAAGCTAAAAGAAGTTATGAAACATGAGGAAGGTGATGTGTCCCTTAACAGCTTCATTACTACCTCCTGTATGTAAAATCAGGCAGACATCACACTGTGAGCTCCTGAACTCACAACAAGCAAATGGCCTGATAGCCAATATGTTGGGGGGATTTCCACTAAATCAATGTTTAAGGTCTGCCTCTATTTAAGGGGTGCAGCGGGAGAGCTCAAGGCTGCGATTCTGTATTCAGATCAGCCCGTGATGTTGTGTCTTCTAGACTCAGCTCATGTAATATGTTGGGTAAAGTTTCTTTGTTCTTTGAAGCATTTAATGGTTTGCATTGATTATCTTGTGGAATTGTAATAATACATTTACCTGACAATAAATTGTTATACTTGATTATTCTAACAGACTTTGACTATATTTTCATAGTTTCAAGTTTCAAGTTAAAAGGAATAGTCAAGCATTAATGTATTAAATGATGCACAGATATCATTGATAAACCCTTTTCATTTTATGAAGTCAGATGAAACGAATTAACACATAGGATTAAATGTGATGCATTTAACTAAAATTCACTTTGCCATGGAAAAGACGGAACACGTTTGAAACCTTCGCCACGATTCAGAATCCGCCATTGGACCGATTTCGTGGTCCTCTTTACAGTTCATACATGAATTGTTATTAATTAAATATGTAATTGTGGATTAATTCCATAATACCCAATTTTTTTAATTAATAGTGTTAATTAATATGTGAATTACCAGAATGAGCCAAAGCCTTGTATTTTAACTTCCAGATAATATGACAGGTACACTAATATGCATTAATACATGATTAATTAATTCATTGTTAATGCAAATTCATGTGCAAATTACTACAATTAGTAAATGACTAGTTAATAATGATGTGCCTCAACAAGTAAAGTCATAACATAATGATTGTCACAGTCATCCGTCTGCACCGTCCTGTCTGAGTCTTCTTCACTACACTTCCCATAATCCTCTTGTTTCCACTCCTAAATAAACTCCCTCATCAGCCACCTGTTCCTCGTCTTGTTCATCAGCATCACCTGTATTCACCCTCGTTATGTTTGATTCTGCTTGTATTTAGTTCCCTCAGTTCATCCAGTCTTTGTCGGTCGTTGTTCCTGTTCAGTTGTGTTTTGTGAGTGTACCTTTTGGAACCTTCAGTAAAGTGATTTGTATTGAGCATTCGCCTCTTCTGTCTTCTTCAGCCTTCTCTGCACCACATAACTGTGACAATGATACCTTTGCAAATCATTAGCTAATGATTAATTAAAGCTGACAACTGGAAGTTGAAGTGCATAGCTTTGACTAATTGTGGTAATTAACACATTAATTGACACTATTAGTTAATAAAATATGTTATTAAGGAATTAATACACAATGACGCAGTGAATTAATAGCAATTAATGTATTACTTAATCCATTAATCATATATACTCTGTATTAGTTGCTGATGCAGTAATCATTAATTCATGGTTTAGTTCTTCATGAGTTATACATTAACTCATGATTATCAGTGCATTAGTTAAGCATGAATTAATGCATATTAGTGCACACGTATTGTAAAGTGTTTCCGATATCATATTATTATCATGTTACTATTATTGAATGCTACTTCCATATGATTCTTGTTCATGTGTCATGTGTAGTGTGTGTGTGTGTGGTGGTGTGGTGTGGTGTGTGTATACATTAGCCGTACGTCATATATATATATATATATATATATATATATATATATATATATATATATATATATATATAATTTGCTAATACTTTACCTTGCTAACACTGTCTATTTTCAAATTTATACATTTTTGCTTTGTACTGTATCTGCAGAAACAGAAAAAAATATTTTACAAGAGATTTCTCTTTACATCACCAATTGACCCTTCGCTAAGCCCTGCCCTCCCTAGTAACTGTTGCTACGCCTGTCAAGCTTTCACGGCTGGCCCATCTATTATAGTGTGGATGCAGTAGTCTGTCAGACATTCCTAATCAGATAATTTGTAATTTTCTGCGAAAACAAGTGAAATATCTGAGAGTGCAAGACAAAAGGGACTACAGCATGCATTCGAGGGATATATTCACGACATTATATGCAACCGATTAGAGAATATCTTAAAAATTGAAGTTAAAGCCTGAACGTTATAGTCCCAGCGCAAGCAGCAGCGCCTCATATCGCTGACCGTTCAAATAGGAAACACAAATTGAGGAACAGCTATGTACATACACAGCCGGGTATATGAAAATAATCTTAATAATTATAAATCAAACAGCTTATCAATAAATCTTGTGGAATAACACTAATACCAGGGTGAGCCGCGATCGGATTGGGTTAAGTTACTTAGTAAGGGGTAACGTTAGTAGACGTCGATTAACAAAATGCTGAAAAATATGTCAGCGAGCCTTTGTCTGGTCTCTTTAATCGTCTTATTTTACGTTATCATTATGACCAAAGAACCGTCAATATTTCCAAGCAATAGGTGTTCTTGTTAAGCATGTCGACATTTACCAGTAGTTGTGAATGGGTCATAGATGCTTGATCACGCCCATCATTTCTCCCCTTGGCTTTTTTGTTTTTCTGGAAGGAAAACAATTCCTCTCTCCCGTCCAAACTTTTAGTATACCGGTATCAGATTTGCACAATCCATACGCACAATGCTTCAGCATGTTTCCCTCGTTCGAAAGCTTGCCAGACCTCCCGCGCATAGTTACGGTTGCTAAGACATGATTGGCCAGTGGCGGTTTTCGGGCGTGGCTTAGCGAAGGGTCAATTCCTAGAACATCTGCTTACAGAAGAAAAGTTTTTGGAAAGGTATGTTCAAGAAAAAAATCTACATGTGTAGAATAGGACATTTTTTTCATATTTAATGTTCAATCAAATGTTAGATGCTGGATGGCTTTAGGCTTAGTGCCATACAGCCAGCTTTTTCTATTATCACACAGCTCTGTGCAGCAGACTGGGTTGGCTGTCTTTTTTTTTTTCAATGAGCTTTGGATTAGAATGCATTTGACCTATAAGTAGTTATATAGGCCACCTTGTGTCAAAATTATTTATTGCTTTTTGATTGACAGGTGGGCGGGGTTTGACCTTTGCCCTTCCGGCTGTCTGGAAAATCGCTTAACCTTTGACCTATCGATCAATCAAATGGACAGGTTGGTGATTAACCTTTGACCTTTTTGAATTCCATCTCTGGAATATCGATTAACCTCTGACCTTTCTAATCGAGAACATGTGTGGCGACAGGAAGCGATCAATCAATCGGACAGGTTGGTCATAAACCTTTGACCTTAATCGAGAACATGTGTTGCTACAGGAAGCGATCAATCAATCGGACATTTTTGTCCTCGCGATGACCCCAGGAAACGATCAATCAATCGGACAGTTTTGACCTCGCGCTGATCCCAGGAAGCGATCAATTATTGTGACAATTTTGACCCCAGGGGTAATGTTTTTCACCGTTTCTGACCTATGACCCCTTTGGGCGAAATAACTCCCCTTGTGACTCTCTCACTCGCCATCCTGCCTGATGTTCCATTGGTGTAATTTTCTAAATAATTCCCCATATCACCTATAAATATGGTCTGTAAAAACAACCTACTCGAGTCCCCTCTCTCTCTCTCTTTGAGAGCATCTGTGACAGTGGCTGTGGGAGATGGGTGAACATTCCTTCACCCAGAGTTCATCCTCCACCCTTGTTTCATATATTATAAGGAGACATTTAGATTAAATTATAATCTGAAAAATAAAAAGCATCTAACTTCAAGATGTTGAAAAATAATTCTCTCACTGGCCTTTGACAGCAGCATCTGTGAGTGTGTGTGTGCAAGTGAGACACACGACACCATCCGGCAGCCCGTGCTGAAACAGTTTAGAAAAGTTGTATATAATGTAATAATGTTGGATATCTCACACTAAACTAAAGTTGAAACCATTCAGTTCTTTAAAACTATATCAATAAAATGCTTTATCATTCATTGTAAAATAAATAACAATGTACTGATCCAATTATTTTAGACAAAATCATCTGACATGTTTTATAGATTAGAATAAAAGTCTGCTAACGGGTGACAAAAATAATAAATACATAAATAAATAATCTTACTATTTTCAGCTGTACCAAGATGTCCACACATACATTTAAAGTTCAAAAGATTGAACTTCCTCACACTGGCTAAAACCATTCAGTTCTTTAAAATTACAAATAATTCACACCGAACCAATTATTTTAGATGATTAAATAAAAGTCATCTTACATTTTCACCAAGTTGAAGAAGTAGTTCCTAAGATGTCCACACAATACATGAATGGTTTAAACAAAAGATGTAAAAGATGAGTTTAAAGTTGTGAAGATCTCCCAGTGATTCTCTCTCCCCCATGCATGGCCGGTGTGTGTGTGTGAGGCCGTGATAGAGTTCACACCACCGGCAATAAATTACTTTAGATCTCTCTGAATCCTGAAAACCACTAAGATAGACCACTCACACTTATTTTCTCTGTGTGTGTGTGTTACATTATACCCCTTCAAGTGAGGACAAATAAAATTTACATCTAGTGATTTACAAAATATATTATTTAACACTTACTAGAGTTGAAAAACATAGATCTTCAGAAGTATATAAATGAATTGGTAATAAATGTATAATTAATAATTTACAAATATAACATTTCACAATAACTGTGTTGAACAACATTGTTCATTTAAAAGTATATAAATGAAACGCTGTTAGCATTC
Source organism: Hybognathus amarus (assembly GCA_030378365.1). Taxonomy (NCBI): domain Eukaryota; kingdom Metazoa; phylum Chordata; class Actinopteri; order Cypriniformes; family Leuciscidae; genus Hybognathus; species Hybognathus amarus. Next base: position 178,382 of record JAQIUQ010000069.1, read on the forward strand.
ATTTTAAAAATAAATGTCTTACTAAGATCTCCCACAAGTAATCCTCTCTACCCCTCGTTTGACAGGCATGCATTGTGTGTGTGTGTGTGTCTGTTCAGCGGTCAGAACGAGACATTCCATGTTTGATTAGTGTTAATCTTATTTCATAGTATAATTATTAAAAGGGTAAATTATATCTTTTTAAAAATACAAGATGTTTTAAAGTAAATTTAATTAATTCATAAAACAAATATGCTACATCAGCGGTCTGTGGAAAAAACTTGACTATGTTTTATTTATCAGGGTGTATGTAAAGAAATTTGGGACTCTCACAAGTCATCTCACACATTGTGTGAAATGTTCAATAATTCCTTAAGTAGTATCTGTGCGAAAATCATCACATAGACCTATCTTTAGTGCGAGAGCACCAATGAAGACATTTAGAATCTGTGCTGCCACAGGTCACCATTAGCTTCAGGATATGGGGTGACAGAGCAGATGAGTCTCTGTGCATCGCCTTTCCAGAGTCAACAAGTCAACAACAAGTTTTATTCGTACTAAAATTATTTCAAATCATAATCTTAAAAGTTTCAAAATTTTAAAATGAAAAGATTGTTTAAATTAAACCTTAGTTTTAATACTTTCATATCTTCTATTTCTTTTAAAGATTACTGTAATGATTTTGTTTAATGGAGACCTAAAAGTATAATTTTTATTAATACAACCATATAACAATTTGTGTACTGTAACTGCTTATTCTATACCGTACACCTAAAACACGACCCTCAGAGAAAACTGCATTTTTACATTTTCAATAAATAAATAAATAATTGAATATAATTTATAATAGAGCTGTTTTGCACCCACAAAGCATAAAATATCTATTTTTAAATTAAATGGTTATAAATAAAGTATATAACTCTATAATCAATAACAACACATATGTTACTAAAATCTATTCGTACAAATTAAACATAGTTTTATCTAAATGAATATATAAATTGAATATATAAATTACAAAAACTCCTTGCATTTTCACAGGGATGTAGTAGAATCTAGATCTATGCAATGATAAAGACTATCCAAAAGCAAATAGTTTATGTTGTCATAAACAAAGCCCTCCCATATCCGTCAGTGATAGGGTGAAGCTTCAGACCCTCACAGAGACGGAGGAGTTACAGGCCAGATGAGCCTCTAGGCCACAATTATGTCACAGCGTATGCAATGCTAGTCTACTTTTCATAGTTTTATCTAAATTCATTTAAAAGCATAATCTTAAAAGTTTCAATTAGATCTTTTAAAATTAAAAGACAGTTTAAAGTTTTTATTAAAATCATATCATCTGTTTATCTTCCAAGACTTCTGTATGATATAAATGAGTATGCATACATTTAACCTAAGGTATTATTTGTACTAAAATGTAAGAAAAATTAAAGCAAAAACTGTGCTTTGGAGTCTTTGATCTTATTTATACAAAATATTTCAAACATTATTTTTGTCCACGCCACGTGAAACATGTTGTCAAAGTTTGTCACAAAGTTTGTTTTGTTGTATTAAAAGAAATCCCATGACTCTACGTTGCACTTATTTAGATTAAGTTGTATCATTTAGAAAATCACCGTCCATTTTCAGAGATGCAATGTGTCTCTGTGGTCCATGTTCACGCTGCTTAAGTTGGTCTTAAGCGAATATTTATTTTTTTACTCGTCTTAATTCAAATCATGATCTTACTTTTCTACGGTAACTATGATCAATTGTACGAATAAGATATATAATTTTTACTTTTCTTCTATCTCCCAAACTATCCTAATTCAATGTGGAAACACACAGGGTGAAACCCTTCACTGAGAATATACTAACGGTTATCTACTCAAAATATATGTCGAATTTTCAAAATTTTCAGCATTTGTCTGTTGATCGCATAAACAGACTTGTCTATGAAGACTTGAACAGACTAGAGCCGATGATACCATAGCAGAAACATGCCCTTTGACCTCCACCATTTTGGAGGCCTCTTGTTGAAGACTCTATAGCTTAGTCCTTAAAGGTACACTGTATAGTAATTTATCGCATCTAGCGGTGAAATTTTATTTCGCATTCAAACACATAGTGCTTTCTAGCACCGCACTTTTTTTAAATGCTTGTTGGCGACTACGGTGACCGTTGTCTGTCAAGATGCTACGACATCTCGTCCAACAGCACTTTTTCAAGTTGAACTATACACATACTACCGTTACGCCGCCTATATAATGACAAAACCACGAAATGAAAAAGCGTGTAATTTAGATTAGCTCTATAGCGCCTTCGTTAGCTCTATCCACCTGGGAAAAGCGATCCCGATATTTACCATCGTTTTGAATTTGCTGGTCACCCCTCCTTTTAGATTCAGTTTTCAAGCTTTAAAATGACTACGACGATTGCATTATGATGTACCGTGCAGTGCGGCCTTTTTAAGCACCTCTCACTGTCCTCCTTGAGACCGTTTCAGTCAGCCGGCTCTGTATGAAAACAGGTTGCGGTGACTAGTGCTTTTTTGTCCCTCTCCGTTATTATAGTTTTTCAAAGGTATGTCGTGTCGGAACGACAGCGAGGCCTCCATGGACTCACCCGTCAGATCATTGGCAGAGCTAATTTTACACCAGTGAGATCATATTTATGAATAATGACATTGATTTTAGCTAATGAAATACTTTTTAAAATATATTTAATTCCCCTTAAAACCAAAGATTAAGTTTAATGTCACTAGTTTGCAACGTTCCCCAAAATCAAATAATCTATACGATATCGCCTACACAGTTGAACAGTCTATAAATGGCATCAGTTTGTTCTACAGCAACCAGAAATAGAAACATGAGTTACATGAGTATGGACGGTTTATCCACCCCTAAAACCCCTGAGACGGAGCTGAGTAGCATTATGATTGAAAGTCTGACTATGGCACCGAGAAAACCTTATGGGCACATTGTGGACTCACTTTAAAAACATAATCTTTATACAGTAATTCAACAGACCAAATCGCTAAGAAAGAACGATTGAAAAGCACAGTTTATAATAAGTAAAGTTCACAAATGATTACTATTACTATTCAGATGTCACTGTTTCACATTTTACATGTTGGACCGTGTGTCTGTTTTAGGTGAAGACATTTCTTTATGAACCGTCAACATTCAGTGTTTATAGGAATAAATAACTATTAGTAATTTAAGTGTTTGTACTCTGTTTGACTAAACTTTCCCTCTATCTACGATGTGGAATCGCACAAAAGTATTAACAGGCTGTTAATATAAGCAATTATTACTTACTTAAGTTACTTACTTATAAGTAAGTTTTAACGTGAAAAAATAAGCGCATGCTGTTTTACACTTAAACTATTAAAAACAGAATCACATTTGACTATTGCACTGAGAAAGGCGCATTCATTAAGACTGTTAAACAATTTGGCTAAAAATTAATTCTAGTGATTTGCCTGCTTCCACTTAAAACAAATACGCTTGTTATCATGTTTTATGATTGTAATTGACATTTTATATACTTAATCGATTACGCCGTTTAAAACTTTAAACTTCCTTTTTGTTTTTCTCGTTTCTCCTTTAGATATTTCTTTTAGAACATCTTTCAGAACATTTCTTTTCAGAATATTCATTTTTATTCCGTCTAGATCGTTCTAGACGGAATAAAAATAAATATTCTGAAAAGAAATGTTCTGAAAGTTGATAGTTAGTTGAACTACTTTGACACAAAAGTTGAACTACTTTGACACAAGAGTTTTAGGCATGGGTCTTTTTTGGGCCTTATCCAGAAAACAGCCGTTGTGTTTTATGTCTTATTAATCGTTCTTCTTTTTATGAAAACGAAGCAGTTTTTAGCCTCATCACCAAAATGTCTTAACATATCATAAATATCACTTGCTAGATAAATTATTTCTAACTATCAAGAGTTATATGTGAAACACGCTCAGTCGCATTAGAATCGGATTCTTGTTATATTGAACATTGAACCGCTAGTGTTCTTCAATTGTTTACCACCGTTTCATTTTTAACAACACTTATCGTATTTTGTATGGTGTCTTTACACTTTCACCTCATGGATATCCGTCTGCTAACGTTAGTGTTAGTGAACTCTAGGTCTTTTATTTTTCATATACGACACTATTCACATGAATTGGCCTGATTTAATAAAATTATGGTTTAAACCATCCTAGTTTTTAAATAGCGCTTAAATGTAAATGTTATACTTTAACCCCAGAATACCGTACAAGGATCTCTGAAACACGTGTAAAACATCTATGTAGATTTATGTTTTTAAAAATAGAACATAATCAAATAATGAAGACATTTCTGTCGGTGACCCCCAAAATCCAGACATACAACAAAATAAAGTACATTTACAAATAAAGTACATCATAACTATTATCAGGTGGTAATGACGTGTTTTACACGATATTGATGTCACGTTTTTAATTTCAACTCAATACATTTGAATGCGCTCAAGGTTTATAACGGCACGTCTTAATAGTGGGTAAAACTTAAAGCCTGCGCAAGATAAAATACGTCCTAGCTTCTTTCTATATAAAATATTTATATATTTTGGTGTAATTAATAGAATTCTCTCTTTGGTGGCATATGCATAACTTCTCTATGACTTCTGATTGAATGAGGATTTAATCCTATATAGTCGTTTACAACATCATGACACCGACACCCCTATACAACCCCCTCCAGCGGGGGTGAGGGCGGACCACAATCGCAGGGCTGATAAACTCTACAGAGAGCTCAATCATAAACAACCCCAGTTTTCCTAACTGAAGGGCCCTAGCTCTAATAGTCGCGGACTGGTGTGCTACTGCTACATCTCATCGATCAAATGTCGAAGGAACATTGTCTGGTCGTAACACAGACTGTCAAAATCCGCTTTAACCTTCCTGACGTGAACTACGCTTTTTTTCACGCTTCTGACCCAAAAAGTTTGTCAATGTACAAGGCCTGGACGATTGTGCTGTAAGGACTTCCAGGAGAATACAGAATCTTTCATCATCAAATAGGGGACAGAAAAATCGAACAACTTCAGAAATGGCGACGCAAAAGCTGACGGAAAGTGACTCCCCGGAGAGTTCTGTCGTAGCGGCGGGACTACGTCCATCCGGCGTGTGAGTGCGGCACGGGGAAAGACTGTCGTTTAAGAGCTATACAAGACTCATAAAAGATCATTTTAGAGGCCCGATGGTTAGCTTGATGCACAGGATGATCGAGGCTGTGTGTGATGACAACAACGATTGCACAAGGGATACCAAACGTGTGAAAAATCTCAAAAAAGAAATGGATTACATAAGAGGGTTGGTTAGAACTTGGACAGATGTTACGCCCATGTTTATAAATGGCAAAGAACCGGTTCGGCGTAATCCTCAGAAAAGTTCTGGAGGTGATGCATGAATCTTGTGAGGAATTTGAAGTCAATCAACTACTCTGTATGTGTACGTTTGTAAGAGATCTCTGTGTGTCACTGTTGTCAAAAAATGTAAAAACAGATAAAACGGATGAGATAGTTCAAAGTATGGTGAACTATGCCCTAGAAAAAAACCTGATTGTGTGTCGCAACTTTTTATTGTTACTCGATCACCTGTAAATGTCGTCATTGTTTTACTTCACTATGTTGAAATAAAAAATATTTTGTGGTCATGTCGGAGCTCATAAGCTCATAACTTGGTTTCTCTAGGATTCATAGTAAACATGCATAGTATAAATCAGATACTGAGTCAAATGGGTATAATAAAACAGACACTAAGCACATTGAATAAAATGATATTTATACCACAATCTAAAATCTAAGTAAATTGAATATAATGTTGTTAGTGCAAAATGATTATAATGATGTTAGTACAAAATCTAAGTAAAAAAAAAGAAAAAAAATGGGTAGTAATAATGATGTCATTGGTAATCTAACCAAAAAAGAAAGTCACGGCAGGCCATCATGTCACGATCTAGGATGTAATTGACATAGATTACAACAATTTTGTCGACATTTTTCAATATCGTCTGCAATTTTGATCGCATCATCATCATCATCAGAGTCATATTCTTTTGATTTCTTTACCAGTTCGGTACACACATCGGTCACATAAGTACAAGTACACAACATATCGGTGATCCCTCAGCGGGCGTTGTGGTTCACAGATCATATCTAGAACCTCTTTTATCATATCACCTGGTGGATTGCCACCGTTAACACATTTGTCCGTCAAATCACGCCATGAATTAGACAGTCCTCTTATAAGAACCATATTTTTCTTGAGATTTGCCTGACGCACTGTGTCATAACACGGAGTATCGGGGTGGGATGCGTCCATAATCATCTTGTTCATTAGATCAGTCATCTGGATTCTGTAATGGTCTTTAAACTTGAATTCCATACAGGCTATGGAATTCTTTAGGCTACAGGATGCACCCATGTTGGAACTGGTCACTCGCCATTCACGATTGGAAGACCTTGCCAAAGGTCGACGACGTTGCAAATAATTTCCTTGCTGGGCTTGTCCAGAAGTCTTACTCTGATTTCTTCTAGCTTAGCGGTGATGAATGGTTCGTCTTTTAATTCATGCAGAATACTCCCAACTGCTCCTTGAATACGAGTGGGTTGAGATTTTAACCCACACCGTTCTAGGAGAGTAGTGATGATGGAATGAAAATAGGGTTTGAACAGCTTGCCTGAAAGTTCGTCAAAGTGAGTGTCGAAGTAGTAGTTGGAAGGGTCAAACAGGCATGAATGTTGCAGCTGGCTAGGATGATCAATCGCACAGACCTCGCAATCGGCCTTGAGCTTGTCGGTGATGAGATGTTGCAGCAAAACCACAATTGCGGCTTTTATGATTTTGAATCCAACGTCGCTGAAACATCCGTCTGTGACGTCGAAGCTATCATTAGCAAGAGACACGATGCGGACGATTTTAGGTGTGTTGGGCGATTCCAAGTCTTTGCGGGGATTGGAGAGGTAAGTCAGGTTGCAAGTTTCAAGGTTTTTCGTTGGATGGTGGTGGTGGTGATGATGGTCTAGTGCATCCGCAGTCGCACTCGATGAACGGACCCAAGTCTAAGCGACGCTTGATAGTTTTAGCTCGAAGTGAGTTGTTGTCGAGGTCCGATGGTCCATAGGCGTTGATAATGTTACCCGGAGCACAATCGTTTTCAAAGCATGCTGCCAAGGCTACGCGACGTCTGGTAGTTTTGACCGGAGCCCAGTCTTTGTGATGGTCCGATGGGCCGTGGGTATCATCAAGAATGCCGCAGCCATGATCGTGTTCTGAAGCGCGGTCTTCAGCCATGGTTTATAAATGGCGCTTGAGAGGGGTCTGGTCGCTGGTATTTATCTGTAGAGGGGGTAGAGGAGTTGTTGTACTGTATCACATCCGCTGTGATTTAATACCGTTGTTTGGGAGGGTCTGACCGTGAGCTTGTGGATGTTTGCATGTATTTTCTTCAGTTAGGAAAACTGGGGTTGTTTATGACTGAGGCTGAGCTCTCTGTAGAGTTAATCAGCCCTGCGATTGTGGTCCGCCTTCACCCCCGCTGGAGGGGGTTGTATAGGGTGTCGTCGTCATGATGTCATAAACGACTATATAGGATTAAAGCATCATTGAATCAGAAGTCATAGAGAAGTTATGCATATGCCACCAGAGAGGATTCTATTAATTACACCAAAATATATAAATATTTTATATAGAAAGTAGCTAGGACGTATTTTATCTTGCGCAGGCTTTAAGTTTTACCCACTATTAAGACGTGCCGTTATAAACCTTGAGCGCATTCAAATGTATTGAGTTGAAATTAAAAACGTGACATCAATATCGTGTAAAACACGTCATTACCACCTGATAATAGTTATGATGTACTTTATTTGTAAATGTACTTTATTTTGTTGTATGTCTGGATTTTGGGGGTCACCGACAGAAATGTCTTCATTATTTGATTATGTTCTATTTTTAAAGACATAAATCTACATAGATGTTTTACACGTGTTTCAGAGATCCTTGTGCGGTATTCTGGGGTTAAAGTATAACATTTACATTTAAGCGCTATTTAAAAACTAAAATGGTTTAAACCATAATTTTATTAAATCAGGCCAATTCATGTGAATAGTGTCGTATATTAAAAATAAAAGACCTAGAGTTCACTAACACTAACGTTCAGCAGACGGATATCCATAAGGTGAAAGTGTAAAGACACCACACAAAATACGATAAGTGTTGTTAAAAATGAAACGGTGGTAAACAATTGAAGAACACTAGCGGTTCAATGTTCAATATAACAAGAATCCGACTCTAATGCGACTGAGCGTGTTTCACATATAACTGTTGATAGTTAGAAATAATTTATCTAGCAAGTGATATTTATGATATGTTAAGACATTTTGGTGATGAGGCTAAAAACTGCTTCGTTTTCATAAAGAAGAACGATTATTAAGACATAAAACACAATGCCTGTTTTCTGGATAAGGCCCAAAAAAGACCCATGCCTAAAACTCTTGTATCAAAGTATCGTTCTAGACGGAATAAAAATGAATATTCTGAAAAGAAATGTTCTGAAAGATGTTCTAAAAGAAATATCTAAAGGAGAAAGGAGAAAAAAACAAAAAGGAAGTTTAAAGTTTTAAACGGCGTAATCGATTAAGTATATAAAATGTCAATTACAATCATAAAACATGATAACAAGCGTATTTGTTTTAAGTGGAAGCAGGCAAATCACTAGAATGAATTTTAAACAGCCAAATTGTTTAACAGTCTTAATGAATGCGCCTCTCTCAGTGTAATAGTCAAATGTGATTCTGTTTTTAATAGTTTAAGTGTAAAACAGCATGTGTGATACCCAGTAAATTGTTATCACATTTGTGGTATTGTTGTTGTAATTTTATTAAGAAATATTTTTGAACTTTGTTTATGGGTAATTAACCTATTTCTACTATCTACTTGCACTAATATATACATATTGTATATCGAAATCAGGAGAAATTGTGGAGTTCATCAGCAGTGGGCAGTGTGGCGCTTTGTGTGTTTCCGGGCTTTACGTTAGTTGTCCCGCTTTGCGGTCTCTCTCTCTTTCTGCTGAGCGAGACGAAAGACGGACGCAGACTTTGCCCTGTCTCATTTATTTCTCCTGTTTCAGGTTGGTAGATTTGTAAATTAAGTTAAATAACTGAAATGTAATATGTTTACATGTCGCTGAATGTTTTATGGGTCGTGTAACAAGGCTGTGGTATGAAAGTGTGGACATATATGAATACAACATTATCAGAGTGTTTGTATGTTCGCGTCCGGTGACGTCATCCGTGATGATCAAAGTCGGAGTTTTATTTCTAGCTTTTTGAACATTTCGTAAAGTATAATAGTTTTGAAATGTATGGTATTGTGTAATGTGTGAAAATTTAGTGTTAACCTAACGTTTTGTATTCTACAAGTGGTTAAAAAAACAAAACAAGTTATAAGTCTGTCAGCTCATGCATTGTGGAAGAGTAAAGAAAAGTGATGCTAGTTGTAAATGCATTTATGGGTTATATGTAAGTGATAACATAAGCTAAGTTTTATATGAAGTTTAAAAAGAGACAACTGATAAGATAAAAGAGGTTTTGTCATTTTGATTTATTTTATCACACAATTCAAATCTCAGTGATTGCTGAAAGATGAGAGAAGACAAATTGTATTTTATTTTTGAAACTTTCCATTTCATGGGAAAACTTTGTGTGTTTGTAACCAAGTAGGATTGTGATTGTGATTGTGGAATAAATCCTCTTGGCTCTCTTTCTGCTGAGCGAGACGAAAGACGGACGCAGACTTTGCCCTGTCTCATTTATTTCTCCTGTTTCAGAGCAAGAGCATATAAGCTGTTTACATGACACCAGCCGGTACCTGTAACAGTTTATTGGGGCTCGTCCGGGATCACTCCCACCTGGTGGTCGAAAGCTGATCCAGTGATACTGCAACCTTGGACCGAAAGTGACCTGATGCAACCAGCGAGCTGCAGCCAGTGAAGAAGATCTCCATATATCATCTATTCTGTTTGCTGATGAAGAGTTGACCTTTATTGAATAAAGAATATGACTGTGCGGTGCTGAAATTTCCACTCATCAAGGACAGAGCGTGAATTGTGATCCTGGACTCTTGTGACCAAGTGCGTGGAATTGGGAAGCAGTATGGCGGATAGTGAGAGGAAAAGGTTGGTGTGGGCCATCAAAAAGACCCTGCTCACTCTCTCTGTAGATGAACTGTTCCAGATTGCCAAGTCAGTGGGTCCAGTGCCAGGAATGGACGAATCTCGTGTCGAGTCGACAGATGAGGAGGGTTGTTTTGAGTATATTTGCAGTTTCATGTCCAGTGAGCTAGTGCTGGGCGGTTTGACCAAAAATTTATATCACGTTTTTTTTCAAAATCATATCGGTTTTTCGGTTTATGACGGTTTTTTATTTTTTTATGCATGCATAGTCAGGTGTTCAATGCATTTTCTACTGGTTCAGAGAGGAATTACTGCAGTAAACTGACTTAGGATGGTCTATTTTACTGTCATTGGTGAATATTGTAGAATAATTCCACACTAGTAATACAGGTTTGCATGGCCCCAGAAAATTATGCTGTTGTTTACAAATAAGAGCCATTTATGATTCTAATGAAGTGAGGAATCAAAATGCAAAGACAACTGCAGTCAAAATACAGAACTTTTATTTTAAACAACAGAGCTGAGACACAGAGCTGCAGAAACTACTTACTAGTTATGAGGAGCTGGGTAAGAGAATTATGCAGTGCAAACACACACCCACCCCGCAGTCTGTACCTCAGTCATCTGTGAAGATAGGACTCACCTCACAGAGTAGTAATGTAGCAGGCACCAGAGGTTTAAGTGAAAACTCGACACCATTGACACATGACAAGTTGCTGTCTTTAAGAGAGTTGTCTTACCTTCATCGCAGGGAATTTAAGATTCAGGGGGGTCAGATTGGGGACCAGGGGTCAGATCTCAGTTATAACAGTGTCTGTCGGCAGATGGAAGATGGGTTAAAGGAGCAGTTCAGTGATGCAGAGGTTGTAAGAGCCGTCCTCAGAGTCATCAAGCCAGGAACTTTTAAAGACATGTTGATGAATAAGGATGACCTGGCAGTAGAAGAGCTAAAAGTCTTCCTCCATTCCCACCTGGGTGAGCAAAGTAACACCGAGCTGTTCCAGGAGCTCATGTGCACCAAACAAAAAGACAATGAGACACCCCAACAGTTCCTATATAGAGTCATAGGACTCAAGCAGAAGATCATGCTGTCCTCCAAACATGCTGATGCAGACGTCAAGTACAGTGCAAGTACAGTGCAGGATGTGTTTCTCCACACCGTGTATCAGGGCTTAGGTCATAAACATGATGATGTCCGCAGAGAACTGAAGTCATTGCTTGGGGACACCAGAGTATCTGGATGAGGCAATCCTGAAACAGATGAAGAAAATAATGTGCGATGAAAGCGAAAGACAGCGAAGGCTAGGGCCAGCCACCCGCCAAAGACTAACAAATGTGCATAGTGCGCAGTCTGAAGTTAACGCCACCCAGAGTCCTTGTGTAAAGGATAAAGTGCCGAAAACAGATGCGATCCAGCAGTTAACAGAAAAACTGGAACAGCTTACAGGTATGGTGGAGCTCATGAGACAGTCAATGCAGACACCGGGGGCAGGACAATGCAGCTACAATGGGAAAGGCAGAGGAGACCGCAGGAGAGAGAAACCTTATGGCTGTGACAAGTGTGTGAAACAAAATCGTCCTGACTGTCCTCATTGTTTCCACTGTGGTGAGGAAGGCCACCGGGCAGTGGGTTGTCTAAAGAGACCAACACGTCAGGAAAACTGGAACCGGTCCCTGCCGAGGGACAAACAGTGACCGGGTCTCAGCGATCGTCCCAACCTGACACTTGTCATACTAATCAACCTGAAAATGAAAGACTGGCAAAAGACTCAAACCCTCACACAAAAGACAAAATCACAGACAAGAAACATAAACAACCAAACAAGACACCCAATCCATTCACTCAAGACTTACCTCACAGCAGAAGGGAACGCCTAGCCAAACTCATTGGAAGGAGAGCTCTCACCCATTGTAACCTAAATGGACTGGCAGTCAGTGCTCTGCTAGACACTGGTGCTCAAGTAAGCATGATTGATAGAGACTGGAAGAGTAGATATATACCTGACACTCCTGTCAGACCACTCAGTGAAATAATTGGCGAAGAAGACGAGTTAAAAGTGTATGCAGTGAACGGTGACGTCCTCCCGTTTGATGGTTGGGTTGCCCTTACAGTCAATTTGATAGGCAATGAAGACCCTAATCTTTCAATCACTGTGCCTTTTCTTGTCAGCAGTCTTGCTCTGGAGGGACCACTGTTAGGTTTCAACGTGCTGGAAGAGATGATACAAGAACAACCCGAAAAGCTGATTTCAACTTTAGTCGTCCTACTCTGTAATGCCTTGTGTATACCAGCAGAGAAAGCAGAGCTAATGGTGAATTTCATCCAAGCTAGCAAACCTTCTGTACAGTACGGGCACCTGCGGACAGGCAGACAGGACACTGTTATTCCAGCAGGTCAGGTGGCCTGGGTCAAGTGCCAACTTCCTCCTCACATAAGTACACCTGACACAGTCTTCCTATTTGAGCCTTATGACAGCAATGTGCAGTTGGGAGAACTGGATGTGGGTGAAGGTCTGTTGGAGGTACAAAATACAGGAAAACCCTATGTAGCTGTACCTGTGGGTAACAACACTAAACATATAGTAACTCTGCCGAGAAAGACAGCACTTGGGAGCATCCACTGTGTTGAAAAAGTGATCGCCATAGACTCACCTGCAACACCCAAGCCCACAGTAACGGTTAACAGTGCTGTATCAACACCTGTGGATGCCCGTCCATCGTCATGGCAACCTCCCATCGACCTCAGTCACCTCGATGAGACACAAAGGGTAAAAGTCAACAAAATGCTGTGTGAAGAAGCCGGAGCTTTCGCACGCGACAGCAATGATATTGGATGTTTACCAAGTCTACAAATGTCGATCACCCTCACAGATGAAATTCCTGTCCAGAGAGCATACTCAGCAGTCCCAAAGCCACTGTTTAAAGAGGTAAAAGAATACGTGCAGGAGTTGTTGATGAAAGGCTGGATAGTTAAGTCTAAGTCAGCATATGCTGCCCCAGTTGTCTGTGTAAGGAAGAAGGATGGCAGCCTACGGCTTTGTATTGATTATCGCCTCCTAAACAAAAAGACTGTGCCTGACCGGCATCCGCTGCCCAGAATACGAGACCTGACAGATACACTCGGGGGCTATACCTGGTTTAGCATTCTTGACCAGGGAAAAGCTTACCATCAGGGCTTTATCGCGGAGAGTTCACGTCACTTAACGGCCTTCATCACCCCGTGGGGCCTCTATGAGTGGGTCCGCATCCCATTTGGGCTCTCTAACGCCCCAGCAGCATTCCAGCGGAGCATGGAGGAGGTGCTAGGCACACTCAGAGATGAATGTTGCATTCCATATCTGGATGATGTGCTCTGTTATGCCAGAACATTCGATGAACATGTGGAGGTTCTCCGTAAAGTGCTCCAGGCTCTTCAACAACACAGAGTAAAACTGAGGCCTGAAAAATGTGAACTGTTCAGACGGGAAGTCCGGTACGTCGGCCGCCTTGTGTCAGCTGATGGTGTAAAGATAGACCCAAGGGACTTTGAGGCAGTCAAAACCCTGACAAACAAGACACCACAGACAGTTGGTGAGGTGAGGAAACTGACTGGTTTTTTAGGATACTATCGCTCCTACATCCAGGATTTTTTCCAGGATCGCAAAGCCAATCTATGAGTTGCTTCAAATCAAGCCAGGGGAGAGCCCAGATTCCAGAACGTGGGAAAACTTACCAAACGCCCACAGTTGTGTTCTCGAGAGCCTGTTGACTGGACTCCGCAACATCAGGAAGCCTTGGAGCAACTGGTAAATCTCCTTATAACTCCACCTGTTTTAGCCTATCCTGACTTCAACCTACCTTTCACGCTGCATACAGACGCCTCAGACCAGGGCTTGGGGGCCGTCCTCTATCAGCGGCAAAATGGAAAGCTGAGAATCATTGGCTATGGCTCGAGAACGTTGACACCGGCTGAGCGTAATTATCACCTGCATAGCGGCAAACTGGAGTTCCTTGCACTGAAATGGGCGGTGTGTGAAAAGTTCCGGGATTACCTCTACTACGCTTCCCATTTCACTGTGTACACAGACAACAACCCCTTGACCTATATCATGAGTACAGCAAAACTCAACGCTGTTGGTCATCGGTGGGTGGGAGAACTCTCAGACTTCCGGTTCGATATCAGGTATAGGCCGGGAAAATCAAATGGAGATGCAGACACACTGTCTCGGCTCCCGTTGGACATTGGGAAATATGAGGAGGTTTGTACAGAGGAGCTTTCAAACGAGGCAGTACGTGCTACATGGGATGGGAGCCAGGCAGCAGCCCGGAAGGATGTGGCTTGGGTTGCAGCACTTAACATGCGTTCCCCGGAACCTTCTCTGCAGCCTCATTGCCACCTGCCCACTATCAGCCATGATGATCTGGTTAAAGCTCAAAGAGAGGATCAAGCATTAAGCAAGGTTATTGAGTTAAAGGAGTCCAACACAAAACTGACGGATGACATACGCCAAACTGTAAGTGGAGCCACCCGAAAGCTGCTGCATGAATGGAGTAAGTTGCACCTTGAAGACGGCCTCCTGTACAGAAGGACGACCCAGCACAAGCAGTTAGTCCTCCCTCTGAAACACAGGCCAATAGCTCTGAAGTACCTACACAATGAGATGGGTCATGTGGGCACAGAAAGAGTACTCCATCTAGCTCGGGAAAGATTTTACTGGCCCTTTATGGCTAAAGAAATTGAAGACTATGTTACCCGAAAATGTCCTTGTATCAAGTCTAAGAAACCCACAACACACATTCGAGCTCCTATGGGCAGCATCACATCTAACTTCCCTTTAGAGCTTGTGTGTATTGACTACTTGCATTTGGAAGCCAGTTGTGGGGGATATGAATATATTCTAGTAGTGATTGATCATTTCACAAGATTTGCTCAGGCATACCCCACGAAAAACAAGAGCGGGAAAACAGCTGCGGAGCGCATCTTCAACGATTTCATACCCCGGTTTGGATATCCTTCCAAATTACATCACGACCAGGGGCGTGAATTTGAGAATAAACTCTTCCAGTCACTACAGCGGTTGTCAGGGGTTGGCCACTCGCGGACGCCGCCTTACCACCCCCAAGGAAACCCAGCTGAGCGGTTGAACCGCACCATCCTACAGATGTTAAGAACATTGACTGACATTGAGAAACTACGGTGGAAGGACCACCTCCCGCATGTTATACACGCATACAATTGCACCAGACATGAATCCACCGGCTACTCACCGTATTTCCTCCTCTACGGTCGTCACCCACATCTCCCAGTCGACTTGCTGTTCGGATTGGATGGAGAAGGGGAACCATACTCACCTAAAGGGTTTGCAGAGAAATGGGCTGGAAAGATGACAGAAGCCTATCGCATTGCTAGTGAGAATAGTAGGAAGTCCAGTGCAAGGGGAAAAGTGACGTATGACAAGAAGACAAGAGGGGTGGGACTGCAACCAGGGGACAGAGTTTTGGTCCGGAACCTTAGTGAACGTGGAGGACCAGGGAAACTAAGGGCGTTCTGGGAGAAGACTGTATATGTAGTTGAACGTCAACTTGGTGAGAACCCAGTGTACGTTGTCTGCCCTGAAACTGGAAACAAACAGACGAGCAGGACACTCCACCGTAATCTCCTGTTGCTGGTGAACGACTTACCTGTCGATGTTTCTCCATCTGACGTCAGACCTATCTCTGAGAAGAAAACGCATAACAGACAAAATCAAGACAAAATGACAGACACTCAAAGGCAGGCGGACACGAGTGAGGATAGTGAAAATGATTCAGATGATGATTCTGGCTCGGGGTACTGGTTAAGGAGACAAATTGTAAGGACAGAGGAGAGGCCTGTTATCTATCGGGAGCAACTAACCAGGTATCCAGAGATTCGGGGGTCAGAACCAACAGCTGTAAGAAGAGAAAGTCATACTGTACCTGGACACTTACCAAACCCTACTGAGACAGGACACAACAGTGAAGAAAACCTACCTGTATGCATCGAACCTGTGGAGGAAGAAGAAAACAATAAGTACCCAGACTCTGACTCAGAAGTCCGACCTTTGACCCCTCCCAAAGAAAACACTCAGTCAGATGTTAGAAGGTCTGCTCGTGAGAGAAGGCCACGCCGTTTCCTCACGTATGAGTCATTAGGTGAACCATCAGTCCAGGCACTCCCCACAGTAAATTCAATGACTGGTTACACAGCACCTTATGTACCTGTCATAGAAGCATCTCATCACACTACACCTGCACACTCACTCTTTCCATACATACCGCCTTATTGTATGCCATATCCGCATCCACTCCATTACCCTCAGACACCATACTTATCATACCCTTACCAAGCTCCAGCCACATACATTTCACCTACTATGCTTGTTCATTGAATAAGGGGTCTGAGAATCAAAGTTAAGAGTTAAAATGGTTAAACAGTTTTGAGATAAAGATTTTTGGAAATGTCAAAAGCTTTATTTTTTTTTTGTATTTTTTTTTTTTTTTTGTCAGGGAGTGTGTGATACCCAGTAAATTGTTATCACATTTGTGGTATTGTTGTTGTAATTTTATTAAGAAATATTTTTGAACTTTGTTTATGGGTAATTAACCTATTTCTACTATCTACTTGCACTAATATATACATATTGTATATCGAAATCAGGAGAAATTGTGGAGTTCGTCAGCAGTGGGCAGTGTGGCGCTTTGTGTGTTTCCGGGCTTTACGTTAGTTGTCCCGCTTTGCGGTCTCTCTCTCTTTCTGCTGAGCGAGACGAAAGACGGACGCAGACTTTGCCCTGTCTCATTTATTTCTCCTGTTTCAGGTTGGTAGATTTGTAAATTAAGTTAAATAACTGAAATGTAATATGTTTACATGTCGCTGAATGTTTTATGGGTCGTGTAACAAGGCTGTGGTATGAAAATGTGGACATATATGAATACAACATTATCACAGTGTTTGTATGTTCGCGTCCGGTGACGTCATCCGTGATGATCAAAGTCGGAGTTTTATTTCTAGCTTTTTGAACATTTCGTAAAGTATAATAGTTTTGAAATGTATGGTATTGTGTAATGTGTGAAAATTTAGTGTTAAAACCTAACGTTTTGTATTCTACAAGTGGTTAAAAAAACAAAACAAGTTATAAGTCTGTCAGCTCATGCATTGTGGAAGAGTAAAGAAAAGTGATGCTAGTTGTAAATGCATTTATGGGTTATATGTAAGTGATAACATAAGCTAAGTTTTATATGAAGTTTAAAAAGAGACAACTGATAAGATAAAAGAGGTTTTGTCATTTTGATTTATTTTATCACACAATTCATATCTCAGTGATTGCTGAAAGATGAGAGAAGACAAATTGTATTTTATTTTTGAAACTTTCCATTTCATGGGAAAACTTTGTGTGTTTGTAACCAAGTAGGATTGTGATTGTGATTGTGGAATAAATCCTCTTGGCTCTCTTTCTGCTGAGCGAGACGAAAGACGAACGCAGACTTTGCCCTGTCTCATTTATTTCTCCTGTTTCAGAGCAAGAGCATATAAGCTGTTTACATGACACCAGCCGGTACCTGTAACACATGCGCTTATTTTTCATGTTAAAACTTACTTATAAGTAAGTAACTTAAGTAAGTAATAATTGCTTATATTAACAGCCTGTTAATACTTTTGTGCGATTCCACATCGTAGATAGAGGAAAAGTTTAGTCAAACAGAGTACAAACACTTAAATTACTAATAGTTATTTATTCCTAAAAACACTGAATGTTGACGGTTCATAAAGAAATGTCTTCACCTAAAACAGACACACGGTCCAACATGTAAAATGTGAAACAGTGACATCTGAATAGTAATAGTAATCATTTGTGAACTTTACTTATTATAAACTGTGCTTTTCAATCGTCCTTTCTTAGCGATTTGGTCTGTTGAATTACTGTATAAAGATTATGTTTTTAAAGTGAGTCCACAATGTGCCCATAAGGTTTTCTCGGTGCCATAGTCAGACTTTCAATCATCATGCTACTCAGCTCCATCTCGGGGTTTTAGGGGTGGATAAACCATCCATACTCATGTAACTCATGTTTCTATTTCTGGTTGCTGTAGAACAAACTGATGCCATTTATAGACTGTTCAACTGTGTAGGCGATATCGTATAGATTAGTTGATTTTGGGAAACGTTGCAAACTAGTGACATTAAACTTAATCTTTGGTTTTAAGGGGAATTAAATATATTTTAAAAAGTATTTCATTAGCTAAAATCAATGTCATTATTCATAAATATGATCTCACTGGTGTAAAATTAGCTCTGCCAATGATCTGACGGGTGAGTCCATGGAGGCCTCCGCGTCGTTCCGACGAGACATACCTTGAAAAACTATAATAACGAAGAGGACAAAAAAGCACTAGTCACCGCAACCTGTTTTCATACAGAGCCGGCTGACTGAAACGGTCTCAAGGAGGACAGTGAGAGGTGCTTAAAAAGGCCGCACTGCACGGTACATCATAATGCAATCGTCGTAGTCATTATAAAGCTTGAAAACTGAATCTAAAAGGAGGGGTGACCAGCAAATTCAAAACGATGGTAAATATCGGGATCGCTTTTCCCAGGTGGATAGAGCTAACGAAGGCGCTATAGAGCTAATCTAAATTACACGCTTTTCATTTCGTGGTTTTGTCATTATATAGGCGGCGTAACGGTAGTATGTGTATAGTTCAACTTGAAAAAGTGCTGTTGGACGAGATGTCGTAGCATCTTGACAGACAACGGTCACCGTAGTCGCCAACAAGCATTTAAAAAAAGTGCGGTGCTAGAAAGCACTATGTGTTTGAATGCGAAATAAAATTTCACCGCTAGATGCGATAAATTACTATACAGTGTACCTTTAATGACTAAGCTATAGAGTCTTCAACAAGAGGCCTCCAAAATGGTGGAGGTCAAAGGGCATGTTTCTGCTTATGGTATCATCGGCTCTAGTCTGTTCAAGTCTTCATAGACAAGTCTGTTCATGCGATCAACAGACAAATGCTGAAAATTTTGAAAATTCGACATATATTTTAGCAGATAGTATATTTGAGTGAGGGTTTCACCCTGTGTGTTTCCACATTGAATAAGGATAGTTTGGGAGATAGAAGAAAAGTAAAAATGATATATCTTATTCGTACAATTGATCATAGTTACCGTAGAAAAGTAAGATCATGATTTGAATTAAGACGAGTAAAAAAATAAATATTCGCTCAAGACCAACTTAAGCAGCGTGAACATGGACCACAGAGACACATTGCATCTCTGAAAATGGACGGTGATTTTCTAAATCATACAACTTAATCTAAATAAGTGCAACGTAGAGTCGTGGGATTTCTTTTAATACAACAAAACAAACTTTGTGACAAACTTTGACAACATGTTTCACGTGGCGTGGACAAAAATAATGTTTGAAATATTTTGTATAAATAAGATCAAAGACTCCAAAGCACAGTTTTTGCTTTAATTTTTCTTACATTTTAGTACAAATAATACCTTAGGTAAATGTATGCATACTCATTTATATCATACAGAAGTCTTGTAAGATAAACAGATGATATGATTTTAATAAAAACTTTAAAGGAGCATAACGCAAGTCTCAGAGTTTTTGCAGAACTACGCCCCCTCTGGTGACAAATGAAACTGCGTGCGCGCTCATGGAATACCATAGACTTTATAGAGTAGACATATACACGGAATACACGCACGTTTGCACGAGCTGTTCATAACCAAAGGAGAATCAGGCACAGGCACACATCTTTTGTTACAGTCATAATGAGGTAATACAGTTATAAATCTGCAAGTCATTTAAAATATATGAAAGGAAAGGCATTTGAGTAAATTACACACTTATGTAGGCCTATGTGTGTGTGAGGGGAAAACAGGGGTAGAAAACTTCGGCTTTTGTTTCCATTGATCTCCATGTTGAACTGTTTTATGTGCTTACTGTATCCACTTATGATTGTATTATTATGGAAACACGTTCATGAACACGTTTGAGCCCTAGAGCAGACCGCCCGAGATCTCTCCGTTTGTTGAAAGCCTTCCCGATGTTGACTCTAGTCTTATTCCGACGCCTGGCACTGGACAGACAGAAGTTTTATTTTCTTTGCCTCACGTGGAGTTTGCGTTGGGGTTTGTAATGAACTACAAGCCGGTCTCTTTGGGGCTGTTTTTACACCTGGCCACAATGCGTTTTCTCAGATCTATTTGATTTATCAAAACGATTCCATTACCTGGTCACATAAATGTGTTTTTGCAAAACGGATATTAATCTGATATTCAATTCCCGCGTTATATACAGATTTCATGAAGTGCACGTCACCGAAAGCAACAGATGAGCTGCATTTTATAAATCATCGGCTTCGGCTATTTCAAAATCAGCAAAGACAGCAATAAGAGAGAGCGGCAAAAGCTCTGGTATGAGATCATTTCATTTCTTAAGGCTACTTTTAATGAAGATAGTGGAGGTAGAAGGTAACTTAGTGTTAATCGTATGCGTCTTACTTTCACTTTCATTTGCGATAGATTGCGGCGCGCTGGCTTGATGAATACACTCGCCTGCTCATCTGATGCACGTCGTCATATATGACTAAAACAACATGACATAGCCTGTTTTCAACAACCAGATGCATTTACACTTGTCCAGTTTCGTCTGGAATACAGCCCAGACCACATCCTCAAGTGGTTTGAGCTATCGGATTCAAATCCTTCTGGATTCAACCTGGTCTTTTCACGATCGAATAAGTTATCCGATCACAGAAAACGCATGAAGTGACCAGATGTAGACTAAACAGCCCCTTTGAATCCATCTTCTACTTTTGGGAAAGTTGACTAAAGTTGCGTCGCTCGAGTTGTCTTCTCTGATACGGAGAACGGCGGCGAATACACTAACCTGCAACGCTTAGGCACATAGCCAGGCGAGCGTGAACGCGCATGACGTCACGCCCAGTCTCAGATTCGAGCCCGAATCCCTCTTATATATTTCACTGTACAGGATTATAGAGGCGATCGCAGTGATCAGAGAAGGGCTCATTCAGCCCATCAGGCGATCTGTTTCAGCATGTATGGGTTAGAAAACGGCTAATTTTAACATAAAATGTTGCGCAATGCACCTTTAAACTGTCTTTTAATTTTAAAAGATCTAATTGAAACTTTTAAGATTATGCTTTTAAAATGAATTTAGATAAAACTATGAAAAGTAGACTAGCATTGCATACGCTGTGACATAATTGTGGCCTAGAGGCTCATCTGGCCTGTAACTCCTCCGTCTCTGTGAGGGTCTGAAGCTTCACCCCTATCACTGACGGATATGGGAGGGCTTTGTTTATGACAACATAAACTATTTGCTTTTGGATAGTCTTTATCATTGCATAGATCTAGATTCTACTACATCCCTGTGAAAATGCAAGGAGTTTTTGTAATTTATATATTCAATTTATATATTCATTTAGATAAAACTATGTTTAATTTGTACGAATAGATTTTAGTAACATATGTGTTGTTATTGATTATAGAGTTATATACTTTATTTATAACCATTTAATTTAAAAATAGATATTTTATGCTTTGTGAGTGCAAAACAGCTCTATTATAAATTATATTCAATTATTTATTTATTTATTGAAAATGTAAAAATGCAGTTTTCTCTGAGGGTCGTGTTTTAGGTGTACGGTATAGAATAAGCAGTTACAGTACACAAATTGTTATATGGTTGTATTAATAAAAATTATACTTTTAGGTCTCCATTAAACAAAATCATTACAGTAATCTTTAAAAGAAATAGAAGATATGAAAGTATTAAAACTAAAGGTTTAATTTAAACAATCTTTTCATTTTAAAATTTTGAAACTTTTAAGATTATGATTTGAAATAATTTTAGTACGAATAAAACTTGTTGTTGACTTGTTGACTCTGGAAAGGCGATGCACAGAGACTCATCTGCTCTGTCACCCCATATCCTGAAGCTAATGGTGACCTGTGGCAGCACAGATTCTAAATGTCTTCATTGGTGCTCTCGCACTAAAGATAGGTCTATGTGATGATTTTCGCACAGATACTACTTAAGGAATTATTGAACATTTCACACAATGTGTGAGATGACTTGTGAGAGTCCCAAATTTCTTTACATACACCCTGATAAATAAAACATAGTCAAGTTTTTTCCACAGACCGCTGATGTAGCATATTTGTTTTATGAATTAATTAAATTTACTTTAAAACATCTTGTATTTTTAAAAAGATATAATTTACCCTTTTAATAATTATACTATGAAATAAGATTAACACTAATCAAACATATGGAATGTCTCGTTCTGACCGCTGAACAGACACACACACACAATGCATGCCTGTCAAACGAGGAATAGAGAGGATTACTTGTGGGAGATCTTAGTAAGACATTTATTTTTAAAATGAATGCTAACAGCGTTTCATTTATATACTTTTAAATGAACAATGTTGTTCAACTCAGTTAGTGTGAAATGTTATATTTGTAAATTAATAATTATACATTTATTACCATTTCATTTATATACTTTTGAAGATCTATGTTTTTCAACTCTAGTAAGTGTTAAATAATATATTTTGTAAATCACTAGATGTAAATTTTATTTGTCCTCACTTGAAGGGGTATAATGTAACACACACACACAGAAAATAAGTGTGAGCGGTCTGACTTAGTGGTTTTCAGGATTCAGAGAGATCTAAAGTAATTTATTGCCGGTGGTGTGAACTCTATCACGGCCTCACACACACACACCGGCCATGCATGGGGAGAGAGAATCACTGGGAGATCTTCACAACTTTAAACTCATCTTTTACATCTTTTGTCTAAACCATTCATGTATTGTGTGGACATCTTAGGAACTACTTCTTCAACTTGGTGAAAATGTAAGATGACTTTTATTTAATTATCTAAAATAATTGGTTCGATGTGAATTATTTGTAATTTTAAAGAACTGAATGGTTTTAGCCAGTGTGAGGAAGTTCAATCTTTTGAACTTTAAATGTATGTGTGGACATCTTGGTATAGCTGAAAATAGTAAGATTATTTATTTATTTATTTATTTTATTTATTTATTATTTTTGTCACCCGTTAGCAGACTTTTCTTCTAATCTATAAAACATGTCAGATGATTTTGTCTAAAATAATTGGATCAGTACATTGTTATTTATTTTACAATGAATGATAAAGCATTTTATTGATATAGTTTTAAAGAACTGAATGGTTTCAACTTTAGTTTAGTGTGAGATATCCAACATTATTACATTATATACAACTTTTCTAAACTGTTTCAGCACGGGCTGCCGGATGGTGTCGTGTGTCTCACTTGCACACACACACTCACAGATGCTGCTGTCAAAGGCCGGTGAGAGAATTATTTTTCAACATCTTAAGTTATGCTTATTCAGATTATAATTTAATCTAAATGTCTCCTTATAATATATGAAACAAGGGTGGAGGATGAACTCTGGGTGAAGGAATGTTCACCCATCTTCCACAGCCACTGTCACAGATGCTCTCAAGAGAGAGAGAGAGGGACTCGAGTAGGTTGTTTTTCCAGACCATATTTATAGGTGATATGGGGAATTATTTAGAAAATTACACCAATGGAACATCAGGCAGGATGGCGAGTGAGAGAGTCACAAGGGGAGTTATTTCGCCCAAAGGGGTCATAGGTCAGAAACGGTGAAAAACATTGCCCCTGGGGTCAAAATTGTCACAATAATTGATCGCTTCCTGGGATCAGCGCGAGGTCAAAACTGTCCGATTGATTGATCGTTTCCTGGGGTCATCGCAAGGACAAAAATGTCCGATTGATTGATCGCTTCCTGTTGCAACACATGTTCTCGATTAAGGTCAAAGGTTTATGACCAACCTGTCCGATTGATTGATCGCTTCCTGTCGCCACACATGTTCTCGATTAGAAAGGTCAGAGGTTAATCGATATTCCAGAGATGGAATTCAAAAAGGTCAAAGGTTAATCACCAACCTGTCCATTTGATTGATAGATAGGTCAAAGGTTAAGTGATTTTCCAGACAGCCGGAAGGGCAAAGGTCAAACCCCGCCCACCTGTCAATCAAAAAGCAATAAATCATTTTGACTCAAGGTGGCCTATATAACTACTCCTATATCTAAATATTGCATATTTTTTAAGACTGAGGTTCACTTAATGACTTTACATTTGTCTTAGATTCGTCTCAGAGATCATAGTGATGCAGATACTTACCGAGAAGTGGAGCAAGAGAGTGATGAAAATGGGATGGTGACATGGAGACAAGATGTAACATCAGGAAAAGAGCAAAGTTTTGAGGAGAGAGAACATCAAAGAGAAGAAGATGATGGAAATAGACAAGAGGACAGAGAAGATGATGGAAGTGGACAAGAGGAAAGAGAGGAAGAAGATGGAAGTGGACAAGAGGACAGAGAGGAAGAGGACGTAAGTGGACAAGAGGGCAGAGAGGAAGAGGATGGAAGTGGACAAGAGGAAAGAGAGGAAGAGGATGGAAGTGGACAAGAGGACAGAGAGGAAGAGGATGTAGGTGGACAAGAGGGCAGAGAGGAAGAGGACAAGAGGACAGAGAGGACAGAGAGGAAGATGACGTAAGTGGACAAGAGGGCAGAGAGGAAGAGGATGGAAGTGGACAAGAGGACAGAGAGGAAGATGACGTAAGTGGACAAGAGGACAGAGAGGAAGATGATGGAAGTGGAAAAGAACAGAGAGCAGGAGAAGAGAGAAGGCAAGACGGGAATCGAGATTCAAACCGATCGAAGGTATAACCATGTAATTACAGATTATCTGTGCACTATTATTTTATGTTAAATGTGTATCTCATCTGTCTTAATAGAACAACACTGTCATTGCTATTTCTGCTTTTGTATCATATTATGTTTTAGGTGAGAATGTAATCAATCTTGTGTTCTATTACAGAAATGCCATGATGACGATCCAGTTTACCCCGGTGCTACCCTCACTAAAGGTCAGAGTCTGCTGTTACTCATGTTATATGTACTGAGGCACAATTTGACAGGAGTAGCTCTGGAGGATCTTCTTGCAATGTTTAATGAACATTTCCCTGGCTTGGTGCCAGCAACATCATATCTTTTTCATAAAGCCTATGGACAGTTTGGCCAATATGTGCCCCATTTTTATTGTATCGACTGTGAAAGCTACATGGGACCCAGTGAGACAGCTCCAAAAAACTGTTCTTCTTGTAAAGCTGAATTCAACATTGAAAAAAACCTAAGGGTTGGATCTTACTTTCTTGAACTTACTCTATCAACCCAAATAGTGTACGTTCTGGAAAAATCAAGGGAATCAATTCCAGGCATTGTTTCAGATATTCAGTGTGGGGCAGAATATGAAAAACTCAAGCAGAGTGGACGAGTAGGGGCTGATGACATATCCATCATCTGGAATTGTGATGGAATTCCAGTTTTCAATAGTAACAACATTCAGATATGGCCAATTCAGTGCCAAATCAGTAGATCTGTTCCCAAAAGATCGTCAAGCCAACATATGTATACCATGCTTATGGTTTGGTAACAGCAAGCCAAATATGATCACTTTTTTAAATGCTTTTGTGTCACAGCACAAAGAATTGGAAGAAAATGGAATTAAATGGAGGGACTCTGAAAACATAGAGCATTCAAGCAAAGTTCATTCACTCATCTGCTCCTCAGATTCAGTTGCCGCCCCCTCCTGAGAAACACAAAACAGTTTAATGGCAAATACGGGTGTGACTTCTGTCTCCACACTGTCAGTGGCCCATACATCTGGGAGACTCCCGAACCACCTTTAAGGAACGAGACAGATCATTTTCAGCATGCTATTCTGGCAACTCCTGCTAATCCAGTAATGGGAGTGAAAGGCCCATCCCCTTTGATGGAACTTGGGAGCTTCAACATGATAACTGAATTTGTTCCTGAGTACCAGCACAGTGTATGCCTGGGTGTCACTAAACAGATTACATCTCTGTGGCTAGACAGTAAGCACCATAATAAAGACTGGTACCTGGGTTCCAAGGTCATTGACATAGACCTTGCTGGCCATTTGTCCACCTGTGGAGGTCACAAGGGCACCAAGATCAGTGAAGGACAGAAAATTCTGGAAAGCATCTGAGTGGCGGTCATTTTTGTTGTTTTATGCACTGCCTGTTTTAAATGGCATTTTGAAAAAAAGGTACTGGAATCACCTCTTTTTATTAGTTTTTGCAATGCACACTCTTCTACAGGATGCCATCAAAGTGAGCCATGTGGATGTGGCAGAACAAGCTCTGCGAAAGTTTGTACTTAACTTTGAGAAACTATATGGTGCTGCCAATGTGTCTTTCAATGTTCATTTGTTAATGCACCTGGCAGCAAGTGTGCGCAACTGGGGACCACTGTGGGCCACATCCACATTTCCATTTGAATAATTTAATGGGACGTTGCTAAAGTTTTTCAATGGAACAACACATGTGCCAACTCAAATAGGGAAAAGATTCCTAAGGTGGAGAAGTCTCTCAATAAAAGCAGGCACTACTATGGCAAATGCTAATGACAGCAAAATTATTTGACAAACAACAAAGTAGTTCTGGCTTAAGAAATAAGTCAAGGGAGTTTCAAAATAATGTCAGAGGTTTTGGATGCCCAAAGAAAGGTAGCACATCTGTGTTGCAAAGGATGGCTATTGAACATTTTAAAGGAGTGACAGTTCATTCAGGTTTTTTTTATGATCGTTTTATTTGTAGCAGTGTTGTTTATCATTCATATAACAACACTACCCTTAAAAAGAGAAGTAATTCAGTCTGTACAGTTAAGTGATGGGACATTATGTGAAATTATGACCCTAGTGGCTTTTACATCTGACAATAGGACACCTTCAGCATCTGCCACAAATGACTTCTGTGTTTTAATAAAAGAGCTTGCCAAGAGCGGAGGAAAGGTTTGTAGAGATGTTCAGCTAAATATTTCCTCCACATTTATAAATGAAGTGTCTCACACTAACAATGTATTTGCCGTGCATCCTCAATCACTGAAACATAAATGTGTAATAGTTAAGTCGAAGAACAAAATGTATGTCATTCCACTCCCTAACACTGTTGAAAGTGACTTAAAAGTAATAAGATCGTAAGGAGCTACTTCTACAGCTTTTTAGATATTGATGCCAAACCTCCCCTTATCTGTACTGGTACCAATGAAGACCCACATGATTGATTTTTGTTATTTGCATTAACCATTTTTTTCCTGACAATAAAAAAACAATGTTCGTATTTTTTGAACACTGGTTAGGATTTTAATGTTTGGAAACTGTTTTTGCATGCAATGTAGCCACCGTTTATTTGTCTAATGTAGTGTGAGGGATGCCACCTGCAAAATCACAATGTAGTGGCTGCACCAACTTTAAACAACTTACTGTTACTCTAAATTTCTTTGTGTGCAACTACCCTTTTGATGTGTGCTTTTAGTGTTGTGTTTGACATGGTTTTAGTTTGTAAGATGTATTGTAACAATATAAACTTAATAAACATTACATGGGATAGCTATTTGTGTATTTTATTGAAAAATATTATGAATGAGCTATCAATATATTATGCATTAACCCCTTAAGCCCTGAGGCCATTTTTAGAGTTTTTTTTTTTTTTTTTTGTCTGAGAGACACACATAAAAGTAAAAGACTCATAACTCCAAAACTCTAGCAAGGAGAGTCAAAAGGTTGGTATCATTTGATAGAAAACTTTTCATTTTTTTTGATAATATAAATTACATTACATTTGGACATTCTGCTGCTGAGAAACTGCTGAAAAAAGACAAAACATGAATATAATTTTTATTATGATTTTGCATATCTTTCTCTATTTGACATAGGATGTGTACCAATCTGATGTGTACCAATTTGACATATTATTTGACATGACTCAGGAAGGAAATAAGGTAGGAGGAAAATTCTTTTTTGGTGAAGTCCCTCTACATGTGAGCTGCATCTGAATCAAATTATGTGCTGATTGGATTAAGGAATCAGAAGTTACAGCATTTGGAACCAATGTAGTCTGATTGCTCAGTTCTTTATGCCCTACTGGGCATTCTTGAAATTGTTTCTCCATGGAGAATATCTTGTCACATATGCAATAGATTATGTTCATTTTGGCTCATTTTAATTGTAATAATATGCTGTAAAAAATGATGTGCCATTTTCAACGATCTGTGAATGTTTCATGAGCTGTATGATGTTTTTGACACATTACAGTACATAGTACAGAAAAGTATTTTATTGATTATGATTTGTTTTATATATATATATATATATATATATATATATATATATATATATATATATATATATATATATATATATATATATATATATATATATATATATATATATATATATATAAGCAAATAACTCAGCACTACTTAGGAGTTTTTCAAAGTGGCTACATTCACTGTAAAGTTCAGACTCTAAGCTTTCAAATGAAACCTATGTAACCGGGTCAGAAATTCACTAAAGTTAGTTCCTGAACTGTTTACCAGAGTCCTGTTTAAGTGAATTGCATATGTGAAGTGTTTTAGTGCTTTTCGCAGTTATGGACGTAATGTTACGCTGGCCCTTTAAGAAACGCCACTTCTGAAAGTGTTGCAAGAACTGAGCGTGAGCAGCGCGCTTTCCCAAACACGGACATGGAAGCTGTTCATGTGGATGCTGTACTGAGTTAAAGGTGATAAAAGTCAATGATATACTGGAATATTGAGAAATAAGGACTTTTAAGAGTGTATAAAGTGTTCTTAAGTGCTTTTGTCAAGGCCTAATGGTCGTGTATTGTGTCGATTGATACTGATTTCTGTCAGGAAATCATCTCGGTGTGGGGAAGTTCCAGCAACGCAATTCATGAGAAGCGTGAGTGATAAAACATTATCATTACAGTGAAATGGGTATTATTGTATGTACAATGTGATGTGTAACAGTATTTTTGATCTGTGATACTTCTGTCTAATAAATTAGAGGGGAGAAGGGTGATCTGTGTTAGGCCCTCTGTGTGTTACTGGGCCAAGAGTGAGACATCAGAGGGAAATTCAAGTGTGTCCTCCACTGTGAAGCTGTTAATGGGTCTTGGTGACAAAGAGTAAGTTTGAACTTTGTTTGTTTCATGTGAATGTACAGGTATTTATGTGAAAATGTGAAATATTGAGTTTAGAAGTGTTTAATCGTTTTGAAAGGTTGATGCAAATACTAGAAATGTGATTTCTAATATTCATTGTACTGTATTTGGCATGTGACAGTGCAGCTTTACTTGTAATATGTGATGACAAATGCTATAACTGTTTGTGTATGTGTTTTCTAGAGAGAAAGGCTGCTACTGTTGTCTATGTCAGTTAGACTGAGTTTGGGAATGGTTCATTTGTTGTGACTGAGAACAATAGAGACAGTGGGACTCATTTTGATTTGAAAAGCCAACTTTATTGTTTTAGTTCAATTAACACAATCCTGTCTGATTCAATTTCCTGAGATTCTGCTTAATTAATGCTGTGCCATTCAAAACACAGTCTGGAATAAAAAAAAAAACCCTTTATAATTCTAGCTCTGTGTCCGGTGTCGTCATTTTTATCACACACCGGGCCACAGACTAATTTTGGTACCAGGAGTGGGGTTCCATTGCTTATTTTAGGGTGACAGACAGGTAGAGTAGGAGAAACATAGACAACAGTAGTGGTGAAGAGGTGTCGAGTAGCCGGTGCCCAGGAGGTCAACGGTGTGAAGTGTGATGTGCCTGGAGGGCCTGTGAGGGGAGCTAAGGACCAGCTTCCTGGAGCGCAGGAGGGTGTTCGCTTCAACACGGAGATCGTTGGCAAAGGCAGCCGCAGAGAAGAGCCTCAGGTTTAACTGCAGTGACTGTGACTGTTTTATCTCTTTGTGCCATTCGAGATAGAACATTGCGAGACCATGAACCGGGACGACGATGTCCAAGCTGCTCAGGCTGGAGCCAGCCGTGATGTGGACAATGCTGGTGGGGCAGGCCAGGACGATGTGGGTAATCCTGTGGCCGAACTTCAGTCACAGATTCTGGAGTTAGGTCGAAGGCATGACCAAGTAATGCCTGCTCTGTCTAATATAAACAATGCTACTAGGTCATATGTTTACATTCCAAGGGAACGTCAAATTGTGCCCTTTAGTGGCGATCCTGTTAAAGATGGCCAATCTGTAGATGAGTTCATTGATGAGGTTGAACGTGTAGTTCGAGTAAGAGGGTTGAATATTGATGACCAATTAGATTTCATACTGTCCCATTTAAGAGGTTCAGCCTTAGACGAGGTCAAACTGTGTATGGGGGAGAGCAAACAACCCGGTGATCTGTTTTCATACTTGAGGGGGGCATTTAGGGAGAAACGTACTACTCCACAGTTGTTGCATGCTTTCTACGCACGTAGACAGTTAGAGGGGGAAGACCTCCGGTGACTTTTCCCATGCTCTCTCCCCAACTGCTTAACTTTGTTCTCCAGCAGTCCCATAGCGCTGTGTCTGGCCCCCAGCTTGCACTAAGAGACCAGTTCATTGAAGGCATAAGAGATGCAACTCTGCGAAGGGAGCTGCGCAATCTTGTCAGAGAAAAACCTCAGTCTACCCTGTTTGACGTCCGTGAAGAGGCCTTGATGTGGGTTATGGAGGACAGACCCTGTGGAGCTAATGTGGCCAGGAGTCGGCATATCGTGAGCACGTGCTCGGAGGGGACATCAGAGCCTTCAGATTTGGTCAGTAACGCACAAAGTGACATGGTTGTGGCTCTACAAGAGATAGTGAAGACAATCACGCAGCAGGGCAAAACCATCGGAGAACTCACTAATGTGGTTCGTGAACTTACCGCTTAGAAGGCTGGTTCGAGTAGTAACCAGATGGGTAGCCCCAAAGTCAAACCCAAGTACAACAGCTGATGGCCAACCCGTCTGTTTGAGGTGTGAAGGGGTGGTACATATAGCCAGACAGTGTCCTGTGCCTCGTAGTTTCAAAGGCCAGCCCACTCCCACCACAAGTTCTGCGGTTCAGGGAAATGGGGTCCCTCTGTTGCAGTGAGCCGAGCAATGAGAGGAAGACCAGAAGGCTCAGGATGCGGTGCATTAACAAAGGAGCGGTTCTTGGAACGTGCCGTTGGAAAGTGTCCTGAAGTGGATATATGCATTGGTGGTGTTCCGGTGAGATGTTTGCTAGACACAGGAAGTAATGTGAGTACCTTAACCGAAAGTTTCTTCAGAGAAAACCTACACGGAGAAGACGGGAACCTTCATTGCACCTCCAAGTGGTTAAGAATAACCGCAGCAAACAAGTTACCTTGTGGGGCCTTACCTGGGATATGTTGAACTGGACATCCAAGTGATGGGGCTAACTATCCCTGACTGTGGTTTCCTGATAGTCAGAGATGTGGATGCTGCTGAGCCTGACCCCACTCCACCCGGTATCCTAGGCATGAATATCACCCAGAGATGCAGAGAGTCAGCACTGACGGAGTTTGACACCACATTAGGAGGGAAATTGGACTCTGTGTGGCGAGAAGCTTTCACCCGTGTACAGGAAGAGGAACTGGGGAAGACTATGTTGACAGCCAGGGTTAGTTGTCGGGGCAAAGGCAAGGCCCATATCCCAGCATCCTCTGTAGCCGTTGTGTATGCCAGAGTAAACGAGAGAGATTCGGATGCCAATGCTTGGCGATTGCTGGAACCCGGAAGCACCCCATTACCAGGCGGATTGATCCCCATATCCACCCTAGTGTCGTCTAGAAGTCAAGTGTTCCCAGTTCAAGTGGTCAACTTCTCCCAGGAAGATGTCTGGCTGTCGCCTAAAGTTCCGCTCGGGGTACTTACCCCCTGTCAGTGCGTTGAGAATGAAGTTAGCCAAGTGAGATTCCAGCGTATCTCTGCTGAGTGCGAAATTGAGAGTTGAGGAAAAGGATAGACTTGAGTCTGGTGCTGACCTGAGTAATCTGTTGAGTAGACCACACATAGGAGGTACGCCGGAACAACAAGTGAAGCTTGGAGGGCTGCTCTTGAAGTATGCAGATGTGTTTGCAGTTCGTGATGAAGACCTGGGTTATACCGATCGAGTGAAGCATGAGATCCACTTGACAGATGAGGTTCCCGTAGCTCAGCCATATCGCAGGATACCGCCGCCCCAGTTCGAAGAGTTCAAAGAGCATATCTCGGAGTCTGCTCCGGAAGGGAGTTATCCAGGAAAGCTCGAGCTCCCTATGCTTCACCCATCGTTCTGGTGCGTAAGACTGATGGAAGTCTGAGACTATGTGTGGATTATAGGAAACTAAACTCCAAGACCCGCCGTGATGCTTTCCCTTGCCACGCATTGATGAGAGCTTAGATACGTTGGACGGAGCGCAAGTGTTCTCAACAATAGACCTGGCTGGCGGTTACCATCAAGTTGCGGTCCATGGAGAAGGACAGACACAAGACGGCCTTCACGACGCCGTTTGGCCTCTATGAATACCATCGGATGCCGTTCGGGCTATGTAATGCGCCCGCCACGTTCCAGCGGCTCATGCAGGCCATAATGAGTGACTTCGTGTTCCAAATTGTGTTGATCTACTTGGATGACTTGTTGGTGTACTCCTCCACCTTTCAGGATCATATTGTGCGACTGGAGGCTGTGTTCAGAAGGTTGAAGAAAACTGGGCTGAAGGTTAAGATAGAGAAGTGTCATTTCCTGCAGCCAGAAGTGAGATTTCTGGGCCATCAAGTGTCAGCCCAAGGTGTGCAGTACAGACCCTGGAAAGATAAGTGCCCGTACGGGAGTGGCCAGCCCCCGGCAATCTGAAAGAACTCAGATCCTTCCTGGGGATTTTGTAGCTATTACAGGAGATTCATTGAAGGTTTCTCCCAGATAGCCGGGCCACTGCCACGATGTAGTGAATGTGTGCCTTAAGGAGACAGAGCCACGTCAAGGCAGCTCAGTTGTATCAGAGTCTTTGGAGCCTCTCAGTGCCACACGGCGTTTGAACACCTCAAAGACCAACTGACCAGGGCACCCACGCTGGGGTATGCTGATTTTGCCCTGCCCTTCGTGATTGAGACTGATGCGAGTAACCTTGGACTAGGAGCAGTCTTGTACCAGCATCAAAATGGCAAGAAGACTGTGATTGCTTATGCCAGTAGAAGGCTGAGAGGGGCTGAGAGAAATGATAAAAACTACAGCAGCATGAAGCTGGAACTGTTAGCGTTGAAGTGGACGGTCACACAGAAGTTTCGAAGTTATCTACTGGGGTCCAGATTCAGCTATAACGAATAACAATCCCCTCTGCCACCTCAGTACCGCCAGATTGGGAGCCATTGAACAGCGCTGGGTCGCTCAACTCGCTGCGTTTGACTTCGAAGTAAAGTATCGCCCCGGGAGGTGTGACACAGCTGCCGATGCTCTTTCGAGGAAGCCAGGAACGGATGAACCAGGACTCTGCGAGTGAAGACGCCGAGGTGTGATGGCTGTATGCCGATCTGCAACTTGCTCAGGACAGGAACAGCTCTGGGACCAGACCTGTTGGCAGCAGGAGTTGAGCGCAGTAGAGTCAGGCAGTTACAGGCAACCTTGGCTGGAAAAGAGGTTAGCGAGTGTGAGAATACCCCACTCTGCCCGGGTCTACGAAGTCGGAACTCTGTCAGTTCCAGGAGTCTGATCCAACAATCAGTGCGCTCAGGAAGTTTTGGAACAGGAAAAGGAAACCGACCAAGCAAGAGAGGATAGGCTTATCCAGAGCCGTGCGATCCCTGCTGAAACAGTGGCTGTAGATTAAAGAAAAGGATGGTCTGTTGTACCGTGTGATTAATGATGTCCACACTGGAGAGTGTCATCAGTTGTTGTTGCCTACCTGTTTGATGTTTTGAAGAATGTCCATGATCAAATGGGTCACCAGGGTACTGGAGAGAACCCTAGGTCTGTTGAGACAGAGATGTTTCTGGGGAGGAGTGTACAGAGGATGTGGAAAAGTGGATTAAGCGATGTCAGCATTGCATGTTGGCGAAGATGCCCCAACCAAAAGTCAAAGCACCTTGGGCCTCCTTCTTGGCCACACGTCCGATTGGAGGTTGTAGCAGTAGACTTTACAGTTCTTGAACCAGCCAGTGACGGGCAGAGAATGTTCTGGTAATAACGGAATGTGTTCACAAAGTTTAGTCAAGACCTTTCCCACTCCGTGATCAGAAGGCGGAGACTACTGCCAAGATCCTCCTCCGAGAATGGTTCCTAAAGTATGGAGTGCCCCAACGTTTGCACTCGGACCAGGCCGGAATTTCGAAAGTGCTGTGATTGCAGAGCTTTGCAGAGTTGTATGGGGTCGAGAAAACGTGCACGACACCGCATCACCCACAGGGCAATCCTCAGTGTGAGAGGTTAAACAGAACCCTGCATGACCTCTTGAAGTCCCTCCCACCTGAAAGGAAACGGAAGTGGCCTGAACACTTATCAGAGCTCGTCTACGCCTATAATGTGACGCCACACTCATCGACAGGGTACTCACCGTATTATCTGTTGTTCGGGATCCAGCCGCATCTGCCGGTTGACGCGCTGCTGGGCCAGGAGGCTGAAACGTATGACAAACCTGACTGGTTAAGAGTACACCAGGAACGTCTGCGAGATGCCCATATTCAAGCGAAGGAATATGCAGAAAGGAAGGCTGCAGAAGCGGGCAGCGAGGCATGAGGAGACGGTGTTTTGTCCGACGGTGGAGATTGGACAGCATGTGTACTTGCGACACAGACCGCAAGGAAGAAACAAGATTCAGGACTCGTGGTCTTCAGACGATGTACAAGGTGGTAGAGGTCCAAGGAACGACCTACACCGTGGAACCTGTTGAAGGAGGTACAGTGAAAAGGGTGCACAGATCAAACCTAAGGCTTTGTAATAATCAAGTCCCAGAGACCATGTCAAGGCGTCGGAGAAAGTCTGTGGAAGAAGTACCTACCCAGAGTCTGAATCAGAGATGACCTCATTGGAGGCAGAGTGTATTCTAGTGGAGGAAGTTCTGCGTCCTAAGGAGAAACGGACAGTAGCACCAGCATCTGAGCATCAAAGACAGCCAGTCCCTGGAGGTGGAGACTGTTCCATGGATCAAATAGTGGAATCTGATAGGAGTTCATCTTACAGAAACCAGAGTGCAGCGAGGACACTGATGACACCCGAGGAGTAATGCCAGTATCTCAGGAACTAGAAACAGAAAGTGTTCAGCTTACCGGCTGAGAGTTCTGAGATGAGATCAGTGCCTGCACCTGAGAGAGGAGAGGAAGGAGTGTGTTAATCCAGAAGTGCCTTGTCCCGCTGTGCGTAGAACACAAAGGAAAACTGCAGGAGTGCATAGGAACCTGAACCGTTCGCCCAAGTCCGCGTGTAATGCAATGGCTGTTAATCTTGAGAGGCTCGCTCAGGATGCCAGTAGGGCTGGGACGGTTGACCGCAATACCGCGGTCACGTGACCCCCTCCCCGCAGGTCTAAGCTTGTCACCGTCATCAGCCGCAAAAAAAAAAAAAATGTTTCATGACACATAGAATTCCATTTGTGTTGACTATTAGGCCTGTATGCAAGAGTACCTGTGTAATATATCTTGTAGTCTATAATTTGAATTCTATTTTGCTAAAGCATTAAAAATACAGGCGCATATGCGATAGCCCCAAAGCAGTAGCCTACCTCAGTTTTTAATTGCACGTGCTTATTTAACGCGATTTCTTGTGTCACGAGTGATCAACCGGAGCCCAACATTGTGGCTGCGTGAAGAAACTTGGATGGGGATGGCTACCATGCTTCGGTCACAACCTCCATTCAGCCGTCACCAACTCCATGAAGGCAGAAAAAAACGCACCGCCCGGGCCATGGGTTTGTGTTGGAACGCACGTGACACTTTCTCTCATAGCTGGCAAAAAAAAAAAAAAAACAACGGCTTCAGAAAGGACAAACTGAGCTGGACCTGCCTAAGCAGCACTCCTTAGTAAGTTTAACGTTGTCCTCTTCCAACAGCGATTTAATAAAAACTTTGTTTAAGCCTTGAACCACTGAGACAAAAGCGGACACAAGATGTAAATTAATATTAAATAGCCTATATAATATATGATAATCTGTAATAAAATATAGAAAATATATAAATAATATTTATATTATATAGCCTAATTATACAATACGATTTAATGTTAAATTAAATAGCTGAGACTTCGTTAAATAGCCTTGAACCACTGAGACAAAAGGGACACAAAGATAGGCCTATAAATTAATATAAATAGGCTATATGAATGGCTATATTATAAAATATAAAAAATATAAATATTATTTATATTATATAGCCTAAGTAACAATCTGTAGTGTAGTTAGCAGCAACACTTTGTTAAATTAAATAGAGCTTCGTTAAATAGCCTTGAACCACAAGACAAAAGCGGAAAGGAGATATGTGAATTAATAGGCTAATAATAAATATATAAATCAGCTATGTAATAAAATATAAATAATATTTATATTATATAGCCTACCAGTAATATACAATCTATGGTGTGATCAGCAACATTTTGTTAAATTAAATAGCTAAGACTTAACGTTAAATAGCCTTGACAAAAGCATGATATGTGAATTAATAATATAAATATATAAATAGCTATGTAATAACATTTAAAAAAATATAAATAATATTTATTGGCTATTTTATAGCCTAAGTATACAGATACTATAGTGTAAGCAGTGCCACTTTGTTCAAATTAAATAGCTAAACTTCGTTAAATAGCCTTGAACCACTTAGACAAAGGCGGACACGCGATATGTGATATGAGTAATATAGAAATTATAAATAGCTATGTTAATAAAAATATTAATAATATTTATATTTTATAGCCTAGTAGCTAATATACAATATGTAGTGTAGCAGCAACACTATGTTAAATTAAATAGCTAGACTACGTTAAAATAGCCTTGAACCACTTAGACAAAAGATTTTAATAAAAATATATTAATAGCTATGTACAATAAAATATACAAAATATAAATAATATTTATTATATAGCTTGAGTAATATACAATCACGGTAATTCTCGGCCCTAGTGACTGCATCCTCTTTGAAACCGATGTGCAGCTCAGTCACGAGGATCTGTTACTCCCAGCTGAGGACACCAATCGACGCGCAATCTCAAAGAAAAATGTCTGCCGTTTTGATGGGAAAATACAGTGCACCCTCAACTCAACTATTGGCAAAAGACAGCGGTTTGTCGACCCTATAGGGGTATTGACATTGCTGAGAAGGTGAAGGATGAGCTTATGGAGAAGATGATGATTGATGTGCCCGAAGAGCAGCGTGATGACGGTGATGTAGAGGAGCAGTGCACCAACCTCCCAAAAAACCGAATCTCGCGGGACTTCTTGGGAAAAGGAGGAAAAACACTGTCTCCGATCCCCAGAGAATTCAGTGTGAAACAGAGAGTAGGAAGGTATTTGCAGGAGAGGAAGCCCTGG
This sequence comes from Hybognathus amarus, assembly GCA_030378365.1. Taxonomy (NCBI): domain Eukaryota; kingdom Metazoa; phylum Chordata; class Actinopteri; order Cypriniformes; family Leuciscidae; genus Hybognathus; species Hybognathus amarus. The sequence goes on from JAQIUQ010000069.1 coordinate 216,018, forward strand.
ATTCCCAGCAGAGCCCTCTGGTGGCGGGAGCAATCATGTCCGATTCCCTCTGCTTTTAAAAGTTGCCCGAAAATATATGACCTTTGCGCTGCAACATTCCCTAGGAGCCGTGTGTTCAGTGCAGCAGTCACACGTCGGTTAAAGTCTTCAGGCCTCCCGCAGAACCCGACCAAAGTGAACATGCTGTTTTTTCTAGCCAAAATATGAGAGCTGGGATGTAAACCATAGCCTCAGACATCACTCCATTTTTGTTCTAAATGTTCCTGTGTTCATGTGTGTAAATGTTCCAAAATGTGAAATAAGTAAAGGACGAACTGCTCGTTGCCTAAGTTCAGTCTCTTGTGTGTGGCTGTTCACACGCGATATGTGTACAGCGACAGCTGGGGGTGTGGGGTGGGGGGGGTTGGGTATTAGACGGTTGCCGCAATACAGCGGAAATTCTTGCTTTGGACACAGGGACTAAGAAGTGTCCATCGCCCCAGCCCTAGATGCCAGTGGGATGGTCCTTCATGCCACAGGAGAGTTGCCAAGAGGGCAAGAGGATTAGGATGCTCAGGGTTGGTAGTCACCGGGACGTTGACTATCAGCAGGGGAGAGTGTAACTGGGTCAAAAGTCACTCAAAGTTAGTTCCTGAACTGTTTAACAGAGTCCTGTTTAAGTGAATTGCATATGTGAAGTGTTTTAGTGCTTTTCGCAGTTATGGACGTAATGTTACGCTGGCCTTTTAAGAAACGCCACTTCTGAAATTGTCTCGAGAACTGAGCGTGAGCACGCGCTTCCCAAACACGGACATGGAAGCTGTTCATGCGGATGCTGTTACTGAGTTTAAAGGTGATAAAAGTCAATGATATACTGGAATATTGAGAAATAAGGACTTTTAAGAGTGTATAAAGTGTTCTTAAGTGCTTTGCGAGGCCGGATGGTCGTCTGATTGTGTTGATTGATACTGATTTCTGTTGGGAATCAGTCTAAGTGTGGGGAAGTTCCAGCAATGCAATTACATGAGAAGCGTAAGTGATAAAACATTATCATTACAGTGAAAGGGGTATTATTGTGTGTACAATGTGATGTGTAACAGTATTTTTGATCTGTGATACTTCTGTCTAATAAATTAGAGGGGAGAAGGGTGATCTGTGTTCAGGCCCTCCGTGTGTTCTGGGCCGAGAGTGAGACATCAGAGGGAAATTCAGAGTGTCCTCCACTGTGAAGCTGTTTATGGGACTTGGTAACAAAGAGTAAGTTTGAACTTTGTTTGTTTCATGTGAATGTAGCTAACGCGTTCTCATCCTTTAGCGTCATATAGAACGTTATATGACAAAACGGCGTTATGCTCCGCGCATGGTACCCTTTATCGTTTATATAACACGCGCTGTGATGGTTAGGTTTAGGTGTGGGGTAGGGTAGGGTAGTCTCATATTATGCTAAAGGATTTATGACGCCTTGAGTTCGCGTGTTATATAAACGATAAAGGGTACCATGTGCGTAGTATAGCGCCGTTTTGTCATAAAGCGCTTTATGTGACGCTAAAGGATGAGAACGGGCTCGAATGTACAGGTGTTTATGTGAAAATGTGAAATATTGAGTTTAGAAGTGTTTAATCGTTTTGAAAAGGTTGATGCAAATACTAGAAATGTGATTTCTAATATTCATTGTACTGTATTTGGCATGTGACTAGTGCAGCTTTACTTGTAATATGTGATGACAAATGCTGTAACTGTTTGTGTATGTGTTTTCTAGAGAGAAAGGCTGCTACTGTTGTCTATGTCAGTTAGACTGAGTTTGGGAATGGTTCATTTGTTGTTGTGACTGAGAACAAAAGAGACAGTGGGACTCGTTTTGATTTGAAAAGCCAACTTTATTGTTTTAGTTCAATTAACACAATCCTGTCTGATTTAAGTTCCTGAGATTCTGCTTAATTAATGCTGCGCCATTCAAAACGCAGTCTGGAATAAACAAAACCCTTTATAATTCTAGCTCTGTGTCCGGTGTTCATTTTCTCACACACCGGGCCACACCTATTTTTTGGTAATCAAGGCAACATTTTTTTATATATATATATATATGGAAAATGAACATTTACGCAGCTAGTTGGCGCCCACGGGTGGAACACTCCGGTTAGAGGGATCAGTCAGCACTTGTTCAGGAGTTGAACGAAAGTGGTTGGATGCGTTAAAAAGCTAAGATTCTAAGCTTTAAAACGATACATATTTTGTGTTATTCCATGCAAAAGAAAAAGCGCGGATGCTTCCGGGAAAATTGAAACACATTGAATCCCCGAAAGATGAGAGACTTTGTAGCCAAGTATGCATAACTTCGTGGGGTATATCTCTCGAATCGGCGCAATGGATTATGTTGTTTTGGGTTCTTTGTAATCGTGAGAATCTGCTGTCAATAAAGGTGTTCAATTTTCACAATCCGTGCATGTTTCATTGAGTTATGAGCTGAAACGTCACATCAGAACAACATAGCATCGCTGCTACTGCTATTTCATTCAGCGCATACTTCATGTGTTAGAAGTCCATAAGGAATATCTTTAGATCTAAGTGATGGATTAACGTGAGTTTGGGCTTTTTTTAATCCTAACAATCAGCTGTGAATATTGATGTGCAATTTTCCACAATTTATGCATGCTTCATTGAATTATGGATCAAACGCGGCACCAATGCTCTATACCAGGGGTTCTCAACTCCAGTCCTCACGACCCACTGCTCTGCACATTGTGCATGTCTCCCTTATTTAACACACCTGATTCAGATCCTCAGCTCGTTGAGGATAGACAGAGAGTCCTCAGCTCGTTAGGATAGACAGAGAGTCTATCCTAACGAGCTGAGGATCTGAATCAGGTGTGTTAAATAAGGAGACATGCACAATGTGCAGAGCAGTGAGTCAGACTGAAGTTGAGAACCCATGCTCTATACAACGCTATATGTGCACCTATGGTGGTTTGCGTGTTACAACTCCACGAGGAATATCTTTAGATCTAAGTGACGGATTACGGTGAGTTTGGGCTCTTTTTAATCGTGAGCGTCTGCTGTAAATATTGATGTCATTTCCCACAATCAGAGCATGTTTAAGGAAGTTACGAGCGGAAATGTGTCTTAAATTATGCATCCATGTATGATTTACATATGGGTCTCTTGAAGGGCTTATTGTACAAAATCTTACTCTAGTTTAGTTAAAATCCCGAAACAATTGTGCTCGTTGTATTCTACTCATTGAGACCTTTCAAATGACATATGGTACATGACTATCTGAGCTGATGTATTGATTGATTATGACATATTGTAGTATAAAAATTCTTCATAAATTCTTAAAACATTTTTTTTTTCTATTTATCAGCAAATAACTCAGTACTAGGCTACTCAGGAGTTTATCAAATTGGCTACATTCATTGTAAAATTCAGACTCAAGCTTTCAAATGACGCCTATTTTAAACAGGTGCCTTTCAGCTCACTCTGTCTGCAAAAATCTTTCTGAAGACGCGTCCGAAAATCAGCTGTAACTCATTAAATACTTGTCACAGAGACACGAAAGATCTCTCTTTATGAAGCTGAAATGCTCTTATTTTAAATGAAGCCATTTATTTATATAAAAACTATTCTCAGTTGATGTAATCTGTATGAAAAGGGAGAGATGCCAGTCTTTTCCCTTTCTCCTCATTACAGCGAATGACGTGCTAATGTGACCCCGCCCACTGAGACCACGTGCTATTCAAACACTAATGTTGAGGCAAGCCATGAAAACACCCACATCAGATAAAAACATACAGTTTATTATGGATCTAACGTCGTCCTAACCTTTCGTCTTGCTGCTCAATCCTGGAAAAACATTACTTCAGTTACCAGTTTCATTTTGAGGAGCAGGCGCGTCGTTACGACATGGGCATTCGGAGCTTCAGCCCCGGATGTTTTTTTTTACAGCCCCGATCTCAAACTAAATTTATTTATTGATAAATATTATTCTTTTTAATCATTTTGTGTTTATTAAAGGTGGGGTTTACTGCTTTTTTTCTTTGCATGATTGTGTTTATAGGGTGCAATATAGCATGTGTCCGTGGTTTTTCTTTTTTAAAAGTCTTATTTTTCATAAATTTCACCTTTATTGTCAGCCGCGCTCTCCTCTGTCCCCTGAACAACCGGTTCACTTCCTGATTCTATGAAAACACTCCCTCAGAATGACGTTGTGGGCTCAGATTAGTTCGTTTGGGCTGGTGTGTTGTGATTGGCTAAACTGTCGCTCACGTTGTCCGGAAGGTTAACGCCCATTAGCTTTACGGGAGACGCGAGCTCCGGTCCAGAAGTAAATATATGTTGAGACTGCAGTATCAGTTTGAGGCAGAATCAGAACCGAGAAAGCCGCGATGAGAGAGTCAAACAGAACCTCACCACACACGGCTTCTGAATAAAGGTTTCTGAATGATAATTTGCTATATTTTTTAACTTTATGCACTGTTATGTTTACATAACAGCATCTGACTGGCAACGATAGCAACTGGCTGGCTACTAATGTTATACTCAAACAGCGTTGGCAGGTTTAACGTTCTTGATAGAATCAAAATAACGTCATAAAACATATTTAACATGAAAAATACGTTTACAACATTAGTACTTATACAAAATTCAGGTCCATAATGTTTGTACGCATTTGTCGTTGACACAAAATAGCATAACTGCTAGCCCATAAAGCCTATAAAGCCAGCGCTGGCATTTTAAAATAATAAAACACAAGGCTACGTCTGGAATTATACATGCAAATACATTTAAAATGATTAAGTCTTAGCCTACTTACAGGTTGTGTCCGGTTGTGTCTGCCTCTTGTTTTAAAGTTGGATCTGCTTCATGTTTAGTAACAGTTTCTTGTTGAATTTTGAACTCGTGGAGAATTCTGGAAGCTGTCTTCCGTAAAATGCGCAGCACAGAGAGCTAGATTATCGATCGTCACTTTCAGGAACATAATCAAACATAAATTGTATCCATTGTTGTCGAAGTACAGCGTCCGTGGGAAGTTCAAACACAGAAGACCTGACATCTGCGTGAACACAACTCACTCACGAGGAGCTGCTGAAATATGATCATGCCCTTTCCTGCATATTCCGGAGGAAGTGGTTGATGCAAATGTGTGGGTTAGTGACGTACCATAACCCAGCTGTAGTCCAAAACGAGATTCGTTTTGTAGGCAATTATACTTCCTGATTTTTAAAAGACAATATCTCTGCTTACACTAAACTTTCAGCGCTGCAACTTTGCAGATACTGTTCATGCACCAACAGCAACATTACACACCATTTAAAATCAAAAAAGTGAAATGGCAGTAAACCCGCCTTTAAACCAAATGACCAGTCTTTTAATCTATGCTTTGGAATCATGTATGTAAAGACGATTAGAAATGTATTCAAGCCTATCAAAATTACTATGGTTACTATGGTTACAGCACGCTGGATAGAGTGCGCACCAAGGAGAGAGAGAGAGCCATCGGTTAACTTACCAGCTCTAGGGCTTGACTGTCATTGTTGTTTTTGGCTTAGTAGGCTAGCTATTATGGACATTAGACACTTTTTAAAAAGTAAAATAAGGAGTCATGAACGATATCGAGGCGGATGGGAGTCGAGAAGAGTTATCAAACTTACTGGCGCCGTTTCCTCATCATTAGCTCAGAGTCGGTGTCTGGTGGAGGCTCTTCAGCAAACACTGGTCTAACTTCAATTAACCCTGTAGGCTACTCACTGTGGTATTAATGCAGAACATGTCCGTTATAAATTTAAGTACGTGGGACCTTACTATTTCTGCCAATAGCTAATCCATTTTGTGAGTCATAATCCGTTTTTCGTGCAGAATATAACATAGATGAAGTAGCCTAACTTCTGAATTGGCGATTGAAACACTGATGTGTAGGCTAAATTAACATTCTTCCTCTACAGATAACGAGTAACGTTAAATCAGGGGCCGATGGAAAGTAAGGATTTTAACTTATAGGAATCCCATCTTGCTTCATCCTATCTTTATTTTATGTTAGAAATTAAAAAAATTTATGTTAGTAAATTCCTACTTTTAATCGCTGTTTATGCGGCCTTTTTTTAATGAAACATAGCCTACACTTAAAATGGAGAATTAACAGCTTTTTATTGTTAACTGGCTGCGTCATTGTTAACAGTCGTGTGATTTAGTCAGCTTGATTAACATTATTACAATTTATTCCTATTTAACACAGACGTTCTACGCTAGAAACTATAATCTTAATTCATAAGTAATATATATATATATATATTATATATATATATATATATATATATATATATATATATATATATATACAAATGTATAATTATATAGCCTAGGCTAGACTTGTATGGTCCTCGAATGTGTTCAGCATTTACAAGTGTGGATCATTTATTTCAACATTTATCCTCATTCTCATATTTAAGAATCTGTTATCTGCTTGACAAATAATTTATGCTAGCCTACTGTCCACTGACATGCTTTTAAAGCTATTGTTATCCAATTATGACCTTCAAATACCCTAAAATGCACACATGTAGGTCTGAGAAATCAAAATTTTCTCTGGGGAGATACCCCGGACCCCCCTAACTACCTCACCTTTGAATGTGTGTGGTGGTAATCTGGGATGGTCTGGTTACAGTACCAGGGATGGGGGTCTTATCCAGTCTGCCCCCTGCATATAGGCATGTGATATACATTATTCTCTGTATTCAAAACATGTTATCTAATAATTACCCAGCCCCTGATGTTTCGGGTTCAGCCCCTGATGTTTTTCTAAACCTAAAAACGCCCCTGTTGAAAGACACTGGATTCAGCTGATGCAGTAACCCAGATAGCAAACAGTCATTGAAACAATGTTAAATCAATCTTAAATTTTCAACATTAAGTCATTGAATCAACATTGAACTCTGATGTTGATTCTACATCATTTTGCACCCTGTTTTAATTTTGAAACAACATTGAAATCCTGTCCATAGATCAACGGAATTTCAGTTGTATTTCAATCATAAGGAATATTGAAACTATGTTGAAATTTCAACTGAACTAAGGATCAACTTGATTTCAATGGAATTTCAATCATTTTTAAATGTTAATTTTATGTTAATGTAATGCCATAAATTAAATACCCTGCTTTATCTACAGCCACAGCCAGGATGGTAAAAAGTAATGGAACATTTGAAATCTCGTATAAAACACTGAACAAACTACACAAACAAATTCATTTTATTAGCCGTTTTATTTAAATAATCTTATTTACACTTCAATGTCCTCTGACGTCTGAATATTTTGCCATCCAGTCCCTTCTTCCAGGTCTGGCACATGTGAATTGGATGACGCGCCTGTCCCCATCTGCTGAGTAAGAGCACCTAAAACAGAAAATAAAATCACAATGCAAAAAATTAGTCTTTAAGTTAAACAGGAGATTATATTTATTTGCATTGGTACATCGCCCTCGTCCCCCTGCCTTGACACGAGGCCTGGTTGTCAGGCAACAGTGCGCGCAAAAATTGTGATATCGCATAAGCATAACGTTGCATTCATATATGGGATTTGTATTATGACGAGGTGGTCTAATCGGCATTCAGTTACAATTCAGAGACAGTTCTGCATTGAATAAAGTAAAGTAAGTCATGTCTTCTGTGTAATTCTGGCCCGCAGTCACTTCTGTGGAGTATAGCGCTAGGTCTAGGTTGGCTCTGCGCCAGGTGTTCTTCGCGGTCAAAAGAAATAGCGGTGCTGTCTGTTAATAGATTTCACGACACAAGCAATGAGTAGGCTACAGACATGTACTTTTAGCTAAATATCACACAATATCACTTGGAGGTTTTGCTAACATAATAAACTAGAAGAGAACTACAAAGTAGGCACTTTTGGCAGATTTTGACACAGTGGTAGCCTACATAGAGTTGGGTATTAGGACTAAAGTTTAATTTCGAATGAATTTGGACTTGTCACGCACTCGGATGAATTTGTACTCGACTTGGCACGACTCGGACATTTTAGACTCTGGAAAAATGTCCAAGTCCAGTTGAAGTCCAGGCACTGGAGGACACATTATTCAAAAACGAAAAGAAACTACTTGTGTTGTGTCCGCGTTGAGCATTGTAGCCAATCACGGACATGTATATTAAGCGCATGAACGCAGTGGGCAAATCAGGGGCATTTTAGAGTCAACATGCAGAGAATTCGCTCAAAATGTATGTTCAGAATCAGCACGAGCTTTATCCTTTTGCAAATCCACTCATACAAAGTCTAGACGCAATATAAATGAGAGATTCACTGTGCAGTGCGGATAACTTCAGTGATTATGACGGAGTTTTAGGGAGAGTGCAGAACGCGGTAAGTGATGGCTTAAAAGGAGCGCAATTGACAATCTAAATAATAATTTTGTTTTTCGTGCTTCTAGAGCACCAGTGGTTACGTTCACAACGTAAATCAAAAACAGTCATAAATGCATTTACATGTGGGAATTGAAGTATTACTCGACAGCATCAGAGGTAGGTGTATGAACGTCTTTACTCGGGGTTCACATGTTCAATATAGCATACACTTCCGGTACACGCACACAGCGTCTTACGTACACATGTATTACGTAGACTATCACAACATCCCCCCTGTTTAACATAAATGTGTAAACACCTCAGACAACTAATACAACAACAAGATTGCTTCTTTCTTTTTTCTGTATAACATTTCTTCTTAACAAAAATACCGTATGTCAAGCTTTTTTCAATAAGGTGCACATTACAACAATAATGAACAATAACAACCTGTTTGGTGGTTATATGTGCAAAATAAGCATTCAGTCCATATTTGGTATTCTTTTTACTGCTTGACTATTAATTCAGCTTTACACATAGTCCCTGTATTGCGCTGGCTTGACAATGATCCGTCCAGACCTTGTGCATGTTGGTCTTGTTGTTTCAGTACCTGTATTGTCTGCTTTTGTTTCAAGAGGTTGTGTGATTTTGTTTTCAACTGGATTATTTGGGCTTTGTTCAACCACGTCTCTTTTGGGTGTTTCAGCGAATTGTACCTTTTTCTGGACTTTCTGTGTGTGTGGTACATACATTTCACGGAGTTGGCTCCTGAGTACGTCTGACTGTGTTTCCATTTGGTGTTTGGATCAGGTAACTTCTCGGCTCCTTGCATCTTTCCACAATAGTACCTGGGTGCCATGTTTTCCTCTCCTTGTCCAGCACTCTCACACTCTGCCCACGAAACAATGGTGGTAAGTCTCTGCCATTACATTGATCATGGTGTGTTTTCATCTTTGTAATCCTTTTTCCAGGTGCTGTCTGTGTTCAAGTTTACCTGGATCAGCATGACTTGGTAGGAGTGTGGTGATTGGTCTGCCAAGGAGTAATTCTGCAGGGGATGGTAAATCACTATCAATGGGTGTCGCCCGCACCTGCATCAGAGCCACTTGTACATCTCCTTTGTGTTGTATTGTTTTTTTTATGATGGATTTGATGTGTCTCACATGTCTTTCAATAAATCCATTGCTTTTTGGGTAGTGTGGTGAGCTTGTGGTGTGTTCTATTCCCCAATCAGCTATGAATTTCCTGAAAGATTGTCCCGTGTACTGTGGTCCGTTGTCTGTCATTATTTCATCTGGTCGACCAAATAAAGACATGTAACTTTGCATTTTTTGTGCAACTGCATGGCTACTTACTGGTATGGGCATTTCATCAACTAATGGGTACTTGGAATACCTGTCCACGGTAAGTAGGTACTGATGTCCATGGATCTCGAATAGATCTGACGCCAGATATTGCCATGGCTTTGTGGGTGTTTTGTGTGGAATGAGAGGTTCCTTTGGTTGTGCATCTTGATTTTCTGCACAGGTACTGCAAGATCTGCACAGTTTCTCAATGTCTGTGTTTATCTTTGTCCAATACACACTTTCCCTAGCCAACCTGCGTGTTTTTCGATACCTTGGTGGGCTGCGTGGAGTTGAGTCAGAATGTCGCTGGTCATGGATTCTGGAATAAGCACTTGTCTGCCCTTAAATACAACTCCAGCTTCTATGGCAAGTTCATCTCGGAAAGGCCAGTAGCTGCGTAGGTCTTTTGGCAGGTCTTGAATTCTGTCTGGCCATCCCTGATGGATGATTTCTTTTAGCGCACTGAGCTTGGGGTCTTTTGCAGTCTCAGTTCTGAGAATCTCCTGTTTGTTTGGGGAGAAGTTTACAATTGCAACAGTATGATGCTCAGGGTCTTCAAACTCGGTATCCAGCCCATCAATTCGTTCATCCAGTTCAATGACTTCGTTGTTTTCAGGGTTTGGCAGGCGGCTGAGAGTGTCAGCTAGAATCATTTGACATCCAGGACGATACACGATGTTGTAATTGTATCCCTGTGTTTTGATCAGCATGCGTTGTAGCCTGGGAGGAGCAGCATGCAGAGGCTTTGTGCATATGGTGACGAGAGGTTTGTGGTCCGTTACTACGATGAATGACTTGCCGTACAAGTATGTGTGATATCGCTGCATACCATACACAATAGCAAGCATTTCTCTTTCAATGTTGCTGTATCTTGATTGACATTCAGTTAATGTCTTCGAACCGAAAGCAATGGGCCTGTTGTCTTGCACCAGTGCTACACCAATGCCTCTCTGTGAAGCATCTACCTCCAGTGTGAGGGTGGCTGCTGGATTGTAGTACTTTAAACAAGCATCAACAGTCACTGTTTTCTTTAGGTCATCGAAGTATTGCTGATACTCAGTGTCCCATACCCATTGTGAGTCACTCTTTAACAATCCTCTCAGATTGTGGGCTTTATCAGCAAACTTCGGTATGTAGGGTGACAGGTAGTTTAACATGCCCATGAATCGATGGAGGTCATCTTTGCTTTGTGGCGTTGGCATTTTTTGTATATCGTGGATTTTGGCTGGATCTGGTCTGATGCCTTTGTCTGTGTACAGGTTGCCAAAAAAGATATGCTCTGCTGTTTGATGATACATTTGTCACTGTTAAACACCAGACCTGTTTCCACAGCTCTTTCCATCAGGCTTGTCAGATTCCTGTCGTGTTCCTCTTCGTCAACTCCACAAACTGCAACATCGTCTGCTATGCTGATTACACCATGAAGACCTTCAAGAATTTGGTCCATTTTGGCTTGGAAAAGGTCTTGGGACACACTGAGACCAAATGGTAAGCGTCTCCAGCAGTATCTGCCAAAAGGAGTGCGGAACGTGGTTAGAATTTGTGACTCCTCATCAAGATGTATCGACCAGTATCCGGCTTTTGCGTCTAGCTTGCTGAACACTTTTGCATTTGCAAATTTGGGGTTAAGTTCTTCCACAGTTGGAATTTTGTGAGGGCACCTCTTCAGGCTTGCATTTAGTTTTTGAGGGTCTAAACAGATTCGAAGTGATCCGTCTTTTTTGGTGCTGAAGGCAAGGCTAGAACACCAATCTGTGTGCTCTTCTACTTTTCGCAGGACTCCTTGATCGACAAGTTCGTTCAGCTCATTTTGAAGTTTGTCCTTGATGTGGATACTGCATTTGCGTGGTGGGTCGATGAATGGATTAGCACCTTCCTTTAGGATGAGCTTTGCTGTGCCACTGAAACTGCCAATTTTATCAAACTGGTCTGGGTATTTCTCTTTTAGTTCTTCGATGCCTTTTATGTGTTGTTGGGTACTCACTTTTGTTTGTCGTCCTTCATGTCCATTGTTTTCTCTTTCAGTCATCACATCAACATTTACTGTCACAAGGCTGAGGAGCTCACTTGTGGGTAGTCCAACCACGGCTGGTCCAGGTACATCAACGACATAGAACTTTGCATCTATCCATCTGGAGTTTTTGTGCTGGCAATGCATGTTGATGGTTCCAAAGCAGGGGATCACATCACCAGTGTATGACGTCAATTTTACATTGGATGCTGATTTGAGATGTTCCATGCTTTGTGGTGATGCACCATACATCTGTTTGAATGTACGCAGTGGAAGCGTGTTTCCAGATGCCCCTGTATCTATCTTCAGGCGAAGCGTGTAACCCTGTCCTTGCAAGAGAGGTGGTTTAATATTCAGAGTTGTATATGCCTCATCTCTAGGTGGTTTCACATGGATGCTATGCATGCATTTTGCACTGATGGTGATGGAGTAAAAGTGTTGTTGGTATGTATACTCATCGTCTTTGGTGCTGTCTACAGTGCTAATGCTGGACTCGTCTTTGCGTTTGTGGTCTTTCCATGGGTGAGCGTGGCTTTGGTATCTGTTGCGTGTTCGTGACTTACTTCTTCTGCCCTGGCTGGATAGCTGTCTCTGTCGTCTGCTCTTTTTACAGCACTTTGCCCAGTGGCCTCTGTTACCACACATAGAGCATATATCATTGTATGCAGGGCACTGCCTTGGCTTGTGGTTTGTGTTGCAGTTTTGACACGTTCGTCCTCTTGTTACAGCATGGACATTTTCAGTCTGTGACATACCAAGTTGTTGTATCTGTTCATTACCAGCTGCTAAGGCTTCGTACTTTCGTCCCTCTGCTAGTACTTCGGCAATGGGGTGACCTTTAGGTTTGCTGTATAGGTCGTTTCTTAAGGAATCAAAAGGAGTACTGGCAATGATAAGTTCAACTAAGCGTTCATTGAGCTCATCGTCGGTGAATTGGCATTTCAGTGCTAAAGTTCTTGCTCTAGTCACAAAGTCATCAATGCTCTCACTTGGCTTTTGTCTGTACTGCATGAGATGGAGTCTGTGGATTCTGAAGTTCACATTTAACTTTAATTGCCCTTCAAAGAAATTCCACAAGGTGTCAGGCTCTCTCTTTCTGCATCACTAAGCCCACTTGCATTTAGTCGTTTTAATCCTTCATCTCCGATTCCTCTACAAATTTTCCTAGCTTGTTTCCCTGCATCCGTTATTTCTTCATCTTCAATGTACAGATTCATTTTTTGTTTGAATAAAGACATTGCTTCACTCAGATCAGGGTCAGACCAGTTCATCATTGGCAAATGAGCTGCCATTTTAACGCATTTATCTTGTACTCACGTCAACAGTAGTCGTTGGTTTTTATGAACAATTATCACGCAGACAATGCTCTTTTACGATCCCACACGTGTACAAGAGAGCGCGTCACAGAGTGGTCTCCCGCGGCATTCCACACAGCCATATAACGTTACACAGATTGGGCTTGCGGCAAAATTTTCTCGCTTCACTGGTCACGAACACTCACGCGGATGATGCTATAACGTTGTTAGTTGTTTTACCGCTGCCACCATGAAGTATTACTCGACAGCATCAGAGGTAGGTGTATGAACGTCTTTACTCGGGGTTCACATGTTCAATATAGCATACACTTCCGGTACACGCACACAGCGTCTTACGTACACATGTATTACGTAGACTATCACAACAGGAATGAATCCGCTAAAGTCTAGTCCTGAGTCATGAAATTGCGGTGATTGACAGTAACCATAGCAACATGAGAACGTGATAAACATAGCAACATTTTGGCGACAAATAATTGTATGATTTTTGTTACATTTACACTTTAGTCATGAGTTTACATACACCTTTCAGAATCTCCAAAATGTATTTTTTTTTCTTTTTATTGATAGGAAGGATCATAAAAACATTGTTTCTATTCAGTACTGCACTGAAAAAGCTTTTTCACATAACAGATGTTTAATGGCCTAGTCCACAAGACAAATTACTTGATTTTAATATTGTGTGTCATTACCTGAATGATCCACAACTGTTTTTTTTTGTAATGGATGTTCATGAGGAAAAACCCTCCTCATACACAAACATTACAAACCCTGCAAATATTTAGTGATGTTCAAGAAGGAAGCATCCATTAAGGATGGAACTGGATGTAAATTGGTTTAAATTGTTAAAATTAATTAATTAATTAATTAATTAATTTAATCCTGCCCTTCAGAGACTAAAAAAGATATTAGCATGTAAAACAAAATAATAAAAGTGTAAACATCACCATCATCTTGCTCAAAAATATACCCCTGGCTCTTAATGCGTCGTGTTGCATTCTTGAGCATTACCTTGCAAATTTTTCTTTTCTCTTTGCCCCTCAATATATTTTTCACTGTGTAAGAACATGTGGAGTGAGAGCGGAATGGCTTGTGGGATGTAGCAACAGTAACTAAGAGGGATGGGTCTTTGTAAAAAGTCCATTTCAAATCATTTAAATCTTTGTGGACTCGGCCGGACTCAACTCGGACTCGGATGTTAAGGACTCGGACTAAGTCCAACTCGGCCCTCTTTGGACTCGGACTTGGACTTGGACTCGAATTGTTAAGGACTTGGACTCAGACTTGGACTCGAACTAAGGTGGACTGCAACCCAACTCTAGTGGTACAACAAAAATCTATTTATCGCTACACCAACCATCATGTTAACGAACAGCCTATTTGATTTGGTACAATTCATTAATTTCAAACATTAGGCTAAGCAAGCTTACCTTTACACTTGTTCCAAGGGTGCAGAAATGAGCGGTGTGTCCGGTGCATGTTGGTAACACCCATTGATCTCCCGGTCAACCAAAAATCTATTGATTTTCAATCATATTTCCCGGTCAACTATATGTCGATGCATTTTCAATCACATTTCCCGGTCAACTAAATGTCGATGACTTTTCAACAACAATTAGTTTCCCGGTCAACTATAAATCAATTACTTTTCAACACATTCAGCGATCGCCCGGTAAACCAAATATCAATGCTAAATCAATCATAAACATAACAATAGATCAATGTTGTTCCAACATCGTTGCCATCAACATTAATAACATCAGGTTTTCATCGACAGGGTAATGTTGATTAAACATTAATTTTGCATTGAAATTTCGATATCAACCATAATGATGATTCAGATGGAAAAACAATGTTTATTCAATGTTGGCTTGCTGTCTCGGAAGTCATTATTCTTAAGTGCTTTGTTCTAATCGCGTTCAGTAAATATTGTCGGTAAACTCCACTGTTTAAATATCAAATGCGTGTCTGATAGGAAGGAATAGACGAATTCACAGACGCTCGCGCCGTGCGTTAATTCATTTAGCTCCTACATAACATTAGTAAGAGATAACGTCTCGGTTACTGAGTGTAACCCTCGTTCCCTGAGTAGGGAACGGAGACGTTACGTCAGAAGTGACGGAGAACGGGGGTTTCGCATAGAAAGCCAATCCTCTTCGAGAATTAAATCACGAGCCAATGGCAAGAAAATGCCTTGGGGCTGCGGAATTTGCATAGCGTACTCCGCCCCACCCTGTGGGTATAAAAGGAGGAAGTGAACGCAACCGCAGTATGTCTTCGCTGAGGAGCCAAGACTGAACTCGGCGTCTACCCAGCGGTACAGCAGAAGTGGCAAGGAGACGTAACGTCTCCGTTCCCTACTCAGGGAACGAGGGTTACACTAGTAACCGAGACGTTCCCTTCGTAGTCACTTCGAGTTACGTCAGAAGTGACGGAGAATGGGGGTCAATGCCATCACGCCATCTTCCAGCTGTCTTCCAGTGCCCTGCGAAAGTCTGGACTCCTGAACACATTATATTATACCAGGAGTTCCTACTTTAACACAGGAATACCAAGGTACACTGGGAAGCATATCCCGGGAGGAACATGCTACCAATGCCTGCCGAAGGAGGACTTACGAGTACACATGTGGCCGATTAGGGACTACACATGGAGAAACTGGAGCGCCAACCGCAGGTGGCAAGAACTTAGCTCCAGGTGTGGCAGATGGCTTGCCGAGGGAAGACACATGCTCAGGGAGGCTTACAGTGGAGAATACACATGTTACAGTTACCGTCAGGGAACCGTGAAGCATGGATGCACCTAGCCGGCACCATAGCAAGCGCAGTGGTGCCCGCATCATGAGTGCTGGAGGACTCAGGGCTTCATAGAAGACTCAACTGAGGAATATCGCACTTATCCAATCAGAGAGTGGAATGGCGAGCAAGCGAAGATACTTAAGCGGGTCCAGATACTGGCGGAAGCGGTACGTGAGAGGACACCGGCTCAATTCGCAGATTACTAGAATCTCAGCGAAGGTGTTAGGTGTCGCCCAGCCTGCAGCTCTGCAGATGTCTGTTCACGAGGCGCCATGCGCTAGAGCCCAAGAGGAAGCCACGCTCCTAGTGGAGTGGGCCGTCACACCCAAGGGGGCACGGCCGGCCTTGCTGCTGGTAAGACAAAACAATGGCATCCACTATCCAGTGAGACAGCCGTTGCTTTGAGAGAGCCCTTCCCTTCTGGCTCCCCCCATGACAGACGAAGAGCTGTTCTGAGGTCCTGAAACACTGCGTTCTGTCAACGTGAGTACGGAGTGCACGTACTGGACAGAGCAGTGCCAAGGCTGGGTCTGCCTCCTCCAGGGGCAGCGCTTGCAGGGTCACCACCTGATCCCGGAAGGGAGTGGTGGGGACCTTGGGCACATGTCCCGGCCGGGGTCTCAAGACCACGTGAGAGTAAGCCGGCCCGAACTCCAGGCACGCTTCGTCAACGGAGAATGCCTGCAGGTCCCCTACCCTCTTGATGGAGGCCAATGCAACCAGGAGTGCCGTCTTCATAGACAGAAATTTTAACTCTACCGATTGCAAAGGCTCAAAGGGAGGCCTCTGCAGAGCATTTAGAACTACTGCGAGGTCCCAAGAGGGTACCAGGGGGCAGAGGTGGAAAGAGTAATAAAAATTTGTACTCAAGTAAAAGTACTGTTACTTAAGTGAAATTTTACTGAAGTACAAGTAAAGTTACCAGTCTAAAAATCTACTCAAGTAAAAGTAAAAAGTAGCTCATTAAAAATTTACTCAGAGTAAAAGTTACCAAGTTACTTTTTTTTTTTTACAGTTGGGTGGGATGGAGGATTCTAGCTAGGCTAGTTAAAAAAAGACAAGGAAATAAACATCTAAAACTAGTTATTTTTAATTGAAGGAACACCTTTACAAATTAAAGTGCAATAAAATAAAATTATTTAAAGGATTTAGGGAGATACGAGTGATTTTAGAGCAGATCCACTGTTTTATTGTATACAATACAACATTTTAAACAATTCTACAACCACTGAATATGGCATGAACTGTGGATTCAGTAAAGCATCATTTTCTTAAACACAAACGACAGACTTACTACAAAACATTAAATCTAAATTAGGTCAATACTATATACCTTTCAAGACAAAACTGTGCCATTGTCAGATAAAAGACCTGGCGAATAACAAAACGTCAAATGAACAACATGGTGCATTCTTTTCTGTATACCTTTACAGTTTATTTGTGTGTCCATCTTTACACTATGAACTTTTTGTTAAGTTTGAGTAGCAGTTGGTTTTCAAAGTTAGTAGAGTTCATCCTTGCCCACTTTGCAGTGAATAACAGTCCAGCAGTGCTAAAGAGACGCTCACAGGCAGCTGAGGCAGGAAGACCAGTGTTGAGTTTGAGAGAAAGGTTTTTGATGTGTGGAAATGAGTTCAACAGATCCATTTTGTTTGAGATACAAGCAAGGTACCCATCTAGCTCCCCTGTACCTTGTGACCTTCTGGACTTCATTGAGGAGAAGAAATCTTCTTCATCTGATGAATGTTGCCCAACTTGCTCCACCGCTGACTCTGCCATCTGGTCAAGGTGTTGTCTACACATAGACCAGACCTGTTGAACAACACACAACAATGCATATTTAATATTTCTGTCACTGCAGAAACTGCAAAGATTAATTTTACTGAACTTACAACACTGTATTATTGAGTAGTAACAAAATAGACAAAACTGGGATTGATATAAACAACTGATTACACTATGATATAAAATCATACCTGCTTCTATCATTTCAGCCCTCTCAGTCCAGGTGTTCTTGAACTTTGGAAGAAGGATTGCTGCAGCAATCAGTTCAGGGTCTTGCATCATCCCACCAAAGCGCTTTTGGAACACCATCCTGAACTGTCTCTGATAAGGGAAGACACATTTTGGAGGATGTCTCCAATCTGCTGAGTTTTACTTGTAACTGGAAGATCACCGGCAGGAGCCACCCCATGTGTGTGTTGGTCTCAGACTGAAGAATGTTCAATGCCTTCACAACAGGTTTCATAACAGTGCAATACTCAGTAAGGAAAGCAATTTCAGCTGGACTCAGCCTGTAGGACATAAAAAAATATGCAACTTTTAAGAAATTTCTTGGAGGAATAGGTGTGGAATAAATATTTTTTTTTTTAAATTACAAGAAGGGGAACTTTGGGAAATTATTTTCATTTGTGTTGTTTTATTTGTGTACTTATTTGATATATATATATATATATATATATATATATATATATATTTTTTTTTTAAACTCACATTTTCACTTTGAATTCTTCACAGACATTTCTGATAGCCTCTTCGCCTTCGTCTTGTATGATCCTTATGATTCTCTCCACAGAAATGTATGTAGAGTTCCACCTAGTCTGATTTGGCCGGGATGAGCTGGAGCTTGCATTTATCTTCAACAATTTCTGCTGCCATGTATGACCAGACCTGTCTTGTTCCACATTGCTTGGCATTTCCCAAAGGCCGCTCGTGATAGCCGTTTGTATGCGTCATTGCTCTTTTCTGCCAAGGCAGCATCTGTTGTGGCGACTAAATTTAACAAGTGGCATGCACACCTTTGATGTGGAGGAAGCTGGTACTCAAGACCGCTGTCTTGTTCCAGGATGCCGAATGTGTCCAGGTAATCAGCTTCGTTTTCTTCAGAAGAGTCTTGATCTGATTCGGACTCTGCTTCCCTCGGTTTGGCTTTGCTCACCAAAAACACTGAATGCCTTGATGAAGTTTGAGCCACTGTCTGTTGTGGTTCTTACCACTTTCCCCTTATTTTATACTGACAATGAATGTCATCAAGAGTGCCTGCCAGGACATCAAAGGTGTGTGACCCTTTCAATCTCTGGCAAGCAAGTGCGGCGGATCTCCTCTCCAAGGTTTCCTCATCTATCCAATGAGCGGTCACCCCTATGAAACTTTGCTGGTGTGCAGTCCAGCAATCAGTAGTGGTGGCAACATAGCGGACTTTACTGAGGTGTGACAGCAAAGTCTTCTTCAACTGAGTGGCAGCTTCATCAATTCTGGTCCGGAGAGTGGGTCTGGATATGACCTTGCACTGAGGATTCAGTGCAAGTAAAAGTTCTTTAAAAGCAGGTTGTTCAACCAAAGAAAATGGATGAAGACCCTCACAAATGAAGTTGATCACGAGCTTGTCAACCTTTGTCTGTGGCACACGTTTGTTTGCACCCAGTGCAATTACGTCACTTATTTTTGCTTGCTTGGCTGAGATTTCTGGTGGTTCCAGGGTTCGCTTCCGTGTTGCCACAAAGTTACTGAAGGCATTCAGCTTTGATGGATGTTTCTCTGCAACCAAAACATTTTCATAATTTAAAATCAATGTCATGTTATTTAAACATGCTGAATTTTAAATATTTACATTTATAGATAAAAGGTTTGACATCACATTTTCTTTTACATTTCATCAGTGCACAATTCTTGCTCACTGAACATTAAGATAAGAATATGACTATGAAAAATAATGGATATATTAACATGTCTATACTAAATTCAATGTCATAGTCATTCATATTAAAAGGGGTAGTTCAGTAGTTTTGAAGTAGGCTTGTAAGAGGTATTTATGCCTAGCCAGTGTATTCACAGTGTAATGTCACAATTCCAAGTGAACTTAAAACAATCTTCACATAAACGCATTATAAAAAATGTGAAATTTACCTGTGGCCTTTCCTACCAGTCTAACAGGTAGTAGGATATACAGAAATATAAAACTGTCTGCACTTCATAAATAATAAATTAAATATAGAACAACTCCTTATTAAAGCTAACCTTTTCTCTGTTAACTTTGTAAATCATCAGTGTCTGTCTGCTGTCACTTTAAAATCTGCGAACTCGATTCTGGCGCGTGTCTTTCAGATGTCTGCGTCTCAATCACTTCCTAGTGCAGTCAGGCACTGATCATGGATTTGCCACATTCATGTAGGCTACATGATATACTGATTCACCACCTAGAAACTGACGAGTCGGTTTGAGCATGCATCCAACAGACAGCAGATTCTCTTGTCGCGCTAAAATGGTTTATATGGCATTTGTTTAATAGGAAGCGTGATTCATATATAACGCTAGACAAAAGATGATATAAAAAAGAACGGATGCTGGGTTAATTGCGTTAATATTTAAATATTTTTCAATCTGAACAAATCGCCTGCGTAACGCGCTTGACAGCACTTATGTTAAAGACTACAGCAATGCTTAAATCTAATGCAAAATCAGCAAATCTATCTACTCCAAATAACACTTTAATTCATTTTATATGACACTTAAATCGTGACATTGGAAATAGAGCTAGCTTAATTGTGCATTGACAATTTTGCCCCCAAATCCCTGTTAATTGACGAACCTTGTGCTAACAAGGTCACACACTCAAATGCATCAGCACAACAATCATGTAAACTAACTAAAGAAAAGGAATATTTACTGACTTACCTCAACATGCTTGCGGAGGTTTGACGTCGAGTTTTATATAAGCTGCTAGTTCAGTCGACTTGGGCAAAATAGTTTACACTGCATGATAAAGCTGTTGCCTTTCTTGCACTTGAAGTCAGAGTGGTCGCTAAATGTGGCCAGGGTTTGCTTCAAGTTCAGAGAAGTTGATGGCATTTCAATTTCAGCTGGGTCCGTTTTGTCCTCCATCATTCTTGGTTTAGCGCATTTGTTCTCCCGCCTATCATCAATCAAACAATCAAGTTTCCTGGCGCTATTTTTTTTTTTCGTTGATTTTTCTCTCTGACTCAGTAACGGATATGATCTAAAATGTAATGAAGTACAATACTTCAAACAGAACATACTGAAGAAAAAGTAAAATTACAGATTTAAAAAATTACTTTAAAAAGTAGAAGTACACAAAAAAACTACTCAATTACAGTAACGTGAAGTAAATGTAATTCGTTACTTTCCACCTCTGCGAGGGGACGCAGGTGGATTTAGTCTCCGCCCCCCTCAGGAACCTGATGACCAGGTCTTGCTTGCCGATAGACTTACCATCCACTGACATCATGAGAAGCGGCAATGGCCGTGACATAAACCTTGAGGGTGGAGGGCGACAGCCTACGCTCCAACCCTTCCTGCAGGAACGACAGCACGACACTGATCGGGCACTTCCGGGGGTCTTCTCCGTGAGAAGAGCACCAGCTGACGTAAGAGGTTCCACTTCAACGCATAGAGGTGTCTAGTGGAAAGACGCTCGAGCGAAGTGATGGTCTGCCGCCACCACAGGTGGCAGCGAGACTAAACCTGCCTCAGAGTGCCCCATCTCTGAGAGAGCAGGTCTTGAGGAATAGGCCAAGGAGGTGCTGTCGCGAGGAGACACGAGTTCGGAGAACCACGCCTTGGTGGGCCAATAAGGGGCTACCAGCAAGACCTGCTCCTCGTCCTCCTTGATCTTGCACAACACCCGTGCAAGAAGGCTCACTGGGGAAACGCGTATTTGCGTGGGCCCGCGGCCAGCCTGTGCGCCAGAGCATCTGTGCCGAGAGTACCCTCGGACCGGGAGTAAAACTGGGCGCAGTGGGATGAGTCCCGGGAGGCGAACAGGTCTATCTGTGCCTCCCCGAACTGGTCCCAGATCAGCTGGACCGTCTGGGGATGGAGTCTCCATTCGCCGGAGATAGGACGGACCCGTGACAGCTCGTCGGCCGCCAGGTTCCGGACTCCTGGAATGTAAACAGCACGAAGGGACCTCAGGTGCTTCTGACTCCATATCAGGAGGTGGCGAGCGAGCTGCGACATCCGGCGTGAGCGTAACCCCCCCTGGTGGTTGATGTACGCTACTGTAGCGGTATTGTCTGAACGGACAAGTACGTGTTGACCCTTGAGCAGTGCTCGAAAGCGGTGCAGGGCCAGGCGTACTGCCAGCAGCTCGAGGCAATTGATGTGCAAGAGACGCTGGGGTCCTGTCCAGGAACCCGCGGCTGCATGCCCATTGCACATGGCACCCCATCCCGTGGTAGACGCATCCGTGGAGACAACGAGATGCCTGGAAACTCGCTGGAGAGGGACACCTGCCCGTAGAAAGCTGAGGTTCGACCACGGGAAGAAGGTTCGGCGGCACGCTGGAGTCACTGGAACTCGGAGCGAGCCGCGATGCCATGCCCACCTCGGGACTCGATCGCGAAGCCACAGCTGAAGCGGTCTCATATGAAGCAATCCGAGCGGCGTTGCCGCGGCTGCAGATGCCATATGCCCCAGGAGCCTCTGAAAAAGTTTCAGTGGGACCGCACTCTTGCCCTCGAACTGTCGAAGACAAGTCAGCAGTGAGTGAGCGCGCTCGTTCGTGAGCTGCGCGGACATGGCGACCGAGTCTATCTCCATGCCGAGAAAAGAGATCCTCTGCACGGGGCAAAGTTTGCTCTTTCCCGGTTGACCCGAAGGCCCAGACGGGCTAGGTGCCGGAGCACCAGGTCTCTGTGTTCGCAAAGCTGGTCTCGAGAGTGTGCTAAGAGTAGCCAATCGTTCGAGGTAATTCAGGATGCGAACCCCGTGTTCGCGAAGGGGAACAAGGGCTGCCTCAGACAATCTTCGCTAAGACGCGAGGGACAGAGCTAACCCGAATGGGAGAGCAGTTCATAAGCAAACACCCACGCGGGTGCACAGTCCGAGCTCTGCTCCCCGACAGAAGAGACCAGGGAAGGACCAGCGTTCCTCGAGGGTCTGTTCTGCCGGGGTTCTGGCGATAGAGGGGGAGGGGAGCCGCGTAGTCCGGGGACGACACACGCTCCCTTCCGCACCCTCAGAGACAGAGAGGAATGAGTGGGGCGACACCATGGGGCATCGTGCGCACTCACTCCAGTCTGTGTGCTCAGTGATGATGTCAAGTCTTTCTTTAACCAACTCAGGGTGCTGCCCACCCGTGGGTGAGCAGCGGGGAGAGGAGAACAAAAGATTCTCCCCCGGCCCTCCACCGGGGGAAGGAGGGGGCCTGCTACCTCCTCCTGGAAAAGACTTGACGCCATCACTGAGCAGCCCGTCTCAGGAACGCCGCTTAGCCTGGCGTTTAGCGGGGCGCGGAGCCTGAGGGGGCTGTGACGCTCCTCTGCGGCCGCCTCGACGGCGCGGCCCGGGTGAAGGCTGCTGCTGGGGTCGCGCCGGAGGGAGGGGGGCCGCAGGAGGGCGTCCTCGGCGGCGAGCAGGCTGAGGCGGCTGCACCGACGGCTGGGTGGAGGCAGCAGCTGGCCGTCGGGGCAGGATGTGTTTGATCGCCTCCGTCTGCTTCTGGGCGGTCGAGAACTGCTGGGCAAAGTCCTCAACCGCACCGCCGAAAAGGCCAGCCTGGGAAAGGGGGGCGTCGAGCAGACGAGTCCGCTCAACGTCCCGCACTTCCGCCAGGTTGAGCCAAAGGTGACGCTCCTGGACCACACTAGTGGCCATCACCTGACCCAGGGAGCGAGCAGCCACCTTAGTCGCCCGGAGAGCGAGGTCAGTGGCCGCTCGCAGTTCGTTAAACGAACCCTGGTCAGTCCTGCCCTCGTGCATATCCCTGAGCAGTTTGGCCTGGAAGACCTGTAAAGTGCTCATGGCATGCAAAGCTGCAGCTGCCTGTCCCGCTGCGCTATAGGCCCTCGCCGCCATCGACGACGAGAACCTACAGGCTTTGGATGGGTGCTTGGGAGGCCCCCGGGAGGAGGCGCTCTGCGGACACAACTGCATCGCAACAGAGCGCTCTACCGGAGGGATCCCCGCATACCCACGGGCAGCCGCATCAGCGAGGGGAGGAAAGGCGGGGGAAGCTGACGGGCGGACACGGGAGGTCAAAGGAGCCTGCCATGTCTTCGTCAGCTCCGCATGCAACTCGGGGAAGAATGGTATTGGGGTCGGCTGTGGCCTTGCGGCGGCGGCTTTGCCCAAATACCACTCATCCATCCGTGAGTGATCGGGGTGGGGCGGAGGATTCCACTCCAACCCGATACTCACGGCGGCCCGAGAAAGCATGGCCGTCATCTCAGGATCAGACACGGGCAACGCTGGCACTCCTGAGGGAGGCAACGCCGCCGTATCCTCCTCCGAGGAATCGAGCCCGCCTTGTGATGCTGTGATCGACATCACATCCTCCTCTGGAGCACCGAACGAAACAGACGGTGCCTGCGAAGAAGCAGACGTCTGAACCGTTCCAGTGCTCGCTGGCTGCAACACTGTTGCGGTGGGTGTGGCCCGAGGAACTAGCGTCGGGGGTTTGTTCCACACTGTCACCGACAGATCACCCTGGCCGCGAACCGAAGAGCTTCCCCGGGTAGAGGAAGCAGATCGGGTAGCGGAGGCGGGGACTCTCACAGTAAGATCATTGAGTCTCGATCTCAGTGTTGAGATGGTCATATTCCCACAAAAGGCACATGACTCATCCACGAGGGCTGCTTTAGCATGACGAAGACCCAGACATACAAAGCAGCGATCGTGGCCATCAGATGTGGAGAGAAATCGACCACATCCAGAAGAACACGGGCGAACCATCTTTAAAAAGACGTGCCACGTGTAGCTCTTTTAGAGGAGAGGAGGAAATTCACTCTATCAGCGCTGAGGCGACCAGGGAGAAGCGCAAAGTCTGGCAGACCACTGCTCAGATCGCAGGCAATGCAGAATCTCGCTGGGTACCGCCGTCACACCAACGCTGGAGAGGACGCTCGTCTCGAAGAGTCTTGAATCAGTGATAAATGGCTTGTGGAGTGAAGAATGCTCTTGGCTCCGAAGCGAAAACATACTGCGGTTGCGTTCACTTCCTCCTTTCATACCCACAGGGTGGGGCGGAGTACGCTATGCAAATTCCGCAGCCCCAAGGCATTTTCATGCCATTGGCTCGTTGATTAAATTCTCGAAGAGGATTGGCTTTCTATGCGAAACCCCATTCTCCGTCACTTCTGACGTAACTCGAAGTGACTACCGAAGGGAACATTAGTTATGTAAAACCAAAACGAGTGTTTAAATATGATTAGGGATTGAATGAACGATGAATCGAGAACATTCATTTAGTTAGACAGTTTCTGCTCATATTATTTTCTTTTCAAGATGTTTTAAACTCTAACTTTGAACCAAACATTTCTACAAAACGGCCCATAACCTATTTGACCAGGATTTGTTTCCAGGTTTTGACTTTCATTTATACTTTGAATTTCAGGGTGGGAAATTAGCACCCGTCGAGGGCGTGTACTTTTTCGAAGTGGCGGGTCAATTTGCTGTGAATAGCCAGACACAGTGGCGGGTGGATTATAGTAATGCTGCGTTCGCACCAAAATCAAATACAGTTCCAAAAACTCGCATTCCACCGAGGGACCAGGACAGGAGGACCACCACACGCGTAAATGCGTCATTGAATGTAACCAACTAAACAAGCTGCGAAGTGTATTCATTGTCTACGGATTCGGACAGCCTTTGTCGAGATAACTCTTTGATTGGTTTTCAGTGCTGTGTGTCACGGCGCTGAAGAGGGTGGTTATACTGTATGAATTTATACACATAATGAGCTGAGAATACATTTTAAAAAAGTGTGTATATATATAGGCTAGCTGAGCTAAGCTGGTGCAGAAGATCCCTGTCCAGGATCCCGGGCTGCATGCCCATTGCACATGGCACCCATCCCGTGGTAGCACGCATCCGTGGAGACAACGAGATGCCTGGAAACTCGCTGGAGAGGGACACCTGCCCGTAGAAAGCTGAGGTTCGACCACGGGAAGAAGGCTCGGCGGCACGCTGGAGTCACTGGAACTCGGAGCGAGCCGCGATGCCATGCCCACCTCGGGACTCCGATCGCGAAGCCACAGCTGAAGTGGTCTCATATGAAGCAATCCGAGCGGCGTTGCCGCGGCTGCAGATGCCATATGCCCCAGGAGCCTCTGAAAAAGTTTCAGTGGGACCACACTCTTGCCCTCGAACTGTCGAAGACAAGTCAGCAGTGAGTGAGCGCGGCTCGTTCGTGAGCTGCGCGGACATGGCGATCAGAGTCTATCTCCATGCCGGAGAAAAGAGATCCTCTGCACGGGGCAAAGTTTGCTCTTTTCCCGGTTGACCCGAAGGCCCAGACGGGCTAGGTGCCGAGCACCAGGTCTCTGTGTTCGCAAAGCTGGTCTCGAGAGTGTGCTGAGAGTAGCCAATCGTCGAGGTAATTCAGGATGCGAACCCCGGTGTTCGCGAAGGGGAACAAGGGCTGCCTCGACAATCTTCGTGAAGGCAGGGAGGGACAGAGCTGACCCGAATGGGAGAGCAGTTATAGACAAACACCCACGCGGGTGCATAGCTCGAGCTCTGCTCCCCGACAGAAGAGACCAGGGAAGGACCAGCGTTCCTCGAGGGTCTGTTCTGCCGGGGTTCTGGCGATAGAGGGGAGGGGAGCCGCGTAGTCCGGGGACGACACACGCTCCCTTCCGCACCCTCAGAGACAGAGAGGAATGAGTGGGGCGACACCATGGGGCATCGTGCGCACTCACTCCAGTCTGTGTGCTCAGTGATGATGTCAAGTCTTTCTTTAACCAACTCAGGGTGCTGCCCACCCGTGGGTGAGCAGCGGGGAGAGGAGAACAAAAGATTCTCCCCCGGCCCTCCACCAGGGGAAGGAGGGGGCCTGCTACCTCCTCCTGGAAAAGACTTGACGCCATCACTGAGCAGCCCGTCTCAGGAACGCCGCTGAGCCTGGCGTTTAGCGGGGCGCCGGAGCCTGAGGGGGCTGTGACGCTCCTCTGCGGCCGCCTCGACGGCGCGGCCCGGGTGAAGGCTGCTGCTGGGGTCGCGCCGGAGGGAGGGGGGCCGCAGGAGGGCGTCCTCGGCGGCGAGCAGGCTGAGGCGGCTGCACCGACGGCTGGGTGGAGGCAGCAGCTGGCCGTCGGGGCAGGATGTGTTTGGTCGCCTCCGTCTGCTTCTGGGCGGTCGAGAACTGCTGGGCAAAGTCCTCAACCGCACCGCCGAAAAGGCCAGCCTGGGAAAGGGGGGCGTCGAGCAGACGAGTCCGCTCAACGTCCCGCACTTCCGCCAGGTTGAGCCAAAGGTGACGCTCCTGGACCACGCTAGTGGCCATCACCTGTCCCAGGGAGCGAGCAGCCACCTTAGTCGCCCGGAGAGCGAGGTCAGTGGCCGCTCGCAGTTCGTTGAAACGAACCCTGGTCAGTCCTGCCCTCGTGCATATCCCTGAGCAGTTTGGCCTGGAAGACCTGTAAAGTGCTCATGGCATGCAAAGCTGCAGCTGCCTGTCCCGCTGCGCTATAGGCCCTCGCCGCCATCGACGACGAGAACCTACAGGCTTTGGATGGGTGCTTGGGAGGCCCCCGGGAGGAGGCGCTCTGCGGACACAACTGCATCGCAACAGAGCGCTCTACCGGAGGGATCCCCGCATACCCACGGGCAGCCGCATCAGCGAGGGGAGGAAAGGCGGGGGAAGCTGACGGGCGGACACGGGAGGTCAAAGGAGCCTGCCATGTCTTCGTCAGCTCCGCATGCAACTCGGGGAAGAATGGTATTGGGGTCGGCTGTGGCCTTGCGGCGGCGGCTTTGCCCAAATACCACTCATCCATCCGTGAGTGATCGGGGTGGGGCGGAGGATTCCACTCCAACCCGATACTCACGGCGGCCCGAGAAAGCATGGCCGTCATCTCAGGATCAGACACGGGCAACGCTGGCACTCCTGAAGGAGGCAACGCCGCCGTATCCTCCTCCGAGGAATCGAGCCCGCCTTGTGATGCTGTGATCGACATCACATCCTCCTCTGGAGCACCGAACGAAACAGACGGTGCCTGCGAAGAAGCAGACGTCTGAATCGTTCCAGTGCTCGCTGGCTGCAACACTGTTGCGGTGGGTGTGGCCCGAGGAACTAGCGTCGGGGGTTTGTTCCACACTGTCACCGACAGATCACCCTGGCCGTGAACCGAAGAGCTTCCCCGGGTAGAGGGAAGCAGATCGGGTGAGCGGAGGCGGGGACTCTCACAGTAAGATCATTGAGTCTCGATCTCAGTGTTGAGATGGTCATATTCCCACAAAAGGAACATGACTCATCCACGAGGGCTGCTTTAGCATGACGAAGACCCAGACATACAAAGCAGCGATCGTGGCCATCAGAAGTGGAGAGAAATCGACCACATCCAGAAGAACACGGGCGTCCCATCTTTAAAAAGACGTGCCACGTGTAGCTCTTTTAGAGGAGAGGAGGAAATTCACTCTATCAGCGCTGAGGCGACCAGGGAGAAGCGCAAAGTCTGGCAGAGCCACTGCTCAGATCGCAGGCAATGCAGAATCTCGCTTCGTCACACCAACGCTGAGAGGACGCTCGTCTCGAAGAGTCTTGATCAGTGATAAATGGCTTGTGGAGTGAAGAATGCTCTTGGCTCCGAAGCGAAAACATACAGCGGTTGCGTTCACTTCCTCCTTTTATACCCACAGGGTGGGGCGGAGTGCGCTATGCAAATTCCGCAGCCCAAGGCATTTTCATGCCATTGGCTCGTGATTTAATTCTTGAAAGAGGATTGGCTTTCTATGCGAAACCCCGTTCTCCGTCACTTCTGAGCGTAACTCGAAGTGACTACGAAAGGGAACATTAGTTATGTAAAACCAAAACGAGTGTTTAAATATGATTTGGGTATGTGAATGAACGTATAAACGAACATTCATTTAGTTAGACAGTTTCTGCTCATATTATTTTCTTTTCAAGATGTTTTAAACTCTAACTTTGAACCAAACATTTCTACAAAACGGCCCATAACCTATTTGACCAGGATTTGTTTCCAGGTTTTGACTTTCATTTATACTTTGATTTTCAGGGTGGGAAATTAGCACCCGCCGAAGGCGAGTACTTTTCGAAGTGGCGGGTCAATTTGCTGTGTATACCAGACACAGTGGCGGGTGGATTATAATAATGCTGCGTTCGCACCAAAATCAAATACAGTTCGCAAAAATTCGCATCCACCGAGGGACCAGGACAGGAGGACCACCAGACGCGTAAATGCGTCATTGAATGTAACCAATAAACAAGCTGCGAGTGTATTCATTGTACGGATTGGACAGCCTTTGTTCGAGTAACTCTTTTGATTGGTTTTCAGTGCTGTGTGTCACGGCGCTGAAGAGGTGGTTATACTGTATAATTTATACACATAACTAAGCTGAGAATACATTTTAAAAAAGTGTGTATATATATAGGCTAGCTGAGCTAAGCTGGTGCAGAAGAAAGGGAAATTATTTTAAAAAATGTGGCGACATATTCCCGTGTTAGGAGGCCCGCAGCGGAGTCAGCAGTTATAAATAAACAACTACAAACTGGAGGCGAAGTGAAGAAAACGAAAAGGTACTTTTCTAACAAGTGGCGCATTGATGACCAAGGGAAACCAGAGGGAATGGTTATCCTACCTTCCGACGACCAGTCTATGCACTGCACTTACTGTCAAACCTACGCGTCTGCAGAAAATGTAAATAATTTGTTCGTAAGAGGAACGTCTAATCTTAAATTAGAGGCAATAAAAGACCACGAGTCTTCCAAGTCGCATATTAAGTGCACGGCCATACAGCTGGCGAAGAGCGGAACCCAGGAGCAGAGTGTGGCAATGAAGGCTATCTGCTCTATGCAAACGGCACAGTTGGACCGAATGAGAACTCTGTTCATAAACGTCCATGCAGATCGGAAAAAAGGGCAGACCCTTTCAGGACTACGTTTGGATGTGCAAGTAAGTAACTTAAATTAACTATTATTAACGAACTAACTCTAAGTTGTGTTTTGTTTTGTTATGATTGCAGCATAACTCCCATAAGATAAATGGATAAAACGAATTACATATTTGTAGTAGGGTTGGGCGACCCTAGAGGGTTAATAAAAATCATATCTCGGTATTTATTGGTTAAATGTCGATATATCTCGGTACTTTTTACATTCTAACATTGTGCTTTTGTTTTAATTTTCATTTTTAGTTTAGAATTTTGTTAATGTAAAAACAAAAGCATTATTTTTGTTTTTAGATTGTAATGTCACAAACTAATTATATTAGCCTGCATTTGATTACCCCATTATAATGATCACTTTCATAAAAATACAGCCTATAGATGCATTAAACAGTGCAAGTATCTGTCAATCAGCAATAGTATTTTTCAGATGTGCTCGTATCAAACTACTGTATCAATATAAACGTTAGTGCCTCATTCCATATAATTTCAAAAAAGATATCGATATATCATACAAACTCAATATACCGCCCAGCCCTACATATTTGTAATGGAAGTCAATGTTATCAAAGTCACAGTTCTCATTCTAACTCCTTTCTGAGTGGATGAGCAGAAAGGACTGGTGATAGGGAAAACTTATCAGAACAAGAAGCAGGCCAAGGTTTTTATGAGCTACATTGCTGAGGTGTCGAGGAGGCAACTTAAAAATAAGATTGATCATTCAAAGTATCTGGCAATTATGTCAGATGGATCAACTGACAGTGCATTGTTGGAGGAAGAGCTTCTGTATACCAGAATGAGCCAAGCAGGGAAAGTCGAGGCGCAGTTTGTTGGAATCCAGGCTCTTGAAAAGCCAAATGCAGAGAACATCACAGCAGTCATCATACGGATGATGAGAGAGGTGTGTGAGGATGATGAGAGTTGGCAGGAGAAACTGGTTGCTTGTGCAACAGATGGAGCAGCAGTGATGACAAGGTCCAGAAGTGGAGTGGTCAGCAGACTACGTGGCGACAAGTCCTATATTGTGGGTGTCCATTGCATAGCCCATAGGCTGGAGCTGACATTTAAGGATGCAGTGAAGAGTTGCCCTCTGTGCATAAAGTTGCATGACCTCTTTTCTTCCCTCAATGTGTTCTATCACAAGAGTCCACTCAACAGAGCAAACTTGAAAAACAGCTTCAAGGTGTAAGGAATAAAGCCACTCATTCCAACTAGAATTGGAGGTACCAGGTGGCTTGCTCATCTCTTCAGGGCACTGGACCACTTCCTCAGAGGGTATAGGGGCCTAATCCAGCATTTAGAGCAGGTACAGTAGTATAGGCTAAGGCAAGGTGATCATTTTAGTTTAAATTAGTTGACTGAAGTTAACAACTCAACATTATGGTACTAATAATCAATAATTTAATAGTTGAACATAATTGATTAAAATGTACAATTGTGTGTGTAAGATCCAGTCACCAGATTCGGAGGGGGTGAATCCTGTGCAGAGGAGCAAGGCGTGCAACTTTTACCAAACAGCAAAGCATCCATGTGTTGTGATGTTCAGCTGCTTTATGCACGACTGCCTGACCCACCTCAGCAACCTGTGCATCCATGCAACGGCCAACTCTAACAGTGGCAGAGGTTCAGACCAGCCTTATAGCCTCACAGGCTGTCTTAACTAAACACAAGAACAGGTGTGTGTGTGTGTGGGGGGGGGTTGTTTATATGATTTATGAGGACACAAGTTTGTATAATGACATGTGTATTACACTGGTATTACAACTTATTGGTGGTTTATGAGGACATATCAAAAGTCCTCATAAATCAAATGGCTTAAAAAACATAAAAAACAATGTTTTATTAAAAAATAAAAAATGCAGCATGTCTCCTGTGATGGTTAGGTTTAGGGATTGCGTTAGTGTAGGGGGATAGAATATATAGTTTGCACAGGATAAAAACTATTACGCCTATGGAGAGTCCTCATAATGCTGTTGCACCAACATGTGTGTGTGTGTGTGGCAGAATATTTTTAAATATAATTAACATTGTTTTGTTGTGTATTCAATTATAAGACCTGGACCCAGGCTTAGGGCATGCCTAGAAAATCCAGCGAACACCTTTGAGGGTGTAACCTTGGCAGCACCCAGAGATGACCTCTCCCTGGCTCGTGTAAACTCCGCAAAGGACAAGCTGATAGACAAATTTTGCAGCAGTATGGCGACACGATTTTGTGACTTCAGCTCTGGAGTACTACATGCTTCCAAACTGGTGGATATCACAAGCTGGCCTGATGCAGACAGATGTGAAGGTTATTATCAAGCACAATGTTAGCACATTTAACATGATATGTATTTTACATCTTGAAGTTGAAACCTTTTACTGTTTGTGCAACCTTAAGTTTTCCTTGTGTGTGTCTGCAGATTTTGGAGATGCAGATATGGAGTGTCTTATAAAGCACTTTGGCCCACTATTGGCCTCCTCTGGGGCCAATTTGGATCTGATTCCAGACCAGTGGACATTCCTCAAGAGCAGTTTGTACCAGCAGCATCCGAACATGAAACAGCTGACCTGGCCAAGAGATAAATTGGAGACTGGGAGGCCAGTGCCACGATTTCCTTCAGCTTGTCGATGTATTACTGTGTATTCCAGCCTCCACAGCAGACTGTGAACGGGGTTTCAATTTGATGAAACAAGTGAAGAGTGACTGGAGGTCAGGTCTGAGGTCGGACACACTATCTGACCTGCTCACAGTGCAGCTGTCCAGCCCTGACATTGAAGACTTTGATCCTGACTCAGCCATACAGCTGTGGCATCAGGCCGTCAGAGCGAGGAGGCCAGATTTCATGGAAAGAGGAGCCAAGAGAGAAAGACTCAACTTGAAGACGAGGAGACATCTGAGGAGGAAGATGATGACTCTGAAGAAGATTAAAGTGACCCTGAAGAAGACTAAAGTGACACTAAATGTTACTGAGAGATGAGTCAAAATTATTTGTTTTGTTCATGAAACATGTAGGCCTTTGTGTTTGCCTATATTAATAAAATACATTAATAATACATTTTTTTTGAAAAAACGTATTGAAGCAATTTCTTTCATGCAATTTGAATTCCGGAAAAAGTGGCTGGTAAAAAATATAAGTGGCTGGTAAAATTGGGCATCCACCAGCCACTGTGGCTGGTGGACAAAAAAGTTAATTTCCCACCCTGTTGATTTTATATTTATATGAAGAGTTTAGATGCAAAAGCCTCTGTGCCATTTGACATTTTCTTCTATAATTTTTAGAATTATCATTTTTAACAAGCTTGTATAATTAAGTTCAGTAATTTCACTTAAATTGCAATGAAGACTACCTATTAATTGTCATTTAAGTGAAATTACTGAACTTAAATATAAAAGCTTGTTAAAAAATGATCATTCTACAAGAAAATTTTAAATAGCACTTAGAGGCTTTTGAACTTTTGAATCTGAACTTCTCATTTATATATATATATATTGTCCTTTCAATTTTTCTTGTCTGACTCACCTGAATGAAAGGCTCATTATTGTGTGTCTTTGTCTCTCTGGTGAGAATCACCTAATTATTCATGATCGGGCTGGCCTGTTCACGCCCATTCGCTAATTGCCTTGACAAACAAAAAAAATGTTTTTCACAATATAACCCAATTCACAGTTTTATGTGAACGATTAGGAGGATGATTTTCAGATCATTGTGAAGAAAAAACCCTAGGCAACAACATCAATTAGTCAAAAGTCTTAAAGTCAAAGTCAAAATAACAACGCATAAACAATATTCTCTCAAAAATACAAACATGTTGCCCATACATCATGGTTGCCCTGTTTCTGCTAAATATAGTGTAATTTCACCTGTGCCATTAATATGTTTATAAGCAGCTGAAAAAAACACAGATGTCAGGGCATGTCAGAACATCTCAAGGAGGCCAAATAGCCCCTCTCCCCAGAGGGTTAACTGAGGGTGCAAAAGTGATATCACTTTGTAATGTTGAATCAGTGCTATTACCGTTGATTTTTGGTTGAAATCTCAACATTGCTTCACCATTAACTGAGGGTGCAAAAGTGACGTTGAAACAATATCACTTTGTAATGTTGAAGCAATAATAACACCATTGATTTGTGGTTGAAATCTGAACATTATTTCAAAATTAACTGAGGGTGCAAGTAGTGATGCTAAATCAACATCACTTCCTAACGTCATTTCAATGTAATCAGCGTTGACACATCAACACTGACTCAACATCTGGGGCAGATATTTGTGCATAGGCGTAATTTACAGGAGGGACGGGTGGGACATGTCCCCACCACTTTTTGCCAGGGTTGATTTTGTCCCCACCACTTTTGAAACATCTCGCGGCACAGATGTACCAATACAAATAAAACATCTCCAGTTAACAGCATTCGTTTCATTTGTTTGTTAAAGGCCATCTTTCAATTTAATTTTTTTTAATTTATACAAAATCTTGTATGAAAATGGCAATTTAAAAAGACATACATAAGAATATGTTTACAACACCCACAGGCAGAAATTAAGAAAAAAGAGTACCTATTCTAAACGAGGCTAAAAAAACGCCCTTTTCCAGAGAACGCGTCATATGACGCAAGGACAGGTAAACAAGTAGGCGTTGCTGCCCCCTGGTTCTCAGTGTGGGTTTACGAAGTCTGAGAGGTGGTAACAGAAAAGAAGTGCTTGTATCTTTATAGTTGAGTTGTTTTGAATTGTCACAATGGTGAATTCTTGTGTTTGTTTTGGATGCAACCACTCTAACTTGTCTGGTCATAGGGTCCACCGATTTCCAAACAAGAAACACAAAGATTTTCGTGCTTGGGTACGTTTCGTCCAGGCAAAGAGAAGCAATTTCGCTGCCTCCTCGGTGACAAGACACACGGTGGTATGTGAAAAACACTTCACACCGGACAGCTACAACCAAGGAGATCTTATGGAATGTCGCATGGGATTTCGACAAAGAGAGTGGGTTAGGCAGTGGGTTAGGCACCGAGCTGTGCCATCGGTGCATGCAAGTCCACCAGCAAAATCTGGCGGGAGTGAAGGGTCTAACGTTAGCAGCACTAGCAGAGAATCGGCGCGTCAAAACGGGAGCTTTGCACAGTAAGTCTTATAGCTAATACCTTATATGTTGCATCGAAATGTAGCTCTGCATGTCATTTCTGCAAATATATTTTTCTTGACGTTATAATGAATTAGCCTTGGCATGACTTTTGCTGACTGTACGTTAACTGTTCTGACTTGAGAAGTTAGCACCACGAACGCACGCCGTCAGCTTACTCTTGTTACGTTAACCCCATGAATCTCTTAATAATAGCAATACAAATACGTGTTTTTTTCCTGCGAGACGGGATAAGACACAAAATCAATGCATCTCTATTATTGTGCGGGAATACATTTGCGGGCGGAAGTGTAACACACGTTGCGGGAACGGGTGGTAATGGTCAGAAATTCGGCGGGCGGGAACGGGTGGTAATGGTCAGAAATTCGGCGGCGGGAACGGGTGGTAATGGTCAGAAATTCGGCAGGCGGGAACGGGTGCTAATGGACAGAAATTCGGCGGGCGGGAACGGGTGCCAATGGTCAGAAATTCGGCGGGCGAGAACGGGTGGTAATGGTCAGAAATTCGGCAGCGGGAACGGGTGGTAGATGGTCAGGAAATTCGGCGGGCGGGAACGGGTGCTAATGGTCAGAAATTCGGAGGACGGGAACGGGTGCTAATGGTCAGAGATTCGGCGGCGGGAACGGGTGCTAATGGTCAGAAATTCGGCGGCGGGAACGGGTGGTAATGGTCAGAAAATCGGCGGCGGGAACGGGTGCTAATGGTCAGAAATTCTGCGGGCGGGAGCGCAGGACTCAAGTTACCTCCTGACACTTATTTTATTGAGTTAATAAGATAATCTTTTTGGAAACGCATCCAAGTAATGCTTTACAATATAAGTTTTCTGGTTTTCTTAGTTACAACGAAGTTGCCTTGGTTTTCTTTGTCCGTTTGTTCCGGCTGCTAAACACCTTTGTACTTCCATTGGTCTATGGCGGTTACGTAATTGGTAGGTGTGCACGGAGGCCCCGCCCTCTTTCACGTGAAAAACTTTTCTGGTTCATTTGGCCTTTTCAGTCGGTTCAGGTCAGACGTAAAGTGAGTAAAAGCATGAACACACTGGATTAAGTTGTACTTCTGATGAAACGAGACAGTGACACTGTTTTTCATGTTGAATTCGGAAAAGTGGCTTGATTTAAGCTATATATTGTAAAGCGATATACAAATAAACGTTATGTACCTTTACTGAAGTGCTGTGGAGCTTGTCCAAAGATCCACATTGCTATGATCAGCAGCTTTTCTTATGCTTTATTAAAATGCTTCCTGTTTTCTCAATTTTGTTGTGTGTTTATTTTGTTATTTGCAATTTTCCGAATCTAGGCTACTAGCCTTTAACCCGCTAAAATTCCAACGCGTGGCCCATCAGTCGTCTCATTTTACAGCCGTTTTCACTGAAAAGATACGGGTTATATACGGCATTTCAGTCCTAAATTAGTAGTGATATTTGTAGTATCACTACTAATTTACTGTTCATCTTTTATAAAGACAAACACATCAGATGCGTGTCTAACATTACCTCTGAGTGCAGGTGAGGAGTCATTCGAGCTGTTCTCGGTGAACCAGGAGCTGGAACACGTCGAGAAGCAGATCCGCGGTCTCCTGGTGAAGCAACCCGAGCTGTTGGATTTGGCGTTCAACGCTTGAAGCATCACACGCCGATGCTCATAAATCAGTGGTCTAGTAACGTTAACTCTTTGACTCCGACCTCGTCCACTCCGCGTGGGTTCTTGATGTCGATGCACAGGTTCGGAGATCCCTGAACGGTGACAAGCGCATCGGAGCTGTTGTGCTGCACACGGGAGTGAATGACATAAGGCTACGGCAGACGGAGGTTCTGAAGAAGGACTACATGAGCCTGATCAAGACGGTACGCACCACAGCGCCTAAAGCAACGACCATCATGTCTGGACCTCTTCCCACGTACAGACAAGGAAAGGAAAGGTTCAGTAGACTATTTGCACTTAATGAATGGTTAATGTTATTGTGTAATGAACAGAAACTGCTCTTTGTAAATAATTGGCATCTGTTTTGGGAGAGACCGAGGCTGTATCGGGCAGACGGTCTCCACCCCAGCAGAATCGGAGCGGGTGTTTTGTTGGACAACATCTCCGAGACGTTACGCACCAGATGACTAGTAAGTCAAAGTCCAAATCACAGCCTCTGTTGTCCAAACTTAACCAATATGCATAGTGTGGAGCGTTATATAGAAACTGTGTCCATTCCTCGTTTAGTGAATCCAAACAATAAATCTAGTGTAGGATCTAGCAAAAATCGTATTGTAATTAAACCAGAAAATCTAAATATCAGTGAACAAAAACAATTTTTAAAGCTAGGTCTTCTAAACATTAGATCGCTCACACCTAAGGCAGTTATTGTAAATGAAATGGTCACAGATAATAATTTTGATGTTCTATGCCTTACTAAAACCTGGCTTAAACCAAATGAATATTTCGGTCTAAATGAGTCTAGTCCACCAGGATACTGTTATAAGCATGAGCCCCGTCTGATCGGCTGTGGCGGCGGTGTTGCAACAATCTATAAAGATATTTTTAATGTTACTGAGAAAACAGGTCACAAATGTTACTAAATGTTACGGCTAAATGTTACGCTCTTAGATGTAAGAAAGAAATCCATACTATCTCTAGCCTTGGCTACTGTATATAGACCTTCAGGGCCATATGCTGAATTCCTAAAAGAGTTTGCAGACTTTCTCTCGGATCTATTGGTGAATGTCGATAAAGCAATAATTGTTGGAGATTTAGCATACACGTAGATAATACAAATAATGCTTTAGGGGCTGCGTTACAGACTTATTAAACTCCTATGGGGTCAAACAAAACGTCAGTGGCCCCACTCATCGTCTAAATCATACACTAGATTTAATTATATCATATGGAACCAGTCCAACTGATATAAGATATTATACCGCAAAGCGATGATGTCACTGATCATTACATGGTGACTTGCATAATACGTACTGCTGAAATATGTCATGTTGCGCCACGTTATAGACCAGGCAGAACAATCCTTCCAACCACTATAGATAGAGTCTCAAATAGCTTACCTGATCTATCTAAGCTGCTAAGTGAACCCAAACAAACAGATGAATTAGAGGAAATGACTAGCAGTTTGAGCACCATTTTCACTAGTACATTAGATATTGTTGCACCAATTAGATTAAAAAAGGTTACAGAGAAAATTAAAGCACCCTGGTACAACAGTGCTACGCATGCTATCAAGAGAGAAACTCGAAACTTAGAGCGTAAATGGAAACAAACTAATTTAGAGGTCTTTAGAATCGCGTGGAAAGACAGTATGTCACGTTATAAAAAGGCTCTAAAAACAGCCAGGGCTGAGCATCTCCGCAAACTAATAGAAATAACCAAAATAATCCAAGGTTTTTATTTAACACCGTGGCTAGACTAACAAATAAACAGACATCACCAGAGCAAAATATACCGTTACAGTTTAGCAGTAATGATTTTATGAATTACTTCAATGAGAAAATAGAAAGCATCCAAAACACAATTATAAATGTACAATCCTCTATGGTGTCTTATGATTCAGCCTCAATTATGGCCCCTCTAGAACAACTACACCACTTTACAACGATAGGACAGGAAGAGCTAAATAAACATATCATTGCATCTAAACCAACAACATGTTTATTAGATCCAATACCCACTAAACTACTGAAAGAAGTGTTACCTGTAGTGGAAGAGCCTCTCCTCAATATTATTAACTCGTCTTTATCTTTAGGTCATGTTCCAAAAATATTCAAGCTGGCAGTAATAAAACCTCTCATTAAGAAACTGCAATTAGATCCAAATAACTTAGCAAATTACAGACCCATTTCAAATCTTCCATTTATGTCCAAAATACTACAAAAAGTTGTGTCCACTCAATTGTGCTCTTTTTTGCAAGAAAATGATATCTATGAAAAATTCCAGTCAGGATTCAGACCGCATCATAGTACAGAAACTGCGCTAGTTAAAATTACAAATAATTTACTTTTAGCTTCTGACCAAGGCTGTATCTCAATACTAGTCCTATTTGATCTTAGCGCTGCGTTCGACACTATAGATCATAAAATACTCTTGGATCGACTACAAAACTACACTGGTGTTCAGGGACAGGCATTAAGCTGGTTTAGATCGTACTTATTGGACCGTTATCATTTTGTTTGTTTAAATGGGGAAAGATCAAAGATAACGCCAGAAGACTATGGAGTACCGCAAGGATCGGTTTTAGGCCCTCTGCTATTCTCAATATATATGCTGCCACTTGGTAATATTATAAGAAAACATGGAATTAATTTCCACTGTTATGCTGACAACACTCAACTATATATTTCATCACGACCAGACGAAAACACTAACTCATCTAAATTGACAGAGTGTCTGGAAGATATAAAATGCTGGATGACGCGTAATTTCCTGCTATTAAATTCAGATAAAACAGAGGTATTACTTATTGGTCCAAAAAACTACTCGCAAAACCTCTTACAATACAACTTTAATATAGATGGATGTCCTGTTACTTTATCCACTACAGTAAAAGACCTGGGTGTTATACTAGACCATAACTTGTCTTTCGAAAATCATATTTCATATGTTACAAGAACAGCCTTTTTCCACCTTAGAAACATTGCTAAGCTACGTAACATGCTATCTGTTTCTGATGCAGAAAAGTTAGTTCATGCATTTTTGACCTCGAGACTAGATTACTGTAATGCTTTATTAGCCGTTGTCCTGCATCCTCAATAAACAAGCTACAGTTAGTCCAAAATGCAGCTGCTAGAGTTCTTACTAGGTCAAGAAAATATGATCATATAACACCGATTTTATCATCTCTACACTGGCTACCTATTAAGTTCCGTATCAACTACAAAATACTACTACTGACCTATAAAGCCCTAAATGGTTTAGCTCCAATGTACTTAACGGACCTTCTTTCGCCCTACAATCCACCGCATCCTTTAAGATCACTAAATTCAAGGCTTCTGGTCATTCCTAGGATATCTAAGTCCACTAAAGGAGGGAGGGCGTTCTCGCATTTAGCTCCAAAACTCTGGAATAGCCTTCCCAATACGGTCTGAGGCTCTGACTCGCTGACACAGTTTAAAACTAGACTAAAGACGCATCTCTTTAGTCAAGCATTCACATAATGCTTACCTTTTAGTCCTCTGTTATGCCATACGGAACCGTTTGCCACTGAAACTGCTTAATGCACCAGTGGGGCTCGACAGCCTTTTAGACAAACGGGTCGGCGCGTATGGTTGGGTTGCGGAGAGTTTGTGAGATAGTGATTTTCTAACACCGACTCCTGTATAATGGAAATCATTATGAACATCAGCTATGCTAATTATTTCCCATCTGCCTTTCTGCTGTTATCTCGGGACGTTTGTCCCGAGAAAAATGGCGTTCGTCAGGTCCAGTTTGTATCCAGCCTCTCACGGGGATTTCAGATGCCCCAACGCCTGTGATGAGAAGACCAACGCCTGTGAAGAGACGACTCAACGCCGGCGATATGTTATGGCTCTGTGTTATATATAAACAATATTTATATTTAATATTTATATATAAACAATATGAATGTGAGCCAGAGGAGAACTGGCCCACGACTGAGCCTGGGTTCTCCCAAGGTTTTTTTCTCCATCCAATCTGATGGAGTTTTGGTTCCTTGCCACTGTTGCCTTGCTTTTGGCTTGCTTAGTTGTGGTTATTTAATATTTAATATTTAACAATATTATTGATCTGTGTTGTACTACTTTCATGTTATCACTGTGAAGCTGCTTTGATACAATCTGTATTGTAAAAAGCGCTATATAAATAAATGTGACTTGACTTGACTTATTGATATGAAAAGCTTGCAGCAAATATTTGTATATTCATCTAAATTCTCAGCAGTGTGGGCAGTGTCAGACGTTCAATAATAGTATATCATTGGTCACGCATTTTGAAGAATGAATGAAGAACGAAGAATGAAAAAGAACTTTTCTGCGAGTATATGGGATCTTTAGAAAACCAAATCTCCTTAACCCATACAGCAGCCTTTATAAAGGGTACTTGTTTGAATCTCGTTTGCCACCCCAGCTTTTGGACAACCCAAAGTAACCAGCCTCCTCAGTGCTGTTCTTGAGCTTTACCCTCTCGTCATAGCAGCTTTCCTTTGGGGAAAATCAGACTGCCAACAGTATTCTAGTACATTGTGACAATGAAGCAACCATGCATTGCATTAATAAAGGCCGTTCTCACTCCTCTGCAATGGTGCTGCTTTAAGACGAATCATTTGGATTTCAGTTTGCAATTAATTTGTTATAACAGCCAATAACATGCCCGGGGTTAAAAAAAAAAAACAAAAAAAACAAATTGGTGACATCCTCTCTCGCATTCTTTTAAAAAAATAGGTTGCTGGCCCAGAACCAGTACCTCACAATTGAGAGTTGATCTTTTCATAACATTCTAAAACCTTCTCAACGCATTCGCTTCGACTTCACCCTTCAAGCCATTTTTTCCTCTAGAACCCTCCAATCATATCTGACAGCATAGAGAGGTTAAAGGGGTGGTTTACTGCTTTTTTGCTTTGCATGATTGTGTATATGGGGGGCACTATAACATGTATTCGTGGTTTTTCTTTTTAAAAGTCTTATTTTTCATAAATTTCACCTTTATTGTAAACCGCTTTCTCCTATGTCATTTGAACGACCAGAAACAGGCAGTTAGTTTGGGCCGGTGTGTTGTGATTTGCTAAACTGTAGTGCAGGTTGTCCGGAAAATTCACGCCTATCATATTTTACGGGCGAAGTTGCATGTGTTGTTCATGTCAAATGTAAATAATGGTGTCGATACTGCAGTATTCGGTATGAGCCAGAATCAGACCCAGAAAGTGGCGATGAAGAGAGGCAAGCAGAACCTCACCACACACGGCTCTTACAAAACGTTTCTGAATGGTAATTTGCCTATATATTTTTTTTACTTTATACACGTTTGTCATACACAAAATGGCATTGAACTAACTTGCTACTATATACACAAACAGTGTTGGCATTGGTTTATGTTCTTGATCAAATGCGAAAATAACACCATAAAGTATATATACATGAAAAATACATTTACAACATTAGTATATATACAGAATTCAGGTCCAAAATGTTTGTACGCGTTTGTCGTAGACCCAAAATAGCATAACTGAGCAGTAGCGGAGTGGCAATCGGGAGATTCAGACTTTTCCCGGTGGGCCGGTAGTGTTTGGAGGCTGCGAGGGCCGGTCTGATAAAATGTATTTATTGGAAGTTTGCCATGTGCACTTGCGGCCCAAGCTAGGGGAAGAAATTTTTTTTTTTTTTTTTTTACATTTTCTGTAATGGAGCATATATTTGCACTAAGTGCCTGTCTTTACAGCAAAAAGACGCCCGTCATGAAACAGCTTCTGTATCGTTGGTCGTAGGGCGTGAAGTGCGTGAAAGCAGCTTTTATAATAAACAGACATCACTGCGTAAAGAGACACTCAGAGTCAAATTAAAAAGAAAGAGAAGTACTTTATTCTTGCAAGAAGGTTCAGTCTGACACACAGAAGTAACGCTGTGCATGAGAGTGACACACAGAACACAGGCTGGAGTCTCACTATATAGATCTCCCAAGGTTATTTACTGCAGGCCAAGCCTCCCTGTAAAATTCCACAAGCAATAGGATTCAAATGCTAGGTTAGATTTACCGTTAACCCCCTCTATTCTCCCAGTCTAAGATGACCTCTGACCCGGCCGGTTTCTCTGGTATTACATATAGGAGGTAAACATAGGAAAACATAAGATCCAATAATCACATGTAATACATGTAAGATTAAAATTCCCTAACCATTCCCCCTGTTTATCATTAGGTTACCCATAATCATAATAATAAACAAAGACAAATTTTAA
This sequence comes from Hybognathus amarus, assembly GCA_030378365.1. Lineage (NCBI taxonomy): Eukaryota > Metazoa > Chordata > Actinopteri > Cypriniformes > Leuciscidae > Hybognathus > Hybognathus amarus. Next base: position 258,688 of record JAQIUQ010000069.1, read on the forward strand.
GTCTTACATCACATTTATACTCTTCAATTGATTTTTCGCATAAATGATCACTCTACTTAAACATCTGTTGGAAAATAGTATTCGTAAAAGAAGAAAGCTTAAGGCTGTTTTTTGCGGAGTAAAGCTCCATAAATTGTATAGCAAGCAAGTAAAGCATTTCATTTAAAGCCGGGCTAAATGAATAATCACTGTTATTGCACTCCTGATAAAAATCAGACCCTCAGTCACCTCGAAATGAATAAGAAATAGATTATAGATTAGCAAGGAAAACATCAAACCGAAACCCCATAAATTGTTTCATCAGAACATCAAAATACATCAGGATACAAACAATAAAGGCATAATAATAATCCCTCAATTCAAGCCTTGTCCTTGTATGTCACCTCGGATGACCGCTGTTTTTAACCTCCTTTAAAATCTTTTGCCCTTAATCATTCTCAAAAAAGGAAAAAAAATAGAACAGAAAACAAACAAGACATGCATACATTTAACACACATTTCACTGTAGCTTCCGCTACCTGTCTCGTCGCATAATTTGTTCATCCCTGGGATAGACTGTTATTTTTTATTGTAGCTGAGGTCCCTGCTTTTACTGAGCTGGAAATGAATCTCACAATGCATGGTAAACAGACCAATATCATCAGCCCTACTGCTCCAATTGGCAATATTGTTTGAAGTATCCAGTACACCCATCCTCCCCACATAGACACTGAACCACCCAACCCATGCCCCATTAGCATGTTCAGGCTCTTTTACCGCCTTTTATTGTTAGCAAAAAGGTCACCTTTTTGACCAATTGAACAGACAGCCTGTTTTCACCTGTGAATGGAGACCTTAACTATTTTTGTTAGTGACAACATCTATTAACTCATCTTCTTGTCTGGCTGGTCTTCCCTTTTAATGTGACCTGTGGAATCAACAACCTGAAACATTATCACTGGATCATTTGTTGCACTTAATAGCATTCAGGGTCATTTTCCCCTGGAAAACATTCAACTCATATTGCTCATGTCCACAACACAATGTTTATACATTTGGAACAGAATCAGTTCTGTTTGCTGCAATCCATCCTGACATTCTGTAAAAGGAAAATCTTAGTTATGCACTGCGCAGGTGCTGACACCTTTCCATCACATTAATAACCCATGCCAGGGTAGTTAGCCAAATTCACCCATAGCCATTATTTTATTTGACAAATTCTGCTCATGTCTCAAAAGTCTGCATGATCTGTAGAGAAAAACAAATGCCGAGGTTATTTTCAGATAGTAAAGTACACGTAGTTTCTTTTGTCTGCTGTGCTGCCATGGCCTTCGCTGCTGCCTCTGCCCTGGCGTCTCCTGTTGAAACAGTCCTGCAATTTTGTTATCAGCGTGTGCAGCACACTTTGCCCCACCTGTGCAATGGCTTTCAGCTAATTTGAACCCCTCAGTAAACCATATTTGGCAATTGTTACCATCCCCCTTTTGATGCATGACCTAGCTCGTGCATCAATTTAAATTAAACTGATTTGCCAATCAACACTAACCCAAACAGCATCCTTCAGCCAGTTTTCGCCCAGACATCTTTCTCTGAAACAAAAATATTACACTCTACACTTAAAGGCCCAATACTCATCTTCTTATCGAAGTTTTTTGAAGGCAACGGCCCTGAGTCTTACAGCGAATCCTGCTTTTCAGTCCTGTTGTTTGGTCTCTTACGTCAGTCATCTACAAACATTTCCAAAGTCATCAATTGTTTCTATCAGGTCAGGTCGTGCTGTACAGACTTAGTCTATGTCAGTCAAACATGTCCCCCTTTGTTCATAATTGTTAAGGACTCTCTTAATACTTCAATATTAACTTAGCCAATTTTTCTTTGTTGTTGCCATCAAATCTACACCCTTTTCGTTTATCTCAACCCCTGACAGACAGCCATCAACAAATTCACAATTCCAATTTACAACTTAAACTGATCATCAAATCTACAACATGAATGACAAAACTATTACTACTAGACAGAGCTTGATGACCAATCAACTTAAAGCTTGTCTCATCTTCTGTGTTGTCTTTTCATCAGAATTATCAGCTTCTTTAAAGTTTGTCATTTGCCTTAACCCATCTGTGATGATAAAACACTCACAAAAACATACAATGCTTTCACTATCAAACACACACACTCATACCTGACTATGAACTGCTCATATTTTCATATTCAAATCTTTCGAATAAGATTTTAAACTTCACATTTTCTTGAAACTCTTACCTAATTTTACATGGTTTCTAAACCAGTTTCAAAGCATGTCTGTTCATTATTCATTTGAATTTAACAAGGTCAGCTGGTTTGTTTTGGTTCATTATCATTATTTTGCTTCAGCTTGCTTTAACAGGCCAATAACCGAAAGACAGACACAGTTTCCATCCCTTCCTCCGCTCAAGTCTCCCTCACTATAACAAAATAATCTTTTCAACAGCCTTCTAAGACTGTAACTTAGACAACATTTAAATTCATTACAATATCCTTTGACCATTCACCTTTGTTATCCAGACTTTACTTACATCTACAAAACTGTCTTCATTTTTAGTCACCACCATGTCTAACGACCTTCAGGAGTCAAAATTATGTTAGACATATTAGTTCTAAATCAACACTATAATTTTCCTTGCCCATAAGGCAAACAACATCAAAAAGTTTTATCACTGTCTCCGCAACAACAAATGGGAATCACTTCATGGCCCTGACTGAACCCCGAAAGCCCATTTCCTGTTAGCTCTTTATCTACAATCTCCATCAGGGTGTGGTCCCCTGGCATACATAGAGCTTGTCACAATGAGAAACAAGCCATACAGTGAATGCGGTTTCTGGTGAGTGGGATAGAGGGACTTACGTTCCTGGGGCAGACTGCCGTAACTCCTCACAGCTCTATCCCCCCTAACGATACAGGATGCTGTTGGCCTCGCAGACATCCGTCCACTCTCATACCCAACCTCACATAAACACCTCCATCAGGAGATGCCCAGTGTCTGCGTGATCCCCTGCCTTAGGTCGTCCCCGCTGGCCAAAAGAGGATCGTTACCCTGTCTTTGAGTAGCCACTCGTGCACACATGGTAACCGCCATTTTCCAAAACCGTTTTCTTCAACAAAATCTGTTGTTTTCTGGAGCTAAGGAAAGGCACAGTCAAGAGTCACCAGGGCCATTCGGACTGCCTAATAGTTGTAACACAGGGAGACAGGTTAATAACAACAGTATTCAATCACTTAAATCTATTAACCATCTTAAAAGCAGCAACCTAGCTACTCAGTGGATATAGATCACAACCGTACATTCAGTGTACTTCATCTGTAGGCGGAGCCATAGTCGTCCACTCCCGTTTCATGGTGGGGACTAAGATCTTCAGACAAAGAAGTTACTGGTCCAAAAAATAACCTTGTCAAAGAGGTCACTTCGTTTCGTCTGTTATTATTTTTAATGACTTCTTTAAAGTCCTATTAAAGCATTTGAAATACAAATTGCCCTTTAAATGGCAATGATTTCTTTTAACATCTCTGTGTCTATGATTTTCAACTGAAACACTGTGTTTAACCCCCTGGGGACCAAAAACGCTGCCCCGCGTTTGTGACTTTATTTTTTCACATAGCTGCACCATAGACTTAAAATACTCCATCATTAATGGTCATATAAATAAAATCAATACATGACTATAAACTATAGAGGGTCTTCTTTTTTTGTGTACACTCTTATTAATATCAAAACCTTGTGTTTTTGTAAAATAAATACATTTTAAACAGGTACCTTTCAGCTCACTCTGTCTCCGCAAAAATCTTTCTGAAACGCGTTCCAAAAAAGAGCTGTAACTCATTAAATACTTGTCAGAGACACGAAAGATCTCTCTTTATGAAGCTGAAATTCTCTTCTTTTAAATGAAGTCATTTATATAAAAAGCAACTATTCTCAGTTGATGTCAATCTCTATGAAAAGAGAGATGTCAGTATTTTCCCTTTGCGAATGAGGTGCTAATGTGACCCCGCCCACTGAGAGCGCGTGCTATTCAAACACTAATGTTCGAGACAAGCCATGAAAACGCCCACATCGATAAAAAACATACAGTTTATTACGGATCTAACCTCTGTCCTAACCTTTTTTCAAAACCGTCTTGCTGTGCAGTGAGGAGATCCTGAGGAAAAACTTACCTCAGATACAGTTTCATTTTGAGAAGCACGGATCAGCTGATGCAGTAATTCATTTATTATAAGTGATTTGTTCTAATTGCGTTAGTGTCTGTATCTGTAAACTGCACAAAGACCGAAATATCAAATGCGTTTCTGATAGGAAGGAATAGACGAATTCACAGACGCGCGCGCTGTGAGTTAATTCACTTTCGCTTTCATTGGAACAAGAATCTCATGTGACATCCACATCCTTACATTAGTAGGATAACATTAGTTATCTGTATAACCAAAAAAGAGTGTTTAAATCTGATTCGGGTGTGTGACGGACATACGAACGAACGTTCATTTAGTTAGACTGTTAGAGTGTATGAAGAGTTCAGATGAGATATGAAGAGTTCAGATGCAAAATCCTCTAAGTGCCAATTTTCTTCTTAGAATGATCATTTTTTATTAAGCTTGTATATATAAGTTCAGTAATTTCACTTAAATTACAATGAAGACTACCTATTAATTGTCATTTAAGTGAAATATAAATATATACACATACACACACACACATATGTGTGTGTGTTGTCCTTTCAATTTTTTCTTGTCTGACTTCACCTGAATGAAAGGCTCATTATTATGCGTGTCTTTGTCTCTCAGGTGAGAATCACCTAATTATTCATGATGGGGCTGGCCTGTTCACACCCATTCGCATATTGCCTTGGCAAACAAAAAAATGTTTTTCACAATACAACTCAATTTACAGTTCTATGTGAACGATTAGGAGGATGAATTTCAGATCATTGTGAAGAAAAAACCCTAGGCAACTGTAACGGATGTGGAAGGACACTCACAAATGGGGTTCAGCTTCAATTTATCTTTTTTTGGAAACAACAAGAAGACAATTTACATTGTGGCTGATGACAGACTGCAGACATTCATATGAACCACAGCGTTGACACTTGAATCTGCTGCCTAACTCGTATTAGTCACATTAAACACATAGTATAGAAATACAATGTGAAAAACTTAACATAATGCTCATAATAAGTACACCAATGTAAATGTTCAGAATAGTTCATTGCAGAAAACATCAGTAAATCTTCATTAATTGTCAAATAAGATTTGTTAACAGAATAAACACAAAAGCAACATACCTTTTTTTGGAAACAACAAGAAAGACAATTTACATTGTGGCTGATGACAGACTGCAGACATTCATATGAACTAGAAAGATAAAGATTACACATTCACTCAACTCATAATACAAAAAAAAAAACGTCAAATAGTTCAAACAGACGCAATTGTCACGAGAAATGAATCCGTGCTCGCACATGTGACGCACATGTAAATTCAATACATCTTATAAAACTCTAACAACCGTGTTAAAGTGCAAAATGCATTATCCATATGTTCACATATATGTATGAAATGTGTTAAGTCAAAAAGATTCACTTGAAACACATCATTTTCACAATTAATTTTGTTAATGCGTCAGACCATGAAAAACCATACATACCCACAGCGTTGACACTTGAATCTGCTGCGGTACGGCAAGAGAGAGAGCGACAAAATCAAATATCTGCAGTACCATTAATAGCCACAGGAGGGGAGCCTTCTTACGCCAATAAATACAGCCAAAAGCCATTTTTTATGATATTCACACAATACTTGATTTCAAAGGTTCTTTTTAACCCGTTACATCCACCCCACTGAATTACATAAAATATATGTATGACCCAGGGAATGTTCAACAACGGAACAATAATAAACATCACGTATACAAAAGGAACTCCTTTAGAAGGAAAGTAAAAAAAAAACAATTATCCCCTAAGGACGAAGTGATGAGAGAGTAGCGCTTAAGCTCTTTCACCAACTTCTGACAGCAGAACATCTACATACATTCCGCAATATCCTTCCATACTTCATTCACCATTAAATACCAAAACAAATTTAAGAAGATACACAAGGTGTACTCAAAGATGTGAAGGCAACCCATTTCTAAAGGTATGTGCTTAATCTGAACTACTGCTTTTAGACTAAAACAGACTTAAGACTATTTTAGAACGATATGCCAACAGGCACAAACCAACATTATTGTTCTAAACAGAGAAAGCCCTCAACACTGACTTGCAAACAGCTTGAACATTGTGTTTTGTATCCTGAACCACAGCCTGTGTAGACATTACATGTATTAATCTTTCCACAGGTCTAACTGACTCAACCAAAACGTGTCCTAACCTGTGTGACTGAACTAGAACTTTGTGGTACGTTCTCAGTGTCAGCTACATTTGTGTTGGTAGGAGTTTGAGAGGGTGGCTGGGCAGACAGGACAGTCTCAGAATCAGATTCATGTGAATCTGAACCGCCCCTTGTGTCTCCATCAGAACCTGATGTTCTTACATCTCTTGACATGTCAGATACATGGCTTTTTGGTGCAGAAAGGAAGGCCTCAGCAACAGGATCTACCAGAACTCCACTTGGGGTTTGTTCAGACTCATGCGATCCCTCATGCAGCCCCGAAACCCAGCTTAACGTTCTGTTTCTGGCATCAGATTCCTGAACTGACACTGAACCATCTTCACAATTAACGTCAGCATAATCACATGAGGCTGTTGCTTTGCCTTCTCGACATCACCTAGTCATCCATTGTAACACTGCTGTAGCTATCCTCTGTGTGCTCAGATACAACCACATCTCCTCCCAAAGACTCATCCTCCACTGCACACAATGACAGGACTGAAGATGATCCAGAAGTGGATACACCAGAAAGTTGATCAGACTGAGGGTGCTCAACGTTCACTGGCAAGAAATTCACCAACATCAACAAGTTTCGATGAACCACTTTTTCCTGACCTGTGGCTGGATTACGGATCCTGTAAGTATGAGTGTCTGGTTTACGATCCACAACAGTGTAAACAGTTGACTCCCACCTGTCAGCAACCTTCTTCTTACCCCTTTCGGTTTCATTCGCCAAAAGCACCTGGTCACCTTTTTCGATGAGTAGTCCTTTTACCCTTCGGTTGTACAACTCTGCATGTCTTTTCTGTTCCTTCATTGCATGCTCTTGTGCGATTTGTAATGCTTCTTTCAGATCTTTGACCAGAGTGGAAACGAACTTGTCACAGCAGGTCACATCTGGATCATTCAAGAGAGAGCGAAACAGGATGTCAATGGGCAGACGGGGTACACGCCCGAACATCAGATAAAAGGAGCATATCCTGTCGTTTCATGGATTGTGCAATTATACAGAAATGTCAGTGTCTGCAACCGTCTCGGCCAATCTCTCTTCACATCTGGTGACAAAGCCCGAATCATATTTCCAAGGGTTCTATTAAAGCGCTCCACACTTCCATTACCCATTGGGTGATACGGTGTTGTGTGCGACTTGTTCACTCCAGAGACCCTTAGAAGCTCTTTGGATTAATTTACTTTCAAAACTCGGACCCTGGTCGCTATGGATGCGTTCTGGCAGGCCGTAGATGCAAAAATACCTGTCCCAAATTATCCTGGCCACCTGTTTGGCAGATTGATCTCTACACACAAAGGCTTGTGCTAGCCTCGTAAAGTGATCAGTTATCACTAAAACGTCAACCGAACTTGTTAGTAGAGTCTTCAGCTGACCAGAAGTCTATGCAGACAAGCTCTAATGGTCTACTTGATGAAATGTGACCCCGCCTGTGAACCCCCGGCTAAAGTCGCAGAATCTAATTATGAATAAAAGACGTCAAAGTAGTCATAGCCATAAAAATGACAAAAATAGGTAATGTGTGTTTATTGCTGTAAATGATAGATTATTATAAGGGTTTTGAGATTCAATACTCAAATTTTAATTTATAACATGATAAATACTATAATTAATGATTTTTATTGACGCTACGTTATACTTTTGCGCAGCAAAAAAAAAACGGACGCGGGCTAACATTGATTTCAATCGTATCCGGGTTTATTTTTCGGCGAAACAACACTTGCTGATTCTTATCATTCAGTTCAGGTACTTCTTTTTGACTTATTTTCTATTAGAAAGAGTAAACGGACCTTAAAATCAACGCGACACGAATGCCAATCATGAAAAAAATGCGACTTCAGCTGGCCGGTTCAGATGTCTGATGAGGAGGTGTTTCCGTGTCATCGCCAAACATTTAACTTAAGAACAGCTTATGTGTTTTGTAGCTCTGTATTCTGCCAATAATATTATTATATTATATTTTATTTGTGTCTTATAAGTGTCAATAATATAATTCGTTTGCTGGATTAACTGTTAACTGCGTCGTTTTGACATCTGACATGGCAGCACCAAAGCATGTGCAGGAACGTAAAATGTCTGATTGCTTAAACAGCTTGTTAGATATTAATCTCGGTGGAAATGCCCAAATTACGATTTAAGTGGTTTTATAGCGGATTATTTTCTGGAGGATAATGGTGATCATGAACAGGACACATTCTTTGACGAAACTGACGAGGAATTTGACGGCAAGTTTTTGTCATTATAATTTTTTTAATGCTGAATATGTAGGCTTATATACTGTCAGTGTTCAGCCAATGTAATGCTGACACAGAATTCAAACTATGATGCAAACAGTGGATTTAAATGTTTATTACATTTGTTGGTTGAAAATGAGTCAGTTTAACCCTTTACCTGTCACCCCCTTTTTGATAATTGACATTAAAATGCACTATACAAACTTAAATGGTTGTAATTCAAGAATGCTTTGGAATATAGACCTAAGTTTGGTCTTGTTTTAAAGAAGGCAATCAGCAGATTATTACTAAAGTGAAAGCACTTCAAAAAATTAAAGTATGAAAAAGTTATGGAAGTTATAATTTACAGTAAATCAAATATACTTTATTAATATATATTTTTAATATGAAATAAATATTTTACAAAATATGTTTTACTATAAAATTACTATAAAATGAAAGCTATATATCTAACCAAGTTGTGTTCCAAATTTGAAGTTGATATCACAAAAATTGAAGTTCCCATGAGATTTTGTTTAGTCGTAGTACCAAAAATAGCCACCGGGTGCCATTGAATTCCATTGAATTTAATTGTATGCATTTTGCCATAACAAATTAATAAATTTCTATCCAAATATTACTTCTGTCACTAAATATGGAACCTTGAGACTCAGACCTTTCTGACAATATGTATTTTGTCAAGATTAGAAAAGGTTTTCATAATAAATATGAAAGATGATTTTGTGTTTTTTCCCCTACTATAGAAGTCAATGTGTGCCGCCAACTGTCTGGTTACCAGCATCCTTTAAAATATCTTATTTTGTGTTCAGCAGAAGAAAGAAACTGGTTTGGAACAACATGAGGCAGAGTAAATAATGACAGAATTCAAATTTTTGGGTGAACTATCCCTTGAATTATTATTATTTTGTATTATTGTTTTTTTTACTCCAGATTTACTCAACGTTTTCACCGTGGCCCAGTAAGAGAATGAGACTTTCTGCCGAAATGTTACATGTTAATTAATTGATATTGATACATTATTGATATTATATTTGCACTGATATTTCATTTCACTAATAAAGTTATACAAATCATTCCACTGAATTGACATGATAATTGTTGCTACAATCAAGCTCTTGTGACGGCCCCATTCGTTTCAAATGTTTTTAGCTTTTGGACATGCGCATCATAATAAATAGGCCTGTTTTATAAAACTTTAAGAATTTTCCCAAAAATGTGTCATATATCACTAAAAAGGAAGAATCTCAGCTTTAATGTGGTATATGGCACATATGGAGAATAATTATGGATCAAATGTGTTGCAGTTTTAAAAATAAGCTTTTTTTAAAATTGGAATTTCTCCAAAACATGATTTTCTGAGTCCGGAATTCAGCAAATCTTTGACATGGCCTTACTCAGTCAATATTAAAGATATCAAGGTTATATTTTCACAGAATGTTCTTTACATTATGTAGGATGATTGTATGTAGAAAACAGTTAATCACAAAAAAATGACTTTAGCTGGGTTTTCACAGGCAGGGTCACAAATGTTCTCCAGGGGTGCTCTGGCAGAAGGATCAGATGGTTTTGCTCACAGTGCAGCGATGACACAGCGCACATAATCCCTCACATTTCGCTCCATGTTCAGCCAAAAGAAGCGCTGCCTTGCAAGGCTCATACTCCGCGACTGACCTTGGTGACCACAGTCGTCATGGATTCCTTTCAAGATCACACTCACTAAAGGCTCCGGGACCACAAACTGAAAGCGTTTTTTCCTCATAGTCGGTCACAGGACACTCTGTACAGAGATACCACTTCTGACAACAAGTTTCTCCAGTGCTTCAGGTATCTGAAGGACACTCATTGATTCCTTTGACCTCTCTCTTCTTGAAGGCCTTACGCTGACGTTCAACATAATACAAGACTCTCGACAAAATTTTGTCTGTGAGCTGTTTTTCACGCAGCTCCTGTTCTGAATATGTTGGCAATGTGTCCTGCCCTTCTGACATCAACTGAGGTAAGTGATTAATGACAGACATTGCTCGTGCTCTGGCACCGATGTTCCACTCAACATGTGAGTCCAATATGGCAGAGACATCTGCATTTGAGACAGTTAGAAGCTCTTTGGTCTGCTTTATGTCTGGACTGCATGACTGACCTAGATTAATGACACTCGGCCTCCTATCTGAATCACAGGAACGTCTGAATGCATCCTGTACAGAACCTATAGACATCCCTTTTGAACCACCCAGTAGTGTTCCATATGGCTCTTTAGAGCAGTCTCTGCGTGACATCAGTTTTGACAAATGGAACCCTGCTCAGGGCATCAGCGACTATGTTCTGGGACCAGGCACATACTTTATGTCAAAGTTGTAGCTCAGCCAACTTAGCTACCCAGCGTTGTTCGCAGCAATCAAGTTTGGGTTTTGTAAGTATATGAGCCAAAGGATTATTGTCAGTCAGGACAGTGAATTCATGTCCTTTGAGCCAATGACTGAATTTGTCACATACTGACCATTTTAAGGCCAAAAACTCCAATCGATGTGCTGGATAATTTTGCTGCGACCAGAAAAGGGACTTACTGGCGAAGGCTACAGGCCTGGCTTTTGTCTCCCCCTCTGTGACCTGAGAGAGCACAGCTCCAATACCGTCTAAGGAGGCATCCGTTGCCAGTATGAAAGGGCGATCAAAATCTGGATGGGCAAGAACAACGCTCTCAACCAATGCTGTTTTCAGCCGCTCGACTGCCTGGTCCTGCGCTTGTGTCCAGTCACTAGATTTCAGCTTCCTGTTCTGACGAGCGTGACCCCGCTTCCTCAGATTTCTTGCTGTCGTCTTTTGACCCTTCAGAAGATTAAAAAGTGGCTTGGCTACAGCAGAATAGTTTGGAACAAAGTGCTGGTAGTAATTCACCATTCCCAGAAATGATCGTATCTTCTTCTGAGAAGGAGTTGTCCCATCAAGCTCCATCAAATCCAAACTGTTTATCTTAGAGATGCTTTCAACTTTACTTGGGTCCGTAGAAATACCCGTCTGATCAATCATATGCCCAAGGAACTTCACTGATTTCCTCATCAGGTGACACTTCTTTGGAGCCAGCTTAAGATTGTGTGTGCGAAGCCTGCCAAACACCATCTCCAAGCGATCAATAGCGGTTTTCTCATCTGGGCCAAAGACAATCAGATCGTCTAGATAACACAGAAGACTGAGAAAGTTTTCATCCCCGAATATGTTGGTCATCATTCTCATGAAGCTGCCAGGACTGTTGCAGAGACCTTGGGGTAATCGATTGTATTCGAAAAGCCCCATTGGTGTAGTAAAGGCAGTGAACTTGCGGTCCTCCTCATGCAGTGACATATTATAAAATCCCAAAGTCAAATCCATTGTAGAGAATTGAGGCGAACCCAAACACAGATTAATCAAATGAATCCCTCATGGGATTCCCCCACGTGATTCAGAACTCAAAGTTTCTGGAGCTCAAATTCCAGAGTCAAGGATTGCGCCAAATTGTCTGCAAACCCCCACGTTTTATGGCTGCAGGCCAAGAGATGACCACTAAAACAGGAAGAGACATGTCAATATCTTAATGTTTTATCAAGATAGATTGATCCAAAGTGGGGGAACGAGAGGCCTTTGCACAAAGACCCTTTTGACCCCTGGACAGAGATGCTACACAGACCTCTTCCTCCATGAGTGGGACATACCCTAACCTCATGGGTGAGATCTGAGATCTCACATATAAAATCATATAACTCACCCCAGAACAATTGTCAAGGGACTCATAATCAAAACTACATAAGTTTGTGTTTATACAATATATGTGTGTGTTTATTATGCGTTCTGCAATCTGTTTGGAGTTATTATGCTTAGATCACATGTAATTGTGATATTACTCTTCTGTGTGAATGAGACCATCGTGTTTAGTCTTAAACAAACCGTATTCTCTTAATTCAAAAGATGGCTTGATCGAAATCTGTGTAATATGCTTCGTTTTATGGTTATAACAATCATAATGTTTAAACTATGATCTTTGTCTCTCTGCTTAGTGCTGGAGACCAGCCACAGGCAGAGCACAGACCATAAATTATGATAAGAAGGCAGATCCACCTCCTAGAATTGGGCCACTTCTCATTGGCTAAGAGGTTGCACTAACTTTAAGTTAAAGATTTTGAACAAAGGACCTCATGCCCAGTTCAGTTCAGAGTTGAGTTCGGTTCGTTTGAAACCGTTCAGTTTTGTTTTGCAACTACGTTGTGCCTCTCTTTAAAGAGTGTTTCTGTGTTTTTCTCTGAGAACAACTCTACCAGACCAAGCAGACAGAACCCATAGATTGGGGTTCAAACAGCTTCAAGCCATCTGACTCGTTTTTATTCTTATCTCTTTCCTTTATTTCCTTTTTCGTGAAAGTCTCGTTTTCAAAGTTAAGTTAGCTGCAAAGTATCATTTTCAAACGTCTTCCCTGCAACGCGCTTCGAATTGGAAAAGACTCTCATTCGCTTGCTTATCACACGTGATCGGCAGCGAAACCTCCAGGCACTTCAAAGACAACCAGCCACGCGGACCGGCCGGGGAACCCCCTTTCAACGCAACAAGACAAAGGAATCCCCTTGACGCACAGACAAGCGCAAGCAAGTAGGCCTACCTCAGACTCTAACTGATCGGGTGCATTTAATGTAAATTAAATAACCTATCTAAGGACGAAGGTTTAAATTACTGCTTGATGGTCCTTTCAGGTCATGTTGTCTTACGTGCATTAGAAAGTTGAAACTTTCTCTCTCTCACTCTTTCCAACTCACTCTTTCCTTTCGCGACTGTATGAATGTGTGTGTGATTGTGTTTAGAATTTAGTTCTGTGTTTAGAATAGCTAATAAAGTCTTCCATATATTTGAAAAGATGAATTGCCTTGTGTTGTGCTTGCATATTTAATGTCTTGTACTGTCGATCTAAAGTTACATTGCTAAGACATAGTGTTTCACTATAAATTGGGTTTATATCCTTATAAAGGTTATATCACGGCCCGTTCGAATGAACTCTAAACGATTCATTTGCTCGGTTCCATAAGTGACTCGGTTCAGATTCATTGCAAATCAACGAATCATTCCCTTTGAGCTAAATTGGCCATTCCGGCCCCCTTAAATACATTTTATGTATATTATTATTGTGTAGGTTCCCTACACCATTGTGCTAAAGAGGGCATTACCGCCAAGTGCTGCCAAACAATCCGCCTGGTGAGGAAGAGGGTGTGCGTCCTTCAGCGTTCTCCTGTTCAGCCAACGGAAGTCAGTACACACACGCAGGTCTCCATTCTTCTTCCAGACCAAAACGGGAGGGAGACGCGTACTCGCTGGTGGATCGCCGAATTATCTCCTTCTCCTCCATTTCAGACAGCACCTGTCGTAGTTTTTGATATTGACTGGGTGCTACTCTTCTGAACGGAAGCCTGAACGGTCTGGTGTCCGAGAGGTGTATTCTATGGACAAAACCCCTTGCATTTCCACAATCAAGATGGTCACGTGAAAAGATGTCTTCGTAACTCAGTAGTAGGTTCCGCAACCGTTGCTTGCAGGCATCCGAGAATATCACACGCGTCAACGTCATCACTGTCCAGACCAACTGACTTCAGTCGCTCTTCCGCAGGTGACATGTCAGCCGCATCAGACAAACTAGTGGGGCAATTCACCAGAAAAGGATTGACTGCACTGGTGTGATCAAGATCTTCAAGCGCAATGCATGGATAAAGGTCTGCGATTTTTGCATTCCGTCTCAATAGTACTGGACTGCCTGATGTGTTGATAAGTTTCAAGGGGACCCATCCATCTTGCCACAGAGATATGATTAGTCTAGCCACCATAACACCTCTGGGAGCTGAGTGAGAAGATGTAGGTTCAGTCATGACTGCACTTCCCGGGGACACAACAGCGGATTTGGGCAGCTTCCCCCATACTAAATACTCACGGGCCGGCTTCGAGCAGGACAGCTGAATTGCATCTGACTGTTCCTATCTTTCCAGGAATCTCTTCTCCTCTCCAGCGGTCCAATCCAGCAAGCATCGACAAGAAACTTTCACACTCAGGGTCTGCTGAAGTTGGACTAGACAGAGCTTGCCAAAATCCATCGCATAATTTGAAGTATCTCAGAATGTGTTTAATGACATTAGTCCCAATTATCAGTTCATCATGTTGCCCAGGAACCACTAAGGTGGGAACTGCCATCTTTATACCATAAACTTCCATGGTAACATTGAACGACGATTTAGGTTTCACACGCAGCCCTCCGCAACCTACAAGGGTGACATCAGTTTTGAACTCACTTGATTCATCCACTGCACCAGCCAATCTCAGTTTCATCTCAGCAGACTCATTTATAGTGCAGGCCATAGAACCACTGTCAAGCATTGCATTTAATGTCACCGTGTCTCCAATCTTCACTGGCGTATAAAATAGGCTGTCACATCCACCAACAATGTGTGTGTTCTGATAAATGACTTCTGAATGATCAAGGTATGCTAAAAGGTATGTATTCTCAGACTCACAATCATCAATGGCTTGGGAGTTACAATGAAGACCCGCACTGTCTCCCTCTGAATACGGGTCTGCTAGTTTCCCTCATGTTGTGTCTGGGCAGAGGAGTGTTTAGGACAGTCCTTCTTAGCGTGCCCAGGGGAGAAGCATGCAAAATACAGTTTGTCTGTCATGCAGTGCGTCACTGTGGTGTGTTTGCTGTCATTACAGACTCGACAGGCACTTCTGACAAAACTGCGCTGCTGTCTAGCGCCATGCCTTTGGTTGGAAACATCACGAAACTGCACTCTGCTCATGAGCTGCTCCATCATCTCCATCATTCGAGTGAGCAACTGACTCTCAGCCTGTTGTGTTTGTTGAGACATCACTGGGGCCGGAGTTGAGCAGGAGGAGGGCTTATGCTGTGCCAGATTGGGTGCTGGTGTAGGCTCTGACTGGCGATGTGCCTGATTATCAGGCATGGAACTGAATGATTGGACAGGAACAGATTGTGACTCAGTTTTAGGGCAATCGTACATAACATGTTCGCTGTTGAGCACTGCAGTTGTGTGGCTCCGTAGATTCGCTGTACTATTTCCCCGGCTTCTAAAGTCCCTCTGGTAATCATCAATTCT
This sequence comes from Hybognathus amarus, assembly GCA_030378365.1. Lineage (NCBI taxonomy): Eukaryota > Metazoa > Chordata > Actinopteri > Cypriniformes > Leuciscidae > Hybognathus > Hybognathus amarus. The sequence goes on from JAQIUQ010000069.1 coordinate 274,417, forward strand.
GCTCTGTATTACTTTTGCACTCCATTCTTGAACAGGCTTGCATCTGAACATATTTGCCAAACTGGGGTGAGAATTGGACAAACTGGACAGAATTTAACAAACATCCGTGTCACCTCCTCTCCTATGTTATCGAAACGTTTGCCTTGTCTTCGCAGTCCCTCATCTGCCAGATCAGCCACCTTGTTAATTAGAATCCAGTAGTCCACAGGATTCTCTTTGGCTCTGGGGAGAGTGGCATAAAAATCTGCGAGTGGCAGGCAAGAGGTAGATTCACTGAAGTACTGCATAAGAATGCCATAAATTAACTTAGGTTCCTGCCTGACGTTGAGTGTATCATCACTGCGAAGGCTGACTTTGACAACATCTCTCGCCTTTCCAGCTAGTCTACTCATGATCTCTTCGGCTTGCTCATGAAGAGGGCACTTTTGCTTTCTTAAGTAAGCTTTTGTCCTGTCCACCCACTCCTCAATGCCATACTTATCAGAGCCATCGCCTCTAAATGAGTCATGTTCAGACTTCATGTGCACTGTAACTTGTGGTGCCATCATTTGTGTATGTGTACACTGTTCTGTACGTGCAGGTGTCTGACTGTAACTGAGTGAATTGGTTTGGCAATCGACATGTGCATTAACTAAGCCAGCAGACACTAGTTTTGCAACTATTGACTCGCCAATTTGCGAACCTAACTGGCCTACCATGTCTGTGAGATGGTCAAATGTAACTCTATCGACACCAGGTGTCGAGGTGTATGGACCCTCACCAGGAACCCGACCAACAGGAGTACTACCCGGGAACTGACTCAACCCAATACCCCTACCATTGTCATCATACAACTGTGGTCGTCCAACCCCCCGATTGACGTCTTCGCTGAAAGTACCACCTTCGCCGCTACTCAGTAACCATGTACCCCTACCTCTAGGAAAACCTATGTAACCACAACATGATGCATCTAGATCACCAACATTTTCAGGTTTCTCAGCCATAATGAAAATCAAAAGTTGTGCCTGTAAAATGTTATTATTATTTTTCTAAATAGGACAAGAGAAATATCGACAATATTGATTAAGAGAAAATTCACTACTTGAAATTATATTTTGATTGCAATGACAGTCAAATCAGAACTACATTCCATGTGTCCTTGCGTTGTGTATATAATAACTAATGTACAGTCCTAATGACAGTCCCAGTGTGTGAGTATTTGTATACTGTCTGCATCCAAAGCATTGAAGACTTGACCCTACTGACGAACTTGACCTGCTCACAGCGATGAAGACTCGAACCACCGATGAAGTCGATCTGCACACAGCAATCATGGTTGATCTGCATCAAGCTGATCAAGGGATCCACGAAGTCACGGCACCAGTGTAACGGATGTGGAAGGACACTCACAAATGGGGTTCAGCTTCAATTTATCTTTTTTTGGAAACAACAAGAAAGACAATTTACATTGTGGCTGATGACAGACTGCAGACATTCATATGAACCACAGCGTTGACACTTGAATCTGCTGCCTAACTCGTATTAGTCACATTAAACACATAGTATTGAAATACAATGTGAAAAACTTAACATAATGCTCATAATAAGTACACCAATGTAAATGTACAGAATAGTTAATTGCAGAAAACATCAGTAAATCTTCATTAATTGTCAAATAACATTTGTTAACAGAATAAACACGAAAGCAACATACCTATTTTTGGAAACAACAAGAAAGACAATTTACATTGTGGCTGATGACAGACTGCAGACATTCATATGAACTAGAAAGATAAAGATTACACATTCACTCAACTCATAATACAAAAAAAAACGTCAAATAGTTCAAACAGACGCAATAGTCACGAGAAATGAATCCGTGCTCGCACATGTGACGCACATGTAAATTCAATACATCTTATAAAACTCTCAACAACCGTGTTAAAGTGCAAAATGCATTATCCATATGTTCACATATATGTATGAAATGTGTTAAGTCAAAAAGATTCACTTGAAACACATCATTTTCACAATTAATTTGTTAATGCGTCAGACCATGAAAAACCATACATACCCACAGCGTTGACACTTAAATCTGCTGCGGTACGGCAAGAGAAGAGCGACAAAATCAAATATCTGCAGTACCATTAATAGCCACAGGAGGGGAGCCTTCTTACGCCAATAAATACAGCCAAAAGCCATATTTTATGAAATTCACACAATACTTGATTTCAAAGGTTTTTTTAACCCTGTTACACAACAATATCAATTAGTCAAAAGTCTTGTGGACGCATATTTAGTATGTGATTTGTGGCCTTATTTCAGAAACTTTCATTTTTAGTTTTTACAATAACCACGCATAAACAATATTCTCTCAAAAATACAAACATGTACAAACATGTTGCCCATACATCATGGTAGCCCTGTTTCTGCTAAATATAGTGTAATTTCACTTGTGCCATTAAAATGTTTATAAGCAGCTGAAAAAAACACAGATGTCAGGGCATGTCAGAACCTCTCAAGGACCCCAAATACACCTTGGTCCCCAGGGGTTAATACAAATAGCTTATTATCACTAATGACAGGCTCAGATAACAGCTTTAGCTGACATTGAATGAGAGAGACTGTGAGGTATTCGGGACTGGTAACTGCACGCTCATAAACTTCTAACATCAAACTTTATCTCATCGTTTAACCCTATTCCAACTTAAGGCATCTTTGCTAGAAATTACATAATAAACATTTAAATTAGTCCTTTGCCCACACATCAGGGAATGTAGGCATTATAAATTTTCACTCAGATTGAGTCTGTTGTACTGGCAGTTTCAGCCACAGCACATACACAGATTCAGATAAGCAAACTGTTTCATTATAAACTTATCTTTTGAACGCAAAACATCAGCCTCTAGTTCTTTCATGGTCAATTTTTCAAGCTGTTTGTTTAATCAGCATTCAGCAACTGTTAATCCAGTATTGCTTCTGCTTATTTGATCTTAAATAAAAACAATTATTCTAGTTCTCAATAACGTTTCTCATTTCTCAATCTCAATTTTAATTGTCAAGTTCTCAACCATAGTTTAATATTTGACTTAAGTTTTCTCTTGGAGTTTATCAATCTCCAATTAGGATTCACACTAACTTCGACAAGGCAAGCACTCTCTGCTTGTGATACTTTTGCAGTTATTGTAAATCATCTGTGCGATTAGTCTCTCTATATCATCTAAAACATTTTTAAAATGTTTAAGTAAAACACAATCATCCTTTAGTTTTGCAACCCATTTGTTGGAGTCATTAATTTTACATCAAAGTATTCATTAATTCCCTTTTAAAAATTACTTTTCTTCAAAAGGTTTCACTATAAGACTTCAATTTATTCTGACTTAACAGTCGCTCATAAATAGTTCCATGAATTCTTTCAGAATTTTCTTTTCTCTCTACCAGCTTCCTCAAGCCAAATGTCCACTGTTTGTTCACATTTTTACATTCATGATGAACGCAGCCACAACAGCCTGTTTGCTTTTCGCTGCCCTGTTCCATTGATTTCTTCACTTCGTTTAGTCTGGTAGCGCTCAGTGTACCCTAACTGGGAAAATCATGATACTTTAATATTTTTCTATATTCGGCATACATTTCTGCCCATAATGTTTTCTCACTTGGCTAAACACCGGTGTATCATATCTGGCAAGCTTGCTCTGAGATTTCCCCATACTGGCTGTTTCTATTCCTCCGTGGATTTTCTGTTAGATGCGTCTAATAATCTGTTGGACGTCTCCAACAGATTCAATTCTTTCAGCCCTAAATCGGACAGGCGTTCGCACGTACGTGTGCTGTGTAATTTTACCCAATTACCTAGGCGTGGTTCTTTTGAAACCACATGCACGAGAGCTCAGTTTCGGACTGGAGATCCTTCCTTCAGGAAACAGATCTCCCCCCGAACATCTATTTTACTCTGTACCACCTGAAACAGACCTCAGCCAGTATAGTTCCCCTCAGTTCTATACCCAATATAAAATTAATTTAGCTGTTTCTTACCAGGATGTCTTTTCTCTGTGCCTCGGGTTCTTTTTGATTCCAGTGGAGCCTCTCCTGGGCCTGATAGCTGGTCGGCCCCTCTCTCTCAAGCTTACGAGGTAGAGCTGGAACTGCTCAGTCCAGGTGGCCAAACACCGTCCACTCTCAGGTCCAGAAGGCACTTCCAAGGAATCCCACTTCTTACACCAATTGTTGAGGCAAAAATTCAATAAACAGACATCACTGCGTAAGAGACACTCAGAGTCAAATTAAAAAGAAAGAGAAGTACTTTATTCTTGCAAGAAGGTTCAGTCTGACGCACAGAAGTAACGCTGTGCATGAGAGTGACACACAGAACACAGGCCGGAGTCTCTCTATATAGCTCTCCCAAGGTTATTTACTGCAGGCCAAGCCTCCCTGTAAAATTCCACAAGCAATAGGATTCAAATGCTAGGTTAGATTTACCGTTAACCCCCTCTATTCTCCCCAGTCTAAGATGACCTCTGACCCAGCCGGTTTCTCTGGTATTACATATAGGAGGTAAACATAGGAAAACATAAGATTCAATAATCACATGTAATACATGTGAGATTAAAATTCCCTAACACATCCTAAAACACCATTGATAATGTAATGCAGACTGAGACTCTCATAACTAAAAAGATTTTGAGCCCTCTTTATTGTCCTGGTACAAATTAATGCTTTTTCTTTGCTCAACGAGCAGTTCATGGGTTGAAGCTCTTAATTTTGATCTCTCAGAGAGCACGAGATTGATGCATTTAACATTAAAATGTCCAAAATTTTCTTGCGGGGGAGCATGCCCCCGAACCCCCTAGAGGCACAAAGTCCACCCAACATAGTTTTAGACGTTCCTATGGGAAAGAACGACCATTTATGAACTTTACTCCAGCATAGTACAACAAAGTTCCTTTTAAATCAGTAAAACTGTAAATGCTATCGGCTATTAAAATCGTGCCGCGACGAGGGCCGGTGGTCTATGAAATTTCACGGTAGATTTTTTGGTCCCACTCTTTACGTCTGAAATTATACATGCAAATACATTTAAAATGATTAAGTCCAACAACTACTGCCTCTGGTTTTAAAGTTGGAACTGCTTCATGTTTTAGTAACAGTTTCTTGATGAATCCGGCATTGAATTTGTGGAGATTTTGGAAGCTGTTTTTCTTAAAATGCACAGCACAGAGAGCTGTCATTTTCAGGAACATAATCAAACATAAATTGTACCCATTGTTGACGAACTACAACGTCCGTGTAAGCCCGAACACAGGAGACCTGACAGCTGGATGAACATAACACACTTTCGACGAGTCGCAGAAATATGACCATGCCCTTTTTTCCATATTCCAGAGGGAGGGTTGATGCAAATGTATGGGTTAGTGACGTCTAAAACCCGTTGTAGTCCCATTCGATTTGTTTTTGTAGGCATTAAAATTCCTGATTTTTAAAAGACAATATCTCTGCTTACATTGAACTTTTAGCGCTGTGACTTTGCAGATACTGTTCATGCACCAACAGCAACATTACACACTATTTAAAATGAAAAAAGTAAAATCACAATCAAGCCCCCTTTAAGACATTCCATATCACGTACAATTAGCTGTTTTTCGATTTTTCCCTAAATTTCCCTCACCTTATTCATTTCTTATGTATCAAAATTCTCAACAAAAAAAAGGTTCCATTAGAGGCTACTTAGGTTGAATACAATTCTTTCATAAAAATGTATGGCACAGTCTACCTGAGATAAACAATATGCAGACATTCAAAGGTATTTAAAAATAAATAAATAAATAAATAAATCAACCACCTACCCACCCAGAGGCCAGAAAAAATCATAACTCTCGATATACTTGGTTGGTATCTCCACCCTTCGCTTAGGCCATCACTCAACCACTACTGTCTGCACACTTGATGCAATGTTCATCTATAGCCTTCTCTGGTTTTCTCAGGTGTTCCATACTCTCCATTGCTTCCAATTTCAACCATCCTACAATCAGATCTATCAGTTTTAGACTGTGAAACCATTTCTTATTTCATTAAACAAAGCAAAACAATTCAAACCAAAAAAGGCCATTTCATTTACATCTTCAATCTCTTGTCACCTATTAAGCCATTCCATTGTCTTTTATCTTATCTATACTTTAGAAGATCACATGCTAAAGTAACATTTACATGTAAAGATAAGCATCACATTGATACAATAATAATGGGAACAGGTACCATGTACACATACAACATCCTAGACAATGTTCAGCAAATTATTTTATTTGCATGCTGTTGATTCAGGATTAAACATCCTGAAAAATTGATTCATACAGATTGTATTAATAAACAGTTTTTTTTCCATTAGCACTCTCAGGTTTCTGATGTTACTGCGTTTTCCCCTTTCTCATTCCTTGGTTGACTAAGCAGCTCCTCTTTTCTTTGAAGGTCATTATTAGTGTCCTGGTGTTTCTCACTCGTCATTTCTCCAATTAGATCCTCTGTAAGCTTTAGACGAGCATTCCTGCAATGGAAATTTCAGCTCAATTATCTTTTCAAAAGGATACACGTCTGTTCAAATAATACGTGCTTTTAAAAAGATTATCTTTTCTTAGTTGAACTAACCATTCAGTGACTCTCAGCTCATATAACTCTTGTCTTTCTCGTCGCCTCTTGTCACGTATAGTCTCGCCCCCAGCTTCTGCAGACCCATGATTAAAACTCCAGCCGGCAACCTGTAACATCATCACATGTTCTTACAAATTCAATTAAGCCATTTCACATGAGAAAGAGTGCTGCTATATTAAATATCAGCACAGATATAGAAACAAAGGGCACAGGACATCATAGCCATGCTGATATTTAGAACAACTGCATACTATTCTTAATGATACTGCTATCATACAACAGTTTTATAAACAGTAAGTTATAATTACAAAGGAAGAACGTTGTCAATGGTAGGTAGTTAACCCAAGACTAATGGTCAAAAGGACGATACATCGTGACTGTAATGCCACGCCAGCAGGGGGAGCCCTCTCCTGAATATTGACTGGTTACCGCTCCCTCTGCTTCTACTTTCATTTCCTGTTTGGATTGTATTTCAGAAGAGTTTGTGTGGTTGCACATTGCGAAGTATTGCCAGTTCATCTGCCTTAACAAGCGTTTTTGTTCTCTGCATTCTGACCTTGTGTATGATTCTGCCTGTTTATCTGACTCACGCCCTTTGGATTACCGTTCTGGTTGCCTGTTTTTTGGATTGATGACTGTGTTTGGACCTTCTGCTTGTTTCCTCATATCTGCTTTTTGGATCACCCTTGTGTATGTTGCTAGATCGGACGGCTATTGTGATTTCTGGTGAAGGGTATGTGATGATGTGATGGGGCAATTTTAATTCCAAAGGCCAAGGGAACTTTATCAGGATGCATAGTGTCCTGGATCCATGAAATAACTGGGCTTTAAAAATAAAAATCTGCCTGCCTGTATGGGAATTTAACATAGGAGTGTCCTGACTTATGCCCCCTGTATTTTAGGGAAGAACATCTATTCATTTACAATACATTGTTCATTCACAAAGAAAATTGGTGTCCTTAAAGGTTGTATGTTTCCTCATTTTTTTAATTAAAAAAATGTTTCTTTTCATGTTTAATGCAGGTGAGTTGTAAAGCTTTTTAGGTTTTATAATACACCTTGTATCCAAAAAAGGCCCTTTTAGGCCTTTTTCAATTTGCTGTCCATTTTGTTGGGCCTCTGAGTGAGTTCACGTAGTGTAACAGCCCAGCGCTTCTGTGTTGTACGTCTGAACATAGGCTCAATATTGGCCAGCATCACACGTGTCACACACATGACCAGTGTACGATTACAAATGTATTATATGTTTAATTTAGGTTTCCACTTCCACTGGTATAAAACGGATAGATGTTCCTAATAGTCCTGTTTTCTCACCTCCCAGCCTAGAGATTGAATCATTTAGGTTGATTGAATTAGCTATAGGGGAGACCTGAATCCAAAACTTCAAGCAACAAAAGATTTCAACAGAGAATCTCAACTGAATCTTGAAAACTTCAAGCAGAACAAGATCTCAAAGCGGACTGAGTAGAACAAAGAACAAAAAGAACTTTTCTGACTGAGGTCCAGACTGAATCTTTTCATACAAGCAACGATTCAGTGCATTTCAAAGAACCAGACCAGTACCAAAGTTGTGCCTCTGCGCTGTCAGAGAGTTATCAGACAGCTGTAGCGTTTGATTAACTAAAGTTATCCTTTAAAAGTTGTCTTTTAAAGATGATAGATATCCTCTGTTGTCAGGCAGGGAAGATTGACATTAAATGTTAATATTTTGGGATCCTCTGAATAAGTCAGGGAAGTTGTAAGATATCCTCTGAATATGGAAACGGAATAGTGCCTCTACATTGCTAGAGAAGGTATCCTCTAAACTTAGGGAATATTAACATTACGTGTTAATAATTGGTGATAATCTCTGTTCACAGAGAAGGATTAGCATTTTGTGCTAGTTATTTTGGTCATCCTCTAAAAGTTTAGGAAGGTGAAAGATCCTTTCCATTTTCTTTCAGGGAAGATTAGCGTAACATGCTAATCGTTTTTTGTTTTGTTACCCTCTAAAAAGTTACTTTAGAGATGAAAGTTTGATTCTCTGTACAAGCAGGGAAGATTAACATAAAGTGCTAGTAATGTTGTGGATTTCCTTTGCTCTTTCAAAGAAGGTTTTACAACAGTCAATCTGTGTAAACAAGTGTAGCCTCTGTTGATCAGAGAAAGTTTAGTTTTTGTGTGTGGTAAAGAATATCACAAAATGGTTAGGAAAGTTGCTAGGTTGGTTCCTACAACTGAGAAAGTGGTCTTGCCACTCCATTGTGGTCAGATAGCGAATTTAAGTCATTGTTAGGAGAACACATTGACTCCATAGTGACTCCGTCAGATTTGACAAAGAAATTTGGCATTCACCCAGAAGAAGTATGGTCTATTGAAGATTGTAAGAATGTGCTTGGAGCAAGTATTCGCAAGAACAATGTGAAGGCCATTATCTGTTGTCACAAAGAATTGAGCTTATCCATTGCACAAGAACAAGCTAGGTGTATTGCTAAGTTAAATGAACAGAACGAACAATTGCAGACTTAATTGTCCTGTTTCAAGACAAAGGTGGGCCATAACCAGGCCTCAACCAAATGTAACACTGAAGACCAACAGTCTGATGAAACTTTTCCTGACTTAAATCATTGTTTGAAAGAGATGTAGACATCCCATCAGTAACAGATAAGCATGTAAATTCAGTGAAGGTATGTGCTGCTAGAAAAAGACCGCAGGGAACTGAACAGTCAGAAACTATTCCTTCCATTGCTTCTGTTGTTCAAACCTAAACGGTTACCACCAAAACGCTTGAACCTAGAGACATAGAGAGATTGTCACAGAGTTTGCCTTCAACACGCACACAATTCACTGAATTTAGAAGAGCTTTGAACAGCAAAATGTGAAAATCTATATGACATGTTGTTAACAGAAGTCATACAGTTAATGTCACAAATTCTAACTGAATCGGAATTCAACAGTTTTGAGTCTGCTGTTACTTCTGAACTCCAACATGCCAGAAAAGATGATATGAGAGAAGATGTTTTGAAAATCCTAAAGAATATCATAGGACCCAAGATAGATTGGTCTAGAATTACTAACTGTGTACAAAAGAAGGATGAAAGTGTGACTGAGTACACAGAGAGGTTCTGTCAGAACAGCAGCTGCATACAGTGGAATAGCTGACACTTCAGAGAAAGTGTTAAATGACAATGGTCCATTAGTTCGTACATGGTTTGATAATCTTTTGTAGAACAAAGGAATGCATTGCCTTTCTTAGAAATGACATGGCAAACTCAAACCTTGAAAAGTAACCTGGACAGGTTAACTGCTTGGGAAAAGATGCAGATGTTAAGGCAAGAGTAAACATTGCAGCAGCCTCTTTTAATGTCAGCACAGAAAACCCACAGAAACGTAAATGTCCCAAGAGAGAGGGCAGGTGTTATTACTGTGGTCAGCCGGGACATTGGAGCAGAGAGTGTAGAAAAAGGAGAAAGAACTTTAGAGAAGTCAACCTTTTTGGCCAACTTTTTCTGAATCTTCTTGCTACTCTGAAGCAGCCATTCTCCACGCAGTAAGCTTGGGCAGCTTGTTGACGTGTTAACCATTTGGGCTGTGAGTGCTTAATTTCCCCAGTAATTTACAACAGAGATAAAAGACTTATGTTTGTTTAACAGAACAAAAGGAAAGTGACTATCTCAGCTTTCCTTTGGGGGGCTGGTTAAGTAAACACACAGCCTTAAATGTTATTCTACAGCACAGGCCTGTCATCAATAATAGTGTTAGGTCAGACTGTAAATGCCCACATGCAGTGTCCGCAATAATGAATGAAGCAAAAGTCAATTTTGTCACCTTTTCCCATTGGGGAAATTGGTTTAACTACCCTCACCCATTCTCATGTGTGATGTCTACAACAATTGATGTTTTGTTAGAGGATGAAGGAGAAATAACTCATGATTGGGTTATGCAGATCAAAGTACACAAGTCACAGGACAGGTCAAGCCTAAGTGGCATGTACCCCCATCCATTTAGTCAAATCCTCACCTCAGTGTGTTCTTTAGGTGTCAAGAATTAAGGAATAGGGAGAGAGGAAACACTAGCAGACTTAGTGTTTACTCAGGCAGGATACAACCCTTGTCTTTGAAGAAATACTGCTCTCTTGTTTTCTTTTTCCTTTTTTGTGCAGATACCACTCGATGGCTGTCCCGAGACGCATACGCACAGACGTCTTCACCTGCGTATGAAGACACTACTTCCAGAAAACAACGCAGAGAAAGACTTACGGAACCTTCAGTCATCCATTAAAAATGATCAAGATTGTCGTCCTACTAACCATCCTGGACATCACACAAAGTGAAGACTGCAGAAACCTTGTTTTTGCTGGAAATGTTGCAGGCCACAGCCGAAGATGGCTGCATTGACTCACTTGTGAACAAACATGATGTTCCAACCAGATAGTCTTGATCTTTCAGCAAAAATTACACCAGATGACTGAAGTTAATTCTTCCGTAAGAACTTCACGGAGCCTAATTGCATGTTTTGTTTTCTGTGTCAGCATGCAATTACAGAAAAAGCAAACACAGAACATAATGTGCCTGTAACTAGCAAAAGTTACAAGAGTGAACTTTTAAGTGTTTAAATTTGTACTTAATGTGAGAGTTATTTAATACTCTCAAGAGGGGGAAATGCGAGATTACAAATTTATTATATGTTTAATTTAGGTTTCCACTCCACTGGTATAAAATGGATAGATGTTCCTAATAGTCCTGTTTTCTCACCTCCCAGCCTAGAGATTGAATCATTTAGGTGGATTGGAACAGCTATTGGGGAGACTTCCACTTTTTGTCTTTAATGGGTCTGGGATGGTAGCCTGGTTCAACCAGACTCTAGCATACATTGATTCGTACATAGAGTCTGGCCCCCCTCCATTGAGAAACGTTTCCTTCCTTGTACGCGGGTTCACTGTTAAAGTTCAAAACTATTGGATCTGCCCAGAGTCACTCAGGATCTGCCATAGCCAATCGCTAACGTGTGGTCGTGAGTGACGTATATCATGCGCCGAAACGGCTGGAAACAGCAAGTCCGAATATCAGGATTATGTTTACAATAGGATTTCAGTCAACGAGACCTGCAGGTTTTGTTAATCTAGGAACAACTATTAATTCGAAATGTATATTTGACACGAAGGACAGCGATGTATTCATTCAACGGTCGTATTCATTCAGCCGTGTCTAATCATTACAAATATGCAGACGCCGCTGCGGTCATTTCTGATCTGCCGCAAATGCTGTAACAGTTACACTGAATGATCTGTATATGTGTAATAAATAACAACTTTTCATATAACGTCTTATTGTTTCTTAATTAGCTTAACTATGGTCTTCAAAGTATGTGTTTGTACCATAGACTGTGGTTTGTACATTTGTATATGGCATTTTTTTATTAAAACAAATTAACCATCTAAAACTGAAAATATGGTCCTCAAAGTATGGGTTTTCACATTTTTATTTATGACAATTATTTAAAAAAAATTACAACCAATTTGTATGATTTACAACATGTAAAACTGACACCAACCTCCTACGCGAGTAGACAAAGGGGCTCAAAGTGTTCTATTCATCACAAGAATCCGTAAATTTACTGTTGGGAATATGAGCTGACATGACTCCTGAGTGCATATTCAACAACAGTTTAGCAGCCAGGACTCGGGCTTCCGAACACCAGGCTACAGCGTCCGTTCAAAATGTCACGGTCATCGTGCACACCGAGCGCTGCCCAGCACGAACTTCCAACTTTTCTGCCTCCTTCACTTGATCCTCCGTTAGTGCAACAAGAGGTGAGACGATAACAATCCGGCTTTAAATTCTGTATATTCGGCAGTTTCTTTTCCAACAACGTCCACGTTCAACCTACATGCACGAAATTGGGGGGTGGGGGGGGGTGGGGACATGTATCATATCAAGACGCACAAAAAAGCCTCAAGAACCAATACCCTAAACTTGACAGGAAGTCTGCCATTTTGAATTTGGCGGCCATTTTGGGACGATTTGCACACTCCGTACTTTAACAAACTAGGAATTCTAGGAATTTAGAATTCCTCCAAGGAATTTAGTCGGATCGACTTCGAATTTCTGCGGTGCCTTTTACAGGCATTGATGTAAAGTTGTGCTATCTGCGCGTTTTCACCAATGGGCGTGTCCGTGGCGTCGATGATTCGCCATGAAACAGGAAGTTGTAGTAACTTGGCTGTAAATGCCCAGATCTGCACAAAATTTTACACATTTGACAAGAGTCCCGCCCTGAACAAATCTACATGCCGACATTCACCCACAGTCATAGCGCCACCTTCTGGCAACAGGAAGTGACCTTTAACGAAGCAGCCCCCACCGCATGTTTGACCGACATGTACGAAATTTCTGTGGTACATCTACCATGTCCAGACACACAGAAAAGTCTCTTGGAGCGATAGTCCCGCCCTGAACACATGTACATGCCGAAATTAGACCACAGTCATAGCGCCACCTGCTGGCAACAGGAAGGGACCATTTTTAATTTTCCATACATTTTTGGGTGATTTGGATGCGTAGCAAATCCAAAGCCGCACCGGCTGAGCTCCAGAATATGCAACACAGCCGCCTCACACCCCGACGCGCTACAGGTGCGAGGGCCCGCCCATCGTTGCTTGCAGCTTTAATTTTAATTTAATTCGCCTTATTTTAACATTTGACAACTCTGTTAACAAACAGAGCACTTCTGTGTGGTAGCTTGAACAATCCGGTAATAAACATAAATTCTTCACTTTTGGACTTTAGTGCAAAAGTATATGTAAATACTATTTTAGTATATTAAAATGTCAAAGGTGGAATACCTAAGATTTTTGCATTAAAATATCCCAAAATCACAAGGCCAGTGTTATATATTTAGTTAAGATGATAACTTACAATATTCCAAATGTTTCAAGCAATGTTTTAATTGCGAGAAAATTGAGAATTTTAACCAAGGAAACAGGGGGTGTGAGCAGGGGTGAGCTGGGAGTCGCCAGTTAATCGCGTCATATCCGCGTTACCTCGAGTTTCCGCTCGTACTATGAGTAGTCCTGGATAAATGCGGAAGTTGTAGTTGTGCGTTTGCGTCTATCAAGCAACAAACGTCAGCTTGTTTCGCGCATTTGTAATGGAATGGTGCACATTCTGGTGCATTATTATTTTCAATTATTCTCGGAATGTGAACTGTTGGCTGTAAAGGGGGTCGCACACCGGACGAGAAGAGCCGCGCCACGTCTAGGACAAAGTCCAGTATCGACACACCGGACGCGCACTTTCTCATCAGTATATGGCCAGCAATATTGTTATGTTTAATGACATGAAATGAAGATAATGTCTGTTCTATCTGACTCGTACAGTAACATCTGTGATAACTAATTTACTTTTAAACCTGACTTTCTTGCGGCTATTTCAGTTTAATGAAAAACAAGCATGTCATTAAACGCAACATTTATAGAAATCGAACTTTACCTCAACCATGACAACTAATTTTCGATTCCCCGTCTGACTGATTTATCCACGGTGGAGTTGAAAACAACAGTTCCCATCATTCCGCGTTCCTCCACGTCGTCATCAAGCAAAGCCGTTGTTGTTGTTTTGAATGTAGCACCCTCTAGCGACATGCCAATCTTAGGTATTGCAGCTTTAAGCGTAAATATACTGATAAAGACACTGTCAGCAGTATTGACAGCAAAATAGACCACAGAATATTTCATTCAGTATTAGGGCTGAAACGATTAATTGCATTTGCGATAAAATCGCGATATGATGAAACGCTTTTATAAAGCGTTTATAAAGCGATTTTATAAAGTTCGGGATTGGAACTTTCGCTTGATGTTATAGAACGTTACTCTTGCAGTGCGCGTTCTCTCCCGTGGGAATTTTCCTTACAAATGCTTCACAGAGGCATTATTTGTGTCTTTTGGAATGCAGGTAGCTTATATATTAAAACTATGAAAATCACTGAGAAGGCTGCTTTCATTTTAAAATACTCAACGCGTGCTTTGTGAAGAGCGCTCATGCATGCGGCTGTGAGTGACTCATCATTGGTTAAATGTACTTGAATGTCAAAATGCTTTTATGACGCAAAATTTATGTAAACACGGTCAGTTATATCTTAAACCAACAGGACAAACCACATTTACAATTTCAAAAGAGATATGTGCAAGTGTGAATGCATCTACTGAGGAGGGAAATCACTCCAGCTCTTGAATGAAAAATATTCAGACAGCCTACTTTAAAATACTGAAAACACTCTTTGTTTATTGCTTGTAATGCTTTTTTTGTTTCTCTTTATTTACTAGCTTTTATATTTTGAAGTTTTATTATTTTATATTGCCTATTTTAAATTCTTAACATGTAATTGGTTTAATTAAATGTTTATATATATATATATATATATATATATATATATATATATATATTTATTTTGAAAGTATGTGTTTTACACATGTAATTAAATACATATTTTAAGTGTTATTAAGATTAATTAATAATAAAAGTAGATCGGATCATGAGCTACCTAAAGATTCCCATCCCTACTGTACAATGATTTATTGCTTGTCTTTGTTGACTAATACAGAAGGTAAAGAATTTTTTTTTAAATCGCATATTAAATCGCAATCGCAATATTGGTTAAAAAAATCGCAATTAGATTATTTTCCATAATCGTTCAGCCCTATTCTGTATAGACAGATACTGAAAAGGTATAGATCTGTATTGCAATATTTGAAACATTTATATTTATTTATTTTTAAATTATATTTATATCAGAATTTGTCAAAACCTAGACTTCAACCATCAACATTTAATTTATCAATATGTATTTGTGTACAAAATAACATAAACATATTTTCCTATTCTATTTTACCTGGAAACACTTCCAACGTTTGTGTGTCGCGTGAAAATAGACATCGGTTCTATTTCTGGCATGTGAATAAGTACTAGTACTTAATGCAGGGGTCGGAAACCTATGGCTCGCGAGCCATATATGGCTCTTTTCCGGATTTTATATGGCTCTCCAATTTTCAAATGCTGACTGAAAATACACCCTTGAACATGATGATTTTTTTTTTAATATTTGCATTTTTGATGAACGTATAGGCTAATTATTAATGTGTAAAATTAAATATGTTCAAAATATTTAGGTAACTCGCAGCTTAATATGATTGACAGTCGCGTTTGGTCTGTAGCTAGCATACCTTTCAGAGAGCTGAATTTTAATTGGCCGATGCTTATGTCTACGTCAAGCCTATATCAAGTTAAGCAACTGTTACCTAGCTGGCTAAATAAAAAATAATCATCAACGACAGGAAAATGGCGAAAGAAAAAAGACGATGATTACCGTTAATTTTGGCCCGAATGGATGGATCAATTTGCATTTGTGGAGAAGTTGGGTCCGCGAAGTGTCAAATGAGACACGAGTGTGTCTCATTTGCAATGAACGTATTGTGTCGCTCAAAAAGTCAAATATTAAGAGACATTTTGAGACGCACCATGCAGCATTCGCCGCAAAACATCCCGATGGAGAATGCAGGAGAAAAGCTTGTGCTGAGCTTCAGCGGAGAATGGAAATCGGACAGCAGCAGCTGCTAGCATGGACTGATAAAGGCGGGAATCTGAATTCTGCGAGCTTTGCTGGCGCTCTGGAGATTGTGTGGAGAGGGAAACCATTTACAGATGGAGACTACATTAAGGGTTGCATGCTCAGTGTGGCAAAAGAACTGTTTAACGTCCTCCCAAACAAGGACAAAATTATCCAAAAAATCGAAGACATGCCTTTTTCTGCAAGAACTGTTCATGCTCGTGCACTCGTGATGGCACGCCAGATAGAGGAGATGCAAATCAACGACATCAGTTCAGGTAGTAACTTTTCTCTTTCCTTGGATGAGTCTACCGATGTGAGTAATATAGCACAGCTAAGCATAATCGGGCAGTATGTGACGGGTGATACAGTGCGTGAAGAGAGTCTCGTTGTTATGCCGATGAAAGATACAACAAGAGGCGAGGATGTGTTAATCTCTTATGGACCTTGCTACAGAGAAAAAGCTCCCACTGAAAAAGCTTGTATCTGTGTGTACTGATGGAGCACCCAGTATGTTAGGGAAACATAAAGGATTCGTTGCACTTCTGTGTGAGCAAGAGAAGCGGCCCATCTTAAACTTTCATTGCATTGTGCATCAAGAGGCACTGTGTGCTCAGTCATGTGGAGAGGAACTTCGCGAAGTGATGTCATTGGTCGTTCACATTGTGAACTTCATTGTGGCCCGAGCTTTAAATGATCGCCAGTTTAAGGCCCTGTTGGATGAAGTGGGGAGTAATTATCCAGGGCTGCTACTGCACAGCAATGTGCGTTGGTTATCCAGGGGAAAAACACTCGCCCGTTTTGCTGGCT
The DNA here is from genome assembly GCA_030378365.1 of Hybognathus amarus. Lineage (NCBI taxonomy): Eukaryota > Metazoa > Chordata > Actinopteri > Cypriniformes > Leuciscidae > Hybognathus > Hybognathus amarus. The sequence continues at coordinate 291,427 of JAQIUQ010000069.1, forward strand.
GTTTGAATGAAGTGAGGGCATTTCTCGAAATGAAAGGAATTGTTCATCCCGAGCTAACTGACATTGAGTGGCTCCTTAAATTTCACTACCTGGTGGATATTACATGTCATCTGAACCACCTCAATGTGAAAATGCAAGGCATTGGAAACACAATTTTGTCCCTGCAACAGGCAGTGTTTGCATTTGAAACAAGTTTAGTTTAGTTTAGTTCCTTTATTATCCACAAGTGGAAATTTGTCTTTGGCTTTCACTATACATCACACACAAGAAACACCAACACAGAACATAAAAATATACATAAATTAAAAACAGTAACATTACCATGCAGCTATACTTAGTTTACCTATCCATCCCCACTCGTATTTATATCTTCTCAGCATTTAAAATTCGAATGGCAGTTGGCACAAATGACATCTGGTACACATTTTTACTCGCCCTAGGTTGTCTAAACCTTCTCCTTGATGGAAGCAGCTGAAAGCTAGAGTGTAATGGGTGAGATAAATCCTCTATGATAACCAGTGTTGCCAAGTCCGCTTATTCTCAAGCGACTTTGGGCTTGTTTTTCTGTAAAGTCGCTTGTAAATAATGGGAGTCGCGGGTCGCGTTTTTTTGGGCTTGTTTCTAAAGTGTAGTTGCTTATTTGGGCTTGTTCCCAGCTCGTTGCCAAGCAGATATTTTCTATGTTATTTAAACGTAGGAGTTTGTCTTGCCTGTTCCTCTCTCTCTCTTTCCCCATTCATAGAGTTTTTTCCCACCCACATCCTGCTTCTAATTGGCTCTCACCCAGATGGCAACGAGTACTAGCCAATCAGAGGCAGAGCAGGGCAATCGTTGTTTTTTTTTCTTTTTTTTTTTTCTGGTTAGTTAAACGTCAGTGAGTGATGTTAAAATGAAAATACTTGCGAGTCTGCACCATCGCGACTGATACTGACTACTAGACTGTAGGAGAGTTTTATATATATTAATTATATGTTAGATATTTTAGATATAGATATTAATTTAATATCGTTTAACTGTTAACCCTTTAACTGTCACTCCCCCTTTTTTCATGAAAATCACTATTCATATGGTTGTAATTCAAGAATGCTTTGGAATATAGACCTATTTGATCTTGTTTTAAAGAAGACATTTGCCAAATTATTTTTGAAGTGCAGTATTATGAAATTATGAAAGTGAAGTTATAAGTTTGAGTTTATGAAAATGAACAATGTAAAAATATAATTATTTCTATTTTATATAAAATATATATATTGCAAAATATATTTTACTCTAAAATTACAAGAAAGTGTAAGCCAAAAATCTGAAGAAGTTCTAAATTTTAGGTTGACATCTCAAAAATTAGCTCTCAGTCAGATTTTATTTGGGCACAGTACCAACACTAGATGGGCAGCCAAGCTTTATTAAAGAAGAAAAATAAACTGTACCGTGTGCACAGTTTTACAAAACTGTGCACGTGGATGTAAATTGACATTCACAGTTTAAAACTATCCGATCCGTCCCCAGAGATTGTAAAACCGTGCACACAGTTTTTTTTTTCTCATCCCGAAACCTAGGGGGGCTCCGTAGAAAAAAAAGCGCTTTTGCTGTCGCTTGTTTTGGGCTTGTTTTCACCGGCTTGGTTGCTTATTTGTCTTGCGAGATCTGGCAACACTGATGATAACCCGTGCCTTCTCTTTAACTTTCAATAAATATATCTCATTCAACTGTCTTTGAGTCTTGCCTACAATTGCGCTAGCTATGTTAACCACCCTAGACAATTTCTGCTTGGATTTAACAGTCAGAACTCCATACCACATAGTCATATTAAAGGACATAATACTCTCTACAAAATTCTTATAAATCATTTCTAAAATATTTTTGCTCACCCCAAAGTGTTTTAGCCTCCGAAGAAGATGCAATCTCTGCATTGCCTTTTTAAATACATAATCCACATTTCCAGCAAAACTCAAGCTACTATCTATGAATGTTCCTAGGTATTTGAAACTATTAACTATTTCTACCTGGTATCCACTGAGTGTCACGGGTTGCAATTGTTCAAAGAGTTCACTTTTGTTTCTACTAATCACTAATTCCTTAGTTTTGTGCAAATTTATCTCAAGTGCACTCAGTTTGCACCATTTTTGTATGGAATTTATATAATTATGATACAATTTATCTCTTTCAGTTCCACCTTTGTACAAAAGGCCGACAAGTGCCAAATCATCAGCATATTTAAGTAGACTAAAATATGAGTCGTGAATTTTGAATTCATTTATATACAGTGAGAATAATAATGGAGATAATATAGTTCCCTGTGGTACTCCTGAATTTAGAACAATCATTTTTGAGACTTTATCATTTAGGAGAACTCTTTGTGGACGATTTAAAAGAAAATCTCTAATCCACCAGATAAGTCCGCCATTTACTCTTAAGTCAAGTAATCTTTGTAAAAGAACATCTATCTTAATTGAATTAAAAGCTGAACTAAAATCTATAAATAAAATTCTAGCATAGTTTGTGGTCTGTTGAATATGTTCAGACACTAAATTGCATAGGGTTAAAGTGGCATCATCAGTGCCCCTAGCTGTCTTATAAGCAAACTGCAGGGGGTCTAAATATTTATTTACATCATTCTTAATATATGTAGATAACACTCTTTCCATACATTTACCCAAAATAGATGTAAGAGCTATTGGCCTAAAATCCTTCGACTGGTTGGCATTAGATATTTTCGGTACTGGGATAATGTTTGATAATTTCCATGAGCTAGGAACCACCTTATCATTTAACAAGATCTGAAACAATTTTGTAAGAACACCAGTCAATTGAAAAGCACAATCCTTTAGCACTCTACCCTTTAGTCCATCTGGACCGGGTGCTTTGTTTGGTTTAATACATGCAAGACTAGCTGCTATTTCATGCTCTTTAAGTATAATATTTTCATATGTGGGAATATCAAGGCATACTCTATCACACTCAGATAGTTCCCCGATCAAACCTACTAAAAAAACATTCAGATTTTCTGCAAAAGATACACCTTGTGAATGATACATTGGTTTCCTTGTTTCTCTCCCCATCATAGTACTTAGACCATCCCATGCTTGTTTTGCATTACCCATATATAACCTACTTTCAACTTTATTCTTAAAATCTAATTTAGCTTTCTTAATTTGACTTCTGAGTTCCTTTCTTTTTTCTCTAAATAGTTCATTATCGCCTTTTAAGAAAGCAGCTTTTTTCTCTTTTAAAACAGGTTTTAAGTTCTTTAGTGATCCACAACCTATTATTTGTGGATAGTTACCTAAAGGCACCGGGGTGGCAGTACCGCCGCCTTTGGCCCTTCATCGCTGCTTGCAGCTATATTTATATATATATATCTATATATATATATATAGCCGGTGGCACCGCCACCCTGGTGCCTTTAGGGTTATTGTGCACAAACGTAACTCCCGCTTTGACTGTCGAAAAGAAGTGTGCTGAAGAGCTTGCATCAGTGAGGGCTCGGCAAAAGTGCGCATCAAGGGCACAAATCAATCACAAAGTATGCGTGAGCAGCCTTCTGAAAGGTCAGGTGTACATCCAGGTCTACATCTACTTGTGTTTACATTTTTAGTAGTTACAGGTTAACGCCGATCCGATATCCGATACTCAGGATCAGTATCAAGCTCAGATATTGCCAATTTTGCCGATTGGGTATCGAATCAGACAAGGCTGATTCAAATACTGCATTGTGCGTATACTATTCTATATAATTGTTAAGCCCCACAAAAGGCACACAAACAGCCCGTCGTGTTCGGTTAGTCAATGATGAAACTATCTTCAAGATGATTCAATGTTAATACTATTATACTTGATCTGTAGATAAAGGTCTATGGTTTTGAATAAAGAAACTCTATCTTTCTGGACTTTATTGCTGTAACTTAATCGTGTTACTTTCTACCGGGTGATCACAACACTAGAGTAGAGTCAGAGCTCTATAATTGTTCTTCACATGCACAGTAACTGAAATTTAAAACTGTTAAAAGAAAAGGCTCAATAAACTATTGCATAGATAGACAATGTATAATCCACTGTCCATCAATATGTATTTCCTTTGTGCTTTGAACCTTTCAATGCGGACTCGAACACGCTGCGCGCTGTAACTCCACGTGGCTTCAAGCGCATCATTCTCCGCTCAGGATGCGCATAAGCACTTTGTGCCGCACTGTACTGAGCCTTTCATATCATAATGCAGTGACGCAATGACAGATTATTAATTACCTTTCTTGTTCTTTCCTATCTATCATATGTTGCTACCTCATTAAACATAGGCACTATACATTTAAAACATGTCTCAATTTTATAATAGCCATGACTATATCTAAAATAATTTATCTTTTTGATTTTTGGTATCTTGTTTTCATTAATGTATTTTAGAACAATATAAAGAGCAATGTGTATTATCCACTAATCTAGTTTATAATAGCATTTTTTGTCATAGATTATGATCATATATTTTTTGGAATTGTTGTTTATCTTTATAATGAAGTTGTCTGTATTAAGTAGATTGTGTTTAAAAACACCAGAGTGATTATTAGTTTAACACACAGAGTTATGGAAATTCTACTTGATCTCCCAAGTGTGTGTGATCTCCCATGTGCGTGTGGCTGGCCATATAGCCAGCCACACACACACACACACACACACACACACACACACACACACACACACACACACACACACACACACACACACACACACACACACACAAACAGAGACACCAGCCCCCACCCTCCCCACACAGACACACACACATGCTGGGAGATCTCTCTCTGTCTCTCTCTGAGACAAAATCCACTTATAAACTACAATATCTGACTTTCTGTTGGTTTGAGCTTATTATTGTTAATTAGAAAGTTGTTTGGCTTGAATAGAACAATATACACGGCAAGTTTTGTAACTGTCAGTAAAACTAACCAAGTTATAACACACTTTATGTGTCCTTTTTTACTCATAAAATTCATTTCCTCGCCACGGCCAAACCGTTCGAGATATCAAAAATCCGTCCGGAATTTAGCATCCTCAATGTCTTGACTTCATGCACACCGAGTTTGGTGGTGATTGGTAACAGCATGGGTTGTAATTTGATGTTTTTATTTTAAAAAAAAAAACATAATTCCTGACTTCCGTTTGAACTGTCGTAAAACTTAGAGCACGAAAGTTGTTTGGCCTGATGTGATCTATGAGTGTACCGAGTTCATATTAATCCATGCATGTGTGTTTGATTTATGGACAAATGTTCGAATCCCTAAAAGAATGCATCCTAAAAGAATGGTAAAGTTTAATGCGTTGCCACGGCAACAGTTTCAAAGATATCAAGAATCCATTCATAGGTCTTCATCTGCCGTGTATTTACATTATACAGATGAAGTTTGAAGCAAATCGGGTAAAAATAAGAGGGTGATTTCAAAGCATTTTGAAAGTGACACACTTCCTGCTGCCAGTTGGTGGCGCTATAACTTTGACTCACAATAGTCACATCCATGTGATCGTCCTCTTACAGCGAACGCACTGCTGAAGTTTCATCAAGATCAGTTAATGTATGCTGAAGTTATGACACACTTCCTGTTTCACGTTTCTCGCCATAGTTTCGTTTCCTCGCGCACGGCCAAACCGTTCGAGATATCAAAAATCCCCACGCAAACTTTCATCCTCAATGTCTTGACTTCACGCTGACCGAGTTTCGTCGAATTTGGATCAGAGCTCTAGGAGGAGTATTTAAAAGTTAATTGTGTGTGTTTTACGAACAAACCCTAAATAGCCGACTTCCTGTTGGGCTGGGGTGAAAAGTAAAAGTATGAAGTATATGATGAAACGATGAGATCAACATGTGTACCGAGTTTCATATTATTACATGCAAGCGTGTTTGAATTATGGACCAAGTTTTTGGACCCCGTTCCAGGGGGCGCTGTCGAGCCCCCCTGCCACGCCCGGGTACCATCTTCATCCCAGCCCTGATGGCCGCGGGTTCTGACCCATGTGCAAAGTTTCAAGAGTTTTGAGCATGTTAAGGGCCCCAAAAAGTGCCCGAATAGTCGTATAAATAATAATAATAAATATAGCTGCGAGCAGCGATCCGGGCCCAAGCCGGTGGCACCGCAACCCCGGTGCCTTCAGTTACCTGAAGGCACCGGGATGGCGTCCGCCGGCTTTGGCCCTCCACGCTGCTCGCAGCCTATATGTATGTGTGTGTGTGTGTGTGTGTGTGTGTGTGTGTGTGTGTATATATATATATATATATGAAGCCGGTGGCACCGCCACCTTGGTGCCTTTAGGGTTATTTTGCACGACGTGCAAAAACGTAACCCCTGCTTTGGAATACATACTAGTATGTATTCCACAATTGGAATACATACTAACATACTAGTCAGAACTGAATAGTTGATATCTGAATAACAGATCACCATAGAAGTCAATGGAAAAAATGTGACTAGTAACAAAAGAATAGTTACTAGTCACCATTGAAATAAGTACTCAGTGTCTAATGAATAAGTACTAGTATCTATTTAATAGGTACTAGTATCTAATGAATAAGTACTAGTAACTAATTAATAAGCATTGGTATGTAATGAATAAGGACTAGTGTCTAATGAATAGAGTACTAGTATCTATTTAATAGGTACTAGTATGTAATGAATAAAGTACTAGTAACTAATTAATAAGCATTGGTATGTAATGCATAAGGACTAGTGTCTAATGAATAAGTACTAGTATCTTTTAAAAAGGTACTAGTACCTAAAGAATAAACACTAGTATCTAAAGAAAAGGCACTAGTACCTAAAGAATAAGCACTAGTAGCTAATGAATAAGTACTCAGTACTTAATGTAATAGATACTGAGTATCTAAAAAATAAGTACTAGTAGCATGAAAATAGAGACTAGTAGGTTAAAATGATTAAATGTTAAAACGGCTTGCCATACTCTATCTGTCGTTTCGACTAGTCACAATTACGTTACAGATATCTTAAATGATTATACAAACTATCCAAAATGTAATTACAACTAGAAAGACGTTGTTGATATCTACAATGTTAATTACGAATAGTCAAACTTAGCTTTTAAATGTTAAAAGGGCTTGCCATACAGAAGTGTAGGCTCAGAGAGACACTCAACATTTTCAAACCAAAATATCGGACTTTCTGTGGGTCCTAGCTCATGAGTGTAAATTAGAAAGTTGTCCGGCTTGAGGAGAATATATGAATATATGAAACGATGAGATCAACATGTGTACTGAGTTTCATATTATTACATGCAAGCGTGTTTGATTTATGGACCAAGTTTTGGACCCCGTTCCAGGGGGCGCTGTCTAGCCCCCTTGCCACACCCGGGTACCATCCTCAGCCCGGCTCTGATGGCTGTGGGATCTGACCTGTGTGCAAAGTTTCAAGAGTTTTCGAAACCCGTTAAGGGCCCCAAAAGCCGCTAAGAGACTCAAAATAATCAAAAAAAGGAATGTTAAAGTTTGATGCGTTGCTATGGCAACATTATCTTAGATATTGAATAATGCTTTCACAGCTCTTCATCTGGCGTGTGTTTACATTATACAGATGAAGTTTGAAGCAAATCGGGTAAAAGTAAGAGTGCGATTTCAAAGCATTTTGAAAGTGAAACACTTTCTGCTGCAAGTTGGTGGCGCTTTATATTTGACTCACAATAGTCACATCCATGTGATCGGCCTCTTACAACGAACACACTGCTGAAGTTTCATCAAGATCAGTTAATGTATGCAGAAGTTTTAACACACTTCCTTTTTTGATTTATTTACTTACTTTTTTGATTTATGGACCAAGTTAATTTAATTAATACACTAATTATATAAAACTATTGTCAATGCACTACAATTAAACGGGTTATATGCCTTTACTTATAAAAAAATAAAAATAAAAACTTATTTAAAAAATACCAGGCTTAAGAAATGTATTTACTTTAGCCAGCCAGACACACAGTGAAATGGTTAAGCCCCCTCCCCCTACACACACACATACACACACACACAGACACACAGACAGGCAAAGACAGGCAAACACAGAGACCTAGGCTCAGAGAGAGCATGATCATATTCAAACTACTATATCTGACTTTCTGTGGGTTTGAGCTTATTATTGTTAATTAGAAAGTTGTTTGGCTTGAATAGAACAATATACACGGCAAGTTTTGTAACTGTCAGTAAAACTAACCAAGTTATAACACACTTTATGTGTCCTTTTTTAGACATAAAATTCATTTCCTCGCCGCCACGGCCAAGCCGTTCGAGATATCACAAATCCGTCCGGAATTTAGCATCCTCAATGTCTTGACTTCATGCACACCGAGTTTGGTGGTGATTGGTAACAGCATGGGTTGTAATTTGATGTTTTTCTAGGACATTTATTAAAAAAAAAAACATAATTCCCAACTTCCGTTTGAACTGTCGTAAAACTTAGAGCACGAAAGTTGTTTGGCCTGATGTGATCTATGAGTGTACCGAGTTTCATATTAATCCATGCACGTGTGTTTGATTTATGGACAAATGTTCGAATCCCTAAAAGAATGCATCCTAAAAGAATGGTAAAGTTTGATGCGTTGCCACGGCAACACTTTCAAAGATATCAAGAATCCATTCATAGGTCTTCATCTGCCGTGTATTTACATTATACAGATGATGTTTGAAGCAAATCGGGTAAAAATAAGAGGGTGATTTCAAAGCATTTTGAAAGTGACACACTTCCTGCTGCCAGTTGGTGGCGCTATAACTTTGACTCACAATAGTCACATCCATGTGATCGTCCTCTTACAGCGAACGCACTGCTGAAGTTTCTTCCAGATCAGTTAATGTATGCTGAAGTTATGACACACTTCCTGTTTCACGTTTCTCGCCATAGTTTCGTTTCCTCGCCACGGCCAAACCGTTCGAGATATCAAAAATCCCCATGCAAACTTTCATCCTCAATGTCTTGACTTCAAGCTGACCGAGTTTCGTCGAATTTGGATCAGAGCTCTAGGAGGAGTATTTAAAAGTTCATTGCGTGTGTTTTACAAACAAACCTCAATAGCCGACTTCCTGTTGGGCTGGGGTAAAAAGTAAGAACGTGAGGTATAGATGAAATGATGCTATCGACATGTGTACCGAGTTTCATATTATTACATGCAAGTGTGTTTGAGTTATGGACCAAGTGTTCGGACCCCGTTCCAGGGGGCGCTGACGAGCCGCCCTGCCACGCCCGGGTACCAGCTTCAGCCCGGCTCTGATGGCCGCGGGTTCTGACCCGTGTGCAAAGTTTCAAGAGTTTTTGAGCATGTTAAGGGCCCCAAAAAGTGCCCGAATAGTCGCTAAAAAAAAAATTAAATATATATATATATATATATATATATATATAGCTGCGAGCAGCGATTCGAGGGCCCAAGCCCGGTGGCACCGCAACCCCGGTGCCTTTAGTTACCTAAAGGCACCGGGGTGGCGGCACGCCGCCTTTGGCCCTTCATCGCTGCTCGCAGCTATATGTGTATATATATATATATATATATATATATATATAGCCGGTGGCACTGCCACCCTGGTGCACATATCAAGGGCACATATCAAACAAAATGTATGCGTGAGCAAACCTTCTGAAACCTAAAATGAAAAATGAGACACCCTACAGACAGTCATGGATTAAACGGACACATTACATAAGTACACAACACTGAAAATTCATATGAAGTGTGCCATTTGGGACAGGGCCTATGATCGTGAACACAGTTCAATGTTCCCTCTAATTCTTTTTCTATTTTTTCACCACCTAAGCAAAAATATTCTTTACACCTGACCTGTACATCATATGTAGAAACACAATGGTTTCAACATTCAGTTGTAACTTTTAACTTGAATGTGCCATTTATATTTTATTTGACCTTTAATGTAACACATTGGTATTAAATCATATTTGTGAAAAACAAGCAGTTAATTAAGAAGTCACTAAATGAAGCACATTTTAGGTTATCTGATATTTTTTTCCAGTGCTGTTAACTGTACAGTCTTTACCAATAAATACTATGAAAAATAATTTACAAAATCTTTTGCAGGACAGTTCAATTCTTTACAAAAAAACAATATAGTAAAAAAGAAAAGTAAGCTGTTACACTGAGATGGTTTGGGAAAACCATAAAGAGTTTTTGTACAGTCAATGAATTGTGTACAGGAAGCATTAAACCATCAAAGTTAAATGATTGTTTGTTGCTTATGAATTTCCAATATTTTCTTTAGCAAGGGGTTTCAAACTTTTAATTGCAATGAGCCCTAAACAACCCTTGTGAGTTTCTTTATTTAGCCTTAAAATATAATACAATATAGGCCTAATATAACCTAAACAATACCTTTGTTAGATTCTTTATTTAGGCTCATAATATAATACAAAAGAAGTCTAATATAATATAAAAAAACAAATTGAAGTATTTGAAGTGATATATCAGTTTAAATGCTTCAAGTTGTGCACATATTATAATACTATAATATGAAAACAAACTGAAGCATTTAAATAGATCGAATAGCTAAATATTTTCAAGAAAAGTGAATATGCGAACTCTTTAATAGTAATCATACCTAACCCCCCCCCCCCCCCAAACACACACACACAAGAACATCGATTTAAACTAATGATGTATTTTGACTTCACGCGGGTGGGTGTGTAATTGTTACTGTTCTGTCCATCAACCGTTATTTCCACCACTTTAATCAGTTTTCACTCTATAGCGGTTGACCAGAGCACTGAAATTATTTCTCAATTAAACTACAATCAAATGGATTTCCACACATTTCGCGTCGGTCCTCTGCGTGGCATTTTCTTATTTTTTGCGAGGCAGCAGCTTCAGAAGTGCACGAGCTCAGAGGAAACTTTAACACACAAACATAAACACACACAGCTCGACGCGCGCGCCTCTCTCTCTCTCTCTCTCTTAAGCTGGATTGTGTGAATGTGCGCACGAGAGAGAGGCGCGCACATCGAAGTGTGTTGAAGTTCCCTCTGAGCGCGTGCACTTCTGAAGCCGCTGCCTCGCAGAAAGTGTGTGTGTGTGTGTGTGTGTGTGTGAGTGAGAGAGAGAGAGAGCAGAGAGGAGGGGGAGGGAGGTGTGATTGAACTGAGTGTGTGTGTGTGTGTGTGTGAGAGAGGAGAGAGAGAGACAGGAGGGGGAGGGAGGTGCGATTGAACTGAGTGTATGTGTGTGTGTGTGTGTGTGAACAGTGGAAACAGGAAACATAATCCGTTATTTGTTCATACAGGACAACAGACTGCAAACTGTTTACCTATATTTGTGTACACTCCCAATAAAACACAACATCCTCTGTTGCATACGTAATAAATATAGAAATATAATTTGACACAAGAGGGCAGTATAGCCCTATTTATGATTTTGAGATTAAACTTTCACCCGAAGATATTCTAAAAGAATGGTTAAGATATCAAACCGTTCGAGATATCAAAAATCCCCTGGCAATTTTTTATGTCGTGGCATTTCTTTGTATTCTCTAGATAAGTACGTAATTATTCCATTGCATGTTTTTTACAAACAACCCTAAATAGCCGACTTCCTGTTGGGGCTGGGGTAAAAAGTAAGAGTGTGAAGTATATATGAACCGATGAGATCTATGTGTACCGAGTTTCATATTATTACATGCAAGTGTGTTTGATTTATGGACCAAATTTTCAGACCAAGTTTATGGACCAAGTTAATTTAATTAATACACTAATTATATGAAAGTATTGTCAATGCACTACAATTAAATGGGTTATATGTCTTTACTTATAAAAAATTAAAAACGTATTTAAAAAATACCAGGCTTAAGAAATGTATTTACTTTAGCAGGCCAGACACACAGCAGTGAAATGGTTAAGCCCCCTCCCCCTACACACACACACACACACACACACACACAGACAGGCAAAAACAGAGACCTAGGCTCAGAAAGAGCATGATCATATGCAAACAAAAATATCTGACTTTCTGTGGGTCCTAACTAATGAGTGTCAATTAGAAAGTTGTCAGGCTTGAAGGAGTACAATATGCATACCGATTTTTGTAACTGTAGATAAAACTAACAATCCGACTTTTGTCAAAAGGTGGCTGCTACTGAGCCCTCACCACGGCCGTTTCTGAAACTTTGCACGTGTCTACTGGCTAATAAATGTGATGTGTCTCAGCGAGTTTCATGCAATTTCAAGCATGCTAAGAGTCTCAAAAGCATCCTAAAAGAATGGTAAAGTTTGATGCGTTGCCACGGCAACAGTTTCAGAAGATATCAAGAATCCATTCACAGGTCTTCATCTGCCGTGTATTTACATTATACAGATGAAGTTTGAAGCAAATCGGGTTAAAATAAAAGGGTGATTTCAAAGCATTTTGAAAGTGACACACTTCCTGCTGCCAGTTGGTGGCGCTATAACTTTGACTCACAATAGTCACATCCATGTGATCGGCCTCTTACAACGAACACACTGCTAAAGTTTCATCAAGATCAGTTAATGTATGCATTAGTTTTAACACACTTCCTGTTTTCCCGCCATAATTTCGTTTCCTCGCCACGGCCAAACCGTTCGAAGATATCAAAAATCCCCTCGCAAACTTTCATCCTCAATGTCTTGACTTCATGCTGACCGAGTTTCGTGCCGTGTGTTTGAATTCTCTAGGAGGAGTATTTAAAATTCCATTGTGTGTGTTTTACGAACAACCCTAAATAGCTGACTTCCTGTTGGGCTGGGGTAAAAAGTAAAAGTATGAAGTATATATGAAGTGATGAGATCAACATGTGTACTGAGTTTCATATTATTACATGCAAGCGTGTTTGAATTATGGACCAAGTTTTGGACCCCGTTCCAGGGGGCGCTGTCGAGCCCTCCTGCCACGCCCGGGTACCATCTTCATCCCGGCCCTGATGGCCGCGGGTTCTGACCCATGTGCAAAGTTTCAAGAGTTTTTGAGCATGTTAAGGGCCCAAAAGTGCCCGATAGTCGTATAAATAATAATAATAATAATAAATATAGCTGCGAGCAGCGATTTGGAGGCCCAAGCCGGTGACACCGCAACCCCGGTGCCTGAAGGCACCGGGAATGGCAGTACCGCCGGCTTTGGCCTCCATCGCTGCTCGCAGCTGTATGTATATATATATATATATATATATATATATATATATATATGTGTGTGTGTGTGTGTGTGTGTGTGTGGAGACCGGTGGCACCGCCACATTGGTGCCTTTAGGGTTATTCTGCACGACGTGCAAAAACGTAACCCCTGCTTTGGAATACATACTAGTATGTATTCCACAATAGAATACATACTAACATACTAGTCAGAACTGAATAGTTGATAGTATGAATGACAGATCAGCCATAGAAGTCAATGGAAAAAATGTGACTAGTAACAAAAGAATAGTTACTAGTCACCATTGAAATAAGTACTAGTGTCTAATGAATAAGTACTAGTATCTATTTAATAGGTACTAGTATCTAATGAATAAGTACTAGTAACTAATTAATAAGCATTGGTATGTAATGAATAATGACTAGCATCTAATGAATAAGTACTAGTATCTAATAAATAAGGACTAGTTTCTAATGAATAAGTACTAGTATCTTTAAAAAGGTACTAGTACCTAAAGAATAAACACTAGTATCTAAAGAAAAGGCACTAGTATCTAAAGAATAAGCACTAGTAGCTAATGAATAAGTACTAGTACTTAATGGAATAGATACTAGTATCTAAAAAATAAGTACTAGTAGCATGAAAATAGAGACTAGTAGGTTAAAATGATTAAATGTTAAAACGGCTTGCCATACTCTATCTGTCGTTTCGACTAGTCACAATTACGTTACAGATATCTTAAATGATAATACAAACTATCCAAAATGTAATTACGACTAGAAAGACGTTGTTGATATCTACAATGTTAATTACGAATAGTCAAACTTAGCTTTTAAATGTTAAAAGGGCTTGCCATACAGAAGTGTAGGCTCAGAGAGACACTCAACATTTTCAAACCAAAATATCTGACTTTCTGTGGGTCCTAGCTCATGAGTGTAAATTAGAAAGTTGTCCGGCTTGAGGAGAATATATGAATATATGAAACGATGAGATCAACATGTGTACTGAGTTTCATATTATTACATGCAAGCGTGTTTGATTTATGGACCAAGATTTTGGACCCCGTTCCAGGGGGTGCTGTCTAGCCCCCTTGCCACACCCGGGTACCATCTTCAGCCCGGCTCTGATGGCTGTGGGATCTGACCTGTGTGCAAAGCTTCAAGAGTTTTCAAACCCGTTAAGGGCCCCAAAAGCCGCTAAGAGTCTCAAAATCATCAAAAAAAAGGAATGTTAAAGTTTGATGCGTTGCTATGGCAACATTATCTTAGATATTGAATAATGCTTTCACAGCTCTTCATCTGGCGTGTGTTTACATTATACACATGAAGTTTGAAGCAAATCGGGTAAAAGTAAGAGTGCGATTTCAAAGCATTTTGAAAGTGAAACACTTTCTGCTGCCAGTTGGTGGCGCTATATATTTGACTCACATCCATGTGATCGACCTCTTACAACGAACACACTGCTGAAGTTTCATCAAGATCAGTTAATGTATGCAGAAGTTTTAACACACTTCCTTTTTGATTTATTTACTTACTTTTTTGATTTATGGACCAAGTTAATTTAATTAATACACTAATTATATAAAACTATTGTCAATGCACTACAATTAAACAGGTTATATGCCTTTACTTATAAAAAAATAAAAATAAAAACTTATTTAAAAAATACCAGGCTTAAGAAATGTATTTACTTTAGCAGGCCAGACACACAGTGAAATGATTAAGCCCCCTCCCCCTACACACACACACAGAGACTGTGTGTCAAGAGACTCAAAATCACACACACACACAGACTGTGTGACAGGCCTAGGCTCAGAAAGAGCATGATCATATTCAAACTACAATATCTGACTTTCTGTGGGTTTGAGCTTATTATTGTTAATTAGAAAGTTGTTTGGCTTGAATAGAACAATATACACGGCAAGTTTTGTAATTGTCAGTAAAACTAACCAAGTTATAACACACTTTATGTGTCCTTTTTTAGTCAAAAAAATCCGCCACGGCCAAACCGTTCGAGATATCACAAATCCGTCCGGAATTTAGCATCCTCAATGTCTTGACTTCATGCACACCGAGTTTGGTGGTGATTGGTAACAGCATGGGTTGTAATTTGATGTTTTTCTAGGACATTTATTTAAAAAAAAAAACATAATTCCCGACTTCCGTTTGAACTGTCGTAAAACTTAGAGCACGAAAGTTGTTTGGCCTGATGTGATCTATGAGTGTACCGAGTTTCATATTAATCCATGCACGTGTGTTTGATTTATGGACAAATGTTCGAATCCCTAAAAGAATGCATCCTAAAAGAATGGTAAAGTTTGATGCGTCGCCACGGCAACAGTTTCAAAGATATCAAGAATCCATTCATAGGTCTTCATCTGCCGTGTATTTACATTATACAGATGAAGTTTGAAGCAAATCGGGTAAAAATAAGAGGGTGATTTCAAAGCATTTTGAAAGTGACACACTTCCTGCTGCCAGTTGGTGGCGCTATAACTTTGACTCACAATAGTCACATCCATGTGATCGTCCTCTTACAGCGAACGCACTGCTGAAGTTTCATCCAGATCAGTTAATGTATGCTGAAGTTATGACAAACTTCCTGTTTCACGTTTCTCGCCATAGTTTCGTTTCCTCGCCACGGCCAAACCGTTCGAGATATCAAAAATCCCCACACAAACTTTCATCCTCAATGTCTTGACTTCACGCTGACCGAGTTTCGTCGAATTTGGATCAGAGCTCTCAGGAGGAGTATTTAAAAGTTCATTGCGTGTGTTTTACAAAAAAACCTCAATAGCCGACTTCCTGTTGGGCTGGGGTAAAGAGTAAGAACGCGAGGTATAGATGAAATTCTGCTATCGACATGTGTACCGAGTTTCATATTATTACATGCAAGTGTGTTTGAGTTATGGACCAGGTGTTCGGACCCCATTCCAGGGGGCGCTGACGAGCCGCCCTGCCACGCCCGGGTACCAGCTTCAGCCCGGCTCTGATGGCCGCGGGTTCTGACCCCGTGTGCAAAGTTTCAAGAGTTTTCGAGCATGTTAAGGGCCCCAAAAGTGCCCGAATAGTCGCTAGAAAAAAATAAAAAAAAATAAAATAAATAATCGGAAAGGAAAACAATATGGCTCTGCGCCCTTTCAGGGCTTGGGCCCTAAGAAGTGGAAGGAAAACAATACAGGCTCTGCGCCCTTTCAGGGCTTGGGCCCTAATAAAAACTTATGTAGAAAATACCAGGCTTAAGAAATGTATTTACTCTCAGCAGGCCAAGACACACAGTGAAATGATTAAGCCCCCTCCCCCTACACACACACACACACACACACACAGACTGTGTGACAGGCCTAGGCTCAGAAAGAGCATGATCATATTCAAACTACAATCATCTGACTTTCTGTGGGTTTGAGCTTATTATTGTTAATTGAGAAAGTTGTTTGGCTTGAATAGAACAATATACACGGCAAGTTTTGTAACTGTCAGTAAAACTAACCAAGTTATAACACACTTTATGTGTCCTTTTTTAGTCAAAAAAATCCGCCACGGCCAAACCGTTCGAGATATCAGAAATCCGTCCGGAATATAGCATCCTCAATGTCTTGACTTCATGCACACCGAGTTTGGTGGTGATTGGTAACAGCATGGGTTGTAATTTGATGTTTTTCTAGGACAATTATTTAAAAAAAAAAAAAACATAATTCCCGACTTCCGTTTGAACTGTCGTAAAACTTAAGAGCCACGAAAGTTGTTTGGCCTGATGTGATCTATGAGTGTACCGAGTTTCATATTAATCCCATGCACGTGTGTTTGATTTATGGACAAATGTTCGAATCCCTAAAAGAATGCATCCTAAAAGAATGGTAAAGTTTAATGCGTCGCCACGGCAACAGTTTCAAAGATATCAAGAATCCATTCATAGGTCTTCATCTGCCGTGTATGTACATTATACAGATGAAGTTTGAAGCAAATCGGGATGAAAATAAGAGGGTGATTTCAAAGCATTTTGAAAGTGACACACTTCCTGCTGCCAGTTGGTGGCGCTATAACTTTGACTCACAATAGTCACATCCATGTGATCGTCCTCTTACAGCGAACGCACTGCTGAAGTTTCATCCAGATCAGTTAATGTATGCTGAAGTTATGACACACTTCCTGTTTCACGTTTCTCGCCATAGTTTCGTTTCCTCGCCACGGCCAAACCGTTCGAGATATCAAAAATCCCACACAAACTTTCATCCTCAATGTCTTGACTTCTAGCTGACCGAGTTTCGTCGAATTTGGATCAGAGCTCTAGGAGGAGTATTTAAAAGTTCATTGCGTGTGTTTTACAAAAAAACCTCAATAGCCGACTTCCTGTTGGGCTGGGGTAGAAAGCAAGGAACGCGAGGTATAGATGAAATTCTGCTATCAACATGTGTACCGAGTTTCATATTATTACATGCAAGTGTGTTTGAGTTATGGACCAGGTGTTCGGACCCCATTCCAGGGGGCGCTGACGAG
>JAQIUQ010000070.1:0-30000 GCA_030378365.1 Hybognathus amarus
TTTGCAGAGCCTTCGTTCAGTTACGTATTGCTACTCTGTTGTGACTGTTGTAAGGCCAGAACCTCAGATTGGTAGCGAACAGCCATGAACAAGTGGTTTCTTCATCCATTAAGGTCACCGAAACAAATGTAGTGACCTTTCAATTGGCAGACGACTCCTGACCACACTGGAAACCATAGAGATTAAGGAGACTTAACATCTGAAACTGTTAGCAGCACAGACAATGATACTAAAACGTATGATATAACCAAGACAATCCACTGGACCAATGCTGTTAACAATGCAGGTTATTCAGATGCTGACATAGAAAGCCGAGAGACGTGTAATGAGAATAACATCGGTTGTCTCCAAAATCCGAACCATTACCCATGTCACGTTCAGTGAGACTGAACCAAAGGTTTTAAGAAGCAGAAACTGAAATGAACTCAATCACGTTTTTACCAAAACACCAAAGCTCAGCTGAAAAACAGACTCTCAGGACGGGAGACTCAGAGGAGGGGCGGGATTAGAGACTTCACTACCAATCAGGATGCTGACAACGCTAAAGTGCGGAGCTCCATCGTCCAATCAGAGGATCAGACGGCTCTCGAGTCATCTTCTAAAGCCTCAGACTCTAGGACAAGGAAAGGTAGTGGATTACATTGGGTGCTTCTGTCTATTCTTATTTGTGCATCCTCGTTTCCTTTCTCGCTTCCTTTCCTCGCGCCTCAGCTCGACTGTTGTAGGACGCAAGCGAAGGCCGCAGGAAAGGAACAAGGGACGGAAGGTGTGGAAGGGAAGCTTATTTGTATATTGGAATATTCTTGATCACACAAGCGTCATCAGCAGCACTCAAAGGATTTGCCCTTATGTTGTTGAAGTTTGGTTATTTAAGAAATAATTCAAAATAAATAAAAATATAGCAATATACCCTGTTGAAATATGTAACATGTGTGTTTTATATCACTTGCAAAGTTAAAGTATAAATTAGAATAATTGTGACCGAGGAGGGAGGTGGAAGTTATGCGTGCTTACTCCTCGATCCTCGCCCTCCTAATGCCACAATCCTGGCCTCCTTACTCCTCGATCCTCTCACTCCCTCGCCCCCTGCTCCTCGATCCTCGCCCTCATGTTTCGATCCTCACCTTCTTTCTCCTCGATCCTCACCCCCCCTACTCCTCGATCCTCGCCCTCCTCATGCCTCGTTCCTCGCCTCCTTACTCCTCGATCCTCCACCTCCTCAGCGCCTCGATCCTTGCCCCCCACTCCTTCATCCTCACCCTCCTAATGCCACGATCCTCGCCTCCTTACTCCTCAATCCTCACACTCCTCAATCCTCGCCCCCTACCCCTTGATCCTCGCCTCCTCACCCCTCGATCCTTGACTCCTCGATCCTCCCCCTTACCCCTTGATCCTCGCCCCTGCTTACTCCTTGATCCTCTCACTCCTCGACCCTTGCTCCCAACCCCTTGATCCTTCGCCTCTCGATCCTCTTACTCCTCAATCCTCGCCCTAGCCCTTGATCCTCGCCTCCCCACGCCTTAATCCTCGCCTCATTTACTCCTCGATCCTTCCTCCCTACTCCTCGATCCTCGCCCTCCTCCTGCCTCGATCCTCCCCCTCCCACACTCCTTGATCCTCCCCTCCTTACACCTCGATCCTCGCCTCCTTACTCCTACAATCCTTGCCCTCCTCAAGCCTCGATCCTCCGCCTCCTTACCCCTCTATCCTAGCCTCCTTACTCTTCGATCCTCCCCCTCCACACTCCTTGATCCTCCCCCTCCTTACCCCTCTATCCTCGCCTCCTTACCCCTCTATCCTCAGCCTCCTTACTCCTCGATCCTCCCCTCCACACTCCTTGATCCTCCCCTCCTTACACCTCAATCCTCGCCTCCGTACCCCTCTATCCTAGCCTCCTTACTCTTCCGATCCTCCCCCTCCACACTCCCTTGATCCTCCCCCTCCTTACCCCTCTATCCTCGCCTCTTTACCCCTCTATCCTAGCCTCCTTACTCCTTCGATCCCTCCCCTCCACACTCCTTGATCCTCCCCTCCTTACACCTCAATCCTCGCCTCCGTACCCCTCTATCCTAGCCTCCCTTACTCCTTCGATCCTCGCCCTCCTCACGTCTCAGATCCTCCCCTCCCCTCGCCTCGATCCTCACCTCATCTACGCCTCGATCCTCGCCCCCCTTCTCCTCGATCCTCTCCCTCCTCATGCCTCGATCCTTGCCGCCTTACTCCTCGATCCTCACCCTCCTCATTCCTCGATCCTCACCTCCCCCGCTACTCCTCCGATCCCTAGCCCTCCTCATGCCATGATCCTCCCCTTCTCACGCCTCGCCTCCTTACTCCTCCGATCCTCCCCTCTTCTCGCGCTTGATCCTCATCCCCCTACTCCTCGATCCTAGCCCTCCTAATGCCTCGATCCTCGCCTCCTCACGCCTTGTTCCTCTGATATTGAGGGGATCTGAGAACCATTATCTGTACTTCTTCTGTGCTTGAAATTGGTGTGAAACATTTGACCTGTTTGTGTTCTTCCTAGTCAAGCGGAGTCAACATTTGGGACCGTCTGATATCTATCTAGACGACCTCTTAAGTCTTAACCCTGAAGTTGCTGCCCTCTATTTCCCCAAGAGGTTAGACGTTCAATTACCAATATGCATTACCGATTTGTTATAAATAAACAAAAATAAAATGTAATAATAATAACAACTTTGCAGAATTGCTCTACATCAAAGATGACCAATTTTCAATATTAGGGGTCCACTTTAAGAAAAATTATTTTAATGTGAATTTTGTGGACAGATCACTGGATTTGATGGTTCTGACTGTGTTGTTGATGACTTGATGATTATTTTAAATGTAGAGGATGATTAGATGTGTCCTCTGTGTTTTCAGCGAGGCAGAGTCGTCGGATCTGCGTCGATCCCCATCCGTCGGATCCGTCTCCTCCCTCGGGGTCAGCTTTCCCCTCAGTCTCTGGGCAGCACCAACGCAGACAGCGGCACTGAGTATCTGTCCGACTCCACCACTGACACGCTGGACGTCACCATGTCTCTGTGCGGGAGGGGAGACATCAGTCAGATCAGTAAAGGTACAGACGACACAGACTCTTGTAGCTCCACCCACTGTCAAATCTCATTGGTCCAAACTGCTGCTTCAAATAACCGTATGTTAAACTTTAAATGTATTCTGTAAATACAAATCATTCATATTATTAGCAAAACTAATAATAAATCCTAAATAAAATATACTATATATTTTTTTATTTCTGCTTTTTGACAGTAACACAATTAGTTATTGTTTAACACAATAACTAAATAATTATTGCACTACAGCATTACATTACAAATATAATATTTATTGATTATATTACCACTACTACTAACAATAATAATAAATACAATAAAATATAGTATTATTTGGGGATGTTATTTTTATTAGTAAAAACAATTTATCTTTTATATATTTATGCAAATTTGTTTTGTGATCTATATAGTAACATCTTTGTTTTTAAATCACTGTTATTAAAATTATTGGTCCAAACTGCTGCTTCAAATAACCGAATGTTAAACTTTAAATGTATTCTGTAAATACAAATCATTCATATTATTAGCAAAACTAATAATAAATCCTAAATAAAATATTCTATATTTTGTTTTATTTCTGCTTTTTGACAGTATAACATAAACAGTAAAAATTCAATATTCATCAAGTATTATTATTATGATCATTGATAATAATAATTTTAATAATAATAACAATAGCAAAATATATTAATAAAAATAAACAAAATAAAAATATTATTTTTTTTGTATTTGTTTGGTTTATTTCAGCTTTTTAACACAATACCTAAATAATTCTTGCACTACAGCATTACATTACAAATATAATATTTATTGATTATATTACTACTACTACTAACAATAATAATAAATACAATAAAATATAGTATTATTTGGGGATATTATTTTTATTAGTAAAAACAATATGTCTTGTATATTTATATATATTTATGCAAATTTGTTGTGTGATCTACAAAGTAACATCTTTGTTTTTAAATCACTGTTATTAAAATAATTGGTCCAAACTCCTGCTTCAAATAGCTGTATGTTAAACTTTAAATGTATTCTGATTGGCTGTGATTTTAGTGTTTTATGCACCATTTTATTTTCAGTGACAGAAAAAAAGTCAAATTTGTAACTTTTTTTTTTTTGCATTTGTTGCAGAGAAGTTTACAGAGCATCTTGTCAAGTATCAAGACTTTGTCAACAACCCTGGAATAATTGAAGACCCAAACCTGGTCATCTGCATCAACTCAAAGTTCGCTACATTTTCAATTCAATTCAAGTTTTTGGTATAGTACTTTTCACAATACATATTGTTTCAAAGCAGCTTTAGGAAATGCTTGTTGCAATATAGTTAGTATGAGTAATGCTTATAAGAATCTGTGTGTTTCAGGGATGAAATGTTAGTATTATTAACATACTAACAATTTTTCTAAGTAATATAGAAAGCCTAACTGTTGGTGCTTTAACATTGAATTAAATAAATTGAAGTGAACTATATTTCCAGTTTTATGTATTTAGATTTTTATTTTGATCTGCAGTGTGATAATATTAATAGGGCTTTTGATTTGTTTCAGGTATTATAACTGGGCTGTTGCTGCTCCAATGATTCTATCAGTTCAAGCTTTCCAGAAGACTTTACCAAAGGTAGGTTGGTCCTTGATCAGTACTTAATTGATTAATCATTCAGGAATAATGACTTCTCTGTTGTTGTAGAGCACCATTGAGCAACTAGTCAAAGATAAGATGCCAAAGAAGTCAGGCCGCTGGTGGTTCTCCTGGAGGAGGAAAGAGTTGAACAATATTGCGGTAAAAACTGATTTCATTTTCATTCAGTCCATTTTCAACAGAATCTAACAGTGAATAAATGATGTTTATATCTGAAACAAGCAACCCTGAGATGATTGTGCAATATCTGCTGACTGTAAATATCTCTAAAGCCACATTGCACATTTATTTTGAAAAACTTTCCATGTTAGGCAAACACAAAGGCCGACTCAGAAGGGAATCAGCTTGAAGCATCTGCTGCTGTCGCTGGACCCTCTTCCCTGAAGTAAGACGTGTGTGTCCATGCATGCAGAATATTAAATATGCACAAATAATTGAGAATAAAATAATTGATTGATAAGTCTTCCTCTAGCCATACACCAGTCAATGCAATGCAAATGTCTTGTTTGTGTCTCATATTAGACAAAAAGGATGCAAATGAGCAAAACAAGTTAATATCCAAACTTCATGCAGCCACTCCAACAGTTATCAGTATAAAATCCAAACAATACAGGACAAATACAAATACAAATGCCTTTAGATTGAATGCATCTGCGACACAGCGAGTTATCTACTCATTAAATCAAATGCAACAATGTTTGTATAACATTGCATAATTTTTTAAGTAAGTTTGGTACGATCAGATAAATGTGCTTCCTCTTCTGTTCAGAGAGCTCTTAACCTTTGAGACTCTTTCTTCAGTTAAACGTGATGAAACTCTGCTATACTATTGGCTGACTGATTGAATTGGTGTTTTTGTTTGTTTTGTTACGTGTGTGTGTGCACAGGAGTTCTGCTGAACTCTCGAGCGATGAAGATGGTTCTGTGTCCGTGATGAAGAAGGGTGAGATGATGCAGTGCATCAGTCTGATGTATCGCAAATCCCTCCGGCTGACCTCTGAACAGATCGTAAGAGCACATCTAACAACATCATCATAGGTATCAATATCGGAAACAGAATCGGATAATGAATGTAGATAATACCATTTATATTCATTTTCACGACTGTATTACAGCTATCTTTCTTTAGATGATCTTTCACCTCCATTGTAGTCTCTGAGTTTCATCCGGGAATGAACACCGTCACAATAGAGGGAATGCATTGACGTCACTTTCCCTCAGCCTGACTGAGTGGCAAAAGATCTGCTGCGTGAATGGATTTAATAGGGGAAAATGTGACTAAAACGAACAATTTTATCAATTTAAACTAAATGTTGGACTCAATATAGTGTTCCTAACAACTCACTAAAGATCCAGTGATCCATGGATATTGACATGCAGCCAGGAATCGTGTCGCCTGACATTTATGTTTGCATGATTTTGACACCGGGGAAATAAAAGCAATATAGACCTAAACAAAGCAAATTTGCCTGTGAACGCTTGATATAATTACAATATAGGTTTAAATCCGGGTGATCACTTATATCAGTGTTATATATAGCCTATATATCATCATATTCGTCCAGCCATAAAACTTTATAGGGTTTTTTTGGTCAGTGTTTATTAAAAAACATCCAATAATGCAGAATATGCAATGATAAATATTTAATTGATGAGTTGTTAATATACACTACCGGTCAAAAGTTTAAGATCGGTAAGATTTTTTATGTTTTTAAAAGAAGTCTCTTCTGCTCACCAAGGCTGCAATTGTTTTTAATAAAAAATACACAAAAAACACAGTAATATTGTGAAATATTATGACAATTTAAAATGACTTTTTTATGTTAATATATATTAAAATGTAATTTATTCATTACTCCATCATTACTCCAGTCTTCAGTGTCACATGATCCTTCACAAATCACTCTAATATGATGATTTTATGCTCCAAAAACATGTATGATTATTATCCATGTTGAAAACAGTTTTTTACATTTTTATTTCAGGATTCTTTGATGAATAGAAAGTTCAAAGAACAGCATTTATTTAATTAGAATCTTTTCTAACATTATAAATGTCTTTACTGTAACTTTTGATCAATGTAACTCATCCTTGATGAATAGAAGTATTGATTTCTTATTTATTTCCCCCAAAAATAAAATACAAATTCTTACTGACCCCAAACTTTTTAAAGGGTAGTGTTTAATGTAACAAAAGCTTTCCATTTCAGATAAAAGCTGTTCTTTTGAACTTTCTATTCATCAAAGAATCCTGAAATAAAAATGTAAAAAACTGTTTTCAACATGGATAATAATCATACATGTTAATGGTTGTTGATCTAGTTGTACAGTCAATCTCAAAGCTCTTTCCCAACTTTATATGTGTTTTGTTTGTTTTTACACGACATTCACGCTGAAAACAAATACAGCCGCTCAGTCTTTCTGCCACTCACTGTGAGGAACTGCAGGCCGATGGTGACGTTACACGCATACCCTCTATATTCCTCATTATAATAATTAATATGCAGAATAAAGGGGCGGGGCCTGGTTGAGTTAGTTAGTAGTGTGTTAAACTGGTGGTTATGGTAAGAGCGGGACATTTCCCAGAACACACTCGAAGCGCTCGACCAATCACAACACACTGATCCAGTCAACCAATCAGAGCACAGTGTGCTTTTCAGGAGGAGGGGCTTCATAGAGACAGGAAGTGAACAGAGCATTACTGTTAATTGTAATGTAACATTACTGTGTAATCTGTGTAACTTGTATGAATTTGAGATTTGATGTATTTATTGTGTGTGGCAGGAGAGTCTAAATCTGCGTGAAGGGGCCAATAATGTTGTGTTCAGCGTGACCACGCAGTACCAGGGCACCTGCCGCTGCGAAGCCGCCATTTACCTGTGGAACTATGATGACAAAATCATCATCTCTGACATCGATGGAACCATCACTAAGTGAGTCTGTGTGTTTGTCTGAGCCTCTGCGGATTTCAAGGCACTATGTGGGACGTTATACTAACTGTTGTTCACCTTTCTCACGGTATTAGGTCAGATGCGCTGGGTCACATCTTACCACAGCTGGGGAAAGACTGGACTCATCATGGCATCGCTAAACTATATCACAAAATACATCAGTAAGAAAAACACAAGGTTCAAATCACAAGTTTCTGGTTTTGACAAAACATTTGTGGTTCACTGTAATCATGTGCGATTTTTATAATAGTTTTGAGATACAGATACTGTTTAAAGCAGGTAAAAAAACATTCCCTGAGATGCATTTAACCCTCAAACTGTATTCACTTTATAGCCCTTAATCCTGTAATTGTGGACAAATGTGGGCACAGAGGACTCAGGTGTGATCTTAATTTTTATTTATTATAAATGTTATATCACTGTCTTCGATAAAGTTTTGTCTATCCATTTATGGTGTTTATTTTTATTTTGGGGGTATTTTTGAATTTATTTACTTCAAAAAGTACCATATTTTCTATGTAAATTATGCTTATTTTTATGTTTTATTTTAAAAAATTTAACTACATTAAAATCATTCCAATAAGTTCTTAGAGCTAAAACCTAAAGATGAAGTGACTTTGCTGTCACCTGGTGTCTTATTTTGGCTTATTTTAGAATGCTCTAAATTACAGTTTTTCCCATTCATTTCTATGGGTGCCCATTTTGACCCAAATACAAGATTAAGGAGTTTTTTTTTCACCCACTTAACATTGTAGAATTGAGTCAAAAAATGTATGTTAGCGGCAAGCTTAGGAAAGTGGCCAAGTCTTGTACCGCTCAGATCAAGGGAAGTATTTTTTTTAAAATAAATCAAAACTATTTTGCCCACATTTGTCCAGAATACAGTTTTAGGGTTAATGATTTACATTAATTGCATATACTAATCCAAATTCTATGATGAAACTCTAGATAGTGGCGGCTGATGGATCCTTAGCTCAATTTGCCAGCAATCACATCATTCTCTATAGGGCACAGCTGATTGGTTCTTGCTGTATCGGTAGCCAATGAGCTCGATGCTCAACCTTTAAAGGGGACATATCATGAAAATCGAATTTTCCCGTGTTTAAGTGCTAGTAATCGGGTCCAGTGCTTCTACCAACACAGAAAACGTGAACGTCCGTCTAAAAGTGAAACTCTTCCCGAGTCTCTCCGTAAGGCTGCATTCGCTCCGGGTTATTTCTGAGATTTGACTGAAATTTGCATTTGTTGCTGGAGTATCCGAAAGCTCGTGTAAAGGATTGATCATCTTTTGCATTGAAAGGGACACACAAAAAACTGTGGTTTTGGTCACACCCAAACAGAGCTATAATAAATGATCTGTATTTAGAGCTGAAATTTCACAGACACTAGATTTATAATACATCTTGTGTTTAGGGGCATACTATAGCTATGTTTCCATTCACACGTTTTTATCCAAATTAAGTGATATCAGATGAAAAATGCCTTATGGAAACAGTAAAATTCCATTGAATTTCATGAATATCGACTCAAATTAAATACTTAAAAGTATTAATAGTTAAATATATAGTGTAAAATGCATACATTTCTGTAATTGATGTATTACCAGCCCAATTAATACTTTTATTCAGCAAGGATGCATTAAATTAATAAAGTGACAGTAAAGACAATTATACAGTTAGAAAAAATTCAAATAAATAAATGCTGTTTTTTTTCTTTACTTTGTATTTAAAAAAAAAGGTTTCCACAAAAATGTGAAGCAGCACAACTTTTTTCAACATTGATAATAATCATCTTTTATTATCAATTTCTTGAGCATCAAATCATCATATTAGAGTGATTTCTGAAGGATCATGTGACACTGAAGACTGGAGTAATAATACTGAAAATACAGCTTTGATCACTCAAATAAATTACATTTTACTATATATTCACATAAAAACAGCTGTTTTACATTGTAATAATATTTAACTGTTTTTACTGTATTTTTGATCAGCCTTGGTGAGCAGAAGAGACATTTAAAAGTCTTGCCGACCCCAATCTTTTGAACGCTGGTGTATTTACTAATCATTTCTGATTTGGTTCTTCTCTTGCAGGAATGGTTATAAGTTCCTGTACTGTTCGGCTCGAGCGATAGGCATGGCAGACATCACGAAGGGTTACTTACAGTGGGTCAATGATAGAGGAACGGTCCTGCCCAAAGGCCCAGTGCTACTGGCTCCCAGCAGCCTGTTTTCAGCCTTACACAGGTGAGCACGTAGAAACTGTTAAATGAAACAGAAGTTGCGCTCATCTTTTCTCTATTGTGTCGTATATCCAAGTGGAAACGCTTCTGGAACAAGAACAAAATGTGGGCGGGGCTTGATTTTTGTCTGTGAGGAATTGATTGGATGGTTGTGGTTTGCTATTGGCTGATCTCGATGAGTGACAGGTTATAGCCCCGCCTCGATCATCAGAGATGAGGAAGATTACCAGGAACATGAATTTAAAACATGAATGATGTGCATTAATACATACTGCAATATTCCATAAATGATCTGATGGTGACTTTATTGTAGTCTAATGTCCCTAAAGTCCACTTCCTGCTCACTGCACAGACGGTACTAAAGCTGAACCTGCTGTGTTTCTCAGAGAGGTGATTGAGAAGAAGCCGGAGGTGTTTAAGATCGCCTGTCTCACTGATATCAGAGATCTGTTCAGTCCCGTCAGACATCCCTTCTACGCAGCCTTCGGCAACAGAACTAACGTGAGTCTTTCTGTAATATTAGAAACACGTGCATGTCCAAGGAAATCAGCGAGAGCTTGACCATGTTGTGTGTGTGTGTGTGTGTGTGTGTCTAGGATGCATACGCTTATAAAGAGGTTGGTGTGCCTGAAACTCACATATTCACTGTCAACCCGAAAGGAGAACTCATACAAGAAAAGACCAAAGGAAACAAATCCTCGTAGGTTACATCACTCTCTCTCTACACACACACACACACACACACACGTTTGTTCTGCTATACTTGTAAGTATATTCCATAGGTGTAATGGTTTTTATACTGTACAAACTGTATATTATATCCCCTTACACTAACCCGACCCCTAAACCTACCCAACACACACACACACACACACACACACTCTAATCCGACCCCTAAACCTACCCAAACACGCACACACACTCTAACCCAACCCTTAAACCTACCCAACACACACACACTCACTCTAATCCGACCCCTAACCCTATCCATCACACACACACACTAACCCGACCCTTAACCCTACCCATCACACACACACACTCACTCTAATCCAACCCCTAACCCATACCCATCACACACACACACACACGACACCACACACATCACACACACACACACTCTAATCCGACCCATAAACCTACCCATCACATACACACACACTAACCCCGACCCTTAAGCCTACCCATCACACACACACACACTCACTCTAATCCGACCCCTAACCATACCCATCACACACACACTACGACCCTACCTCCCATCACACACACTCTAATCCGACCCCTAACCCTACCCATCACACACACACACATACGTACACTAACCGACCCCCTAACCCTACCCATCACACACACTCACTCTAATCCGACCCCTAACCCTACCCATCACACACACACTACACTCTAATCCGACCCCTAACCCTACCCATCACACACACACACACTAATCCGACCCCTAACCCTACCCATCACACACACTCACTCTAATCCTGACCCCTAAACCCTACCCATCACACACACACACTACTAATCCGACCCCTAAACCTAGCCATCACACACACACTCACTCTAATCCGACCCCTAAACCTCCCCATCACACACACACACACACTCTAATCCGACCCCTAACCCTACCCATCAGACACACACACACTCTAATCCGACCCCTAACCCTACCCATCACACACACTAATCCGACCCCTACACCCTACACACATCACACACACACCCACACACCTAACCCCTACCCATCAGGCACACACACACACACACACACACTCTAATCCGACCCCTAACCCTACCCATCACACACACACACACTCTAATCCGACCCCTAACCCTACCCATCACACACACACTAATCCCGACCCCTAACCCTAGCCATCACACACACACACTCTAATCCAACCCCTAACCCTGCACCCATACACACACACACACACTAACCCGACCCTTAAGCCTACCCATCACACACACTCTAATCCGACCCCTAACCATACCCGTCACACACACACAACACACTAACCCGACCCCTAACCCTACCCATCACACACACACTCTAATCCGACCCCTAACCCTACATCATCACACACACACACTCTAATACGAACCATAACCCTACCCATCACACACACACTATAATCTGACCCCTGAACCCTACCCATCACACACTCACACTCTAATCCAAACCCTACCCATCACACACACTAACCCCACCCCTAACCCTACCCATCACACACACACTTTAATCCGACCCCTAAATCTACCCATCACACACACACCCAATACCCATGTCATTATATTAATTTCTGTCCTCATAAATAAACAAACACATACACATTTACTCACTTCTTATATGATTGATAACATTGACATAAAGAAAATTAAATAATTTAGTTTGTCTGGCATTTTGTGTGTGTGTGTGTGTTTCAGCTACTCTCATCTCAGTGAGATGGTGGATCACTTCTTCCCTTTCTTCAGTAAAGACTCCTCCACGTCCTTCACCTGTCCTGAGTTCAGCCATTTCTCGTTCTGGAGGGAGCCGTTACCTCTGCTGGATCTCGATGATCTGATCTATCTAGTCTCAACTCCACATCAATCATCTCTCCGTGACCATCTTACACCTCCTCCTCAACACTTCTCCTTTATATAGAGCCGAATGTGTCTGTGCATTTACAGAGAAACCTGATGTAGCAGTTAAACTGGAGATGTACACACACACATGCACAAGTCTACACAAACACAGCCTGATGTATGCAGTCGTGATGCTGTAACACACTACACTGAGCAGCTCTTCCTGATCAGAAATCCTCTTCTGACCCCACAGATGGAAAGAAAACGCATGAACTTGTGTTAAAGCCGCTGTGTGCCTTCACTATTACTATAACACTGAGCTGGGATTCTCATGAACTTCAACTTCTCCACCAAATAATGGACAAATAAAGGGTTTTTTAATTGTATATTTTAACTTTTTGTTTTTTTTACATGATTGATTTATTTGAGTGGGTACTGTAAGAGTATGAATTTGTTTTATCAGCAAATACTTTATACAACTAAATTGTATTTCTATTTATTTTCTGCATTCAAATTGAGCAAAGACAATCTAAATGTATTTGACTTCCTTTGAAACAATAAAAACACAGAGTGACACTTGACACTTCGCTTGTCTGGACTTTCAGGAATATAGATAGTGGTGTTTTCCAAAATAAACCTTACTGAAGCCTTAAATCCTCATAGTTCAGCATGGAGACACACCTTTGACATGCTGATTTCAGGAACTGTGACAAAAACTACAGGGATGATAAGGGATAGTGTGTGTGTCTCTGTTTTATACTAACTGGCTGGCCAAAATATATTTATTTGTCAGGTCTCCTAAACGTATTTTTATCCGGTTCAGCGGTTCTTGTCCACGACCACGTCAAAAAATATTTTTGTCAAATGGGAAGTTTAACTTATTAAAGGTTGTTGTAGTTTTATTTTATTTTCTGGTGAGATTCAAAATAAATAAAATCAGTAAAAGATGAAGGAATGTATTGATTATGAGTCTCTTTGTGTTTATTGCGTGACTAAACAGGACAACTTTAACTAAATCATCACATCGTGTTTAGCTGTTATCTTGAGGAGTGAATGCTTCAGTAAACACGGAGCTACAGGACAGTTGATTAAAGAAAGGTGTGTGTGGCTGTAAATGCAGATCACGTGCGCTCCCTCAACGCTGACGGTATTGTTTTATGAACAATTATATCTATGGGTTACACACATACAGTAACACAACAGTGATGATGTGGGCGGTGCGACTGACGGTAACGGCAGGGAAACGAAACTTGACCGATTATTACGATCACTGCAGCGGTTAACGGGCTTTTGACTCGATTTAACGTTAGACGAAAACATCCGTGTGGTGGTGACAGACATGCATCTACATCGAGTTCTGTGCGTGTTCTAGGTAAGACATGCACGCTTCTTATTTATGCTTGAAAATGGCTGAACATAAACAGCTAAAGCGCCCACGTCTTTGTAAAAGGCAAGGATTTCTACTTTAATACTACGCGATAAACAGCAGCAAGCTTTAGGAAATGAAAGTGAGTGGTGTGAGTTAGTGGTCATATATTAGAGGAAGGTGTCAAGAGTCGAGCCTCGTTCACACACACACTGTCAGCGGGTTCATGGTGCAGGTTGATGCACGTACTCACCGCTAGTTTGCGTCGATCCTGCCGCTTTATTTTAGCATTTTACTAAAATAACATCCCAGCTAACGTTCTCAGAACTTTGGCTGACGTTCTAAACAGGTTCTCTTTGAGTTGTGAACAACCGTTTTTCCTGAAACGTTAATAGAACGTTTGTTCCTGGTTATTTGGTCGAATTTTGTTAACATAAAACCTTTTATTATTTAAACCTTTTGACGTGTGTGTAAATGTTACTCATTGTTTCAGAACGCTCAGAGAACATTCATTAAGTGATCTCTTATAATGTTGAAACTGTACATTTTCGACATTCATAGAGCATTCAGAATTAACGTTTTATTAACTTAATGTGGATGTAAGCTAAATGCAGGATGCTGTTTTATTTGATTTCAACAAAATAGTTATTTATTCAAAGAGATTCTTATCTTCTAATAAAGGCTTAGTTCACCAAAAATTGAAAACTATGTTTCCATGTCTAAAACTCTGTTCTAAACCCGGAAGACTTTCGTTCATCTTCAGAAAACATATTTCAGAACAGATGCAGGACGACTCAACCTCATGAACAGTTTTTAATGTTTTATCAGACAATAACTACTCAAGATTTTGCTTTAGCACGTTTGAGCTTCACACGAACCAATGAGGTTCATTCTTCGTGTTACGCATCACTTTTGAGCTTCAGCAAAATCCAATGAGGTTCATTCTCGTGTTACGCAGCACGTTTCAAGGAGTTTCGTCGAGCGTTTTTTTTCTCGATCATTGTTTATATGTGAATAAGAGCCTAAATTAAATCTGTTCATCAAAAAGTGATCAAGTCTCTTCAGAAAATTTGGACCAATCCGCTCAATTCAAATGGATTAGTTTACGATCTCTTTATGAACTTTTTGAAGCGTCAAAGTGGTAATTGCGTAGCTGAGGGACATAAAGCTCTCAGATTTCGTCAAAAAGATCTTTGTGTTCTGAAGATGAACGGAAGTCTTAAGATTTTTGATTTGAACGACATGAGGGTGAGTAATACTGACAGAATTTAAATTTTTGGGTGAACCATCACTTTAAAAACTTTTAAAAGTTCATAATTGATACTGGAATTACAGATGTACTTCTATTTTGAAGACAATTTGCCACATATATATTTGACCAGATATGTAACTATGCATTTTCTTTGTCTGTATTACATAGTTACCAGAGACAATCATAATGGCAGACTTGTATTCAGAGAGCTGTTTGGAGCCAGACCTCACCTGTCCCATCTGTCTCCATCTCTTCCTCGAACCCTGTCACTCTTCCTTGTGCTCACAGTTTCTGCCTGGTTTGCCTTGAAACACCTGGTAGGGATAAAACATCTGGATCTGCTCAAGAACTTTGTTGCCCAGTGTGTGGACAGGAACATCTCAGCCCAGAGTCCCTGCCGAGAAACGTCAAACTGAAACAAGTAGTTGAGAATTACAAAGCCAACAGTGCTATTGGTGAACGTCAGCCCAGCACAGAAGACAAGATAACCAATGATGAACCACCTTCAGAAGACAGAACAAACTCTGATGAGTCCACGTCAACCGATTGTGGGGAAAACTCTCTTGAGGAGACGGAAGCCAATGGACAGAGGTCTAGATTAAATCCCATTATAACTAGTCTTCAAAAAAAGCTTGCTCTAGTAGATGATCTGGTCAATAAAGAAACGGCTAGAGAAGCTGCAGTCAAAGCGGCACATGCTGATCTGAGGAACGACGTGAGCAACGTTCTGGAGGAGATGGTAGAGCTCATGGAGACCTACAGAAAGACTGGAATGAATCTTTTGGAGGTCGAACTGAAGCCCAGGGAAGACGCTGTTGGGAAAAGAGTGGAAATGCTGTCAGATGTCCAAAAGCAACTGAGAACGGCGGAACTTCGGGTCAACACGTTAATTGGCGAGACGGAAGACGCGTGTTTCGGTGACATCGAGAGCCAAGTTTCCAGCTTGACCGTGGAGCCTCTGTGGGACTTTCCGAGCGATCTGGAATTATCCTGCAATTTGAAAAAAGTCTGTGAGAAAATCGAGCACCAAAACAACCAACTCCGTCTTGGACTTGGATCTGCTCAGAGGGCTTTACGGGTCATTCTCAACCCATCCGAGGTGACATTCAACATCGACACCATCCATCCCAATCTGGTCCTATCGGAAGACCTTAAAACCGTGTCTTTTAGCGTCGCCAAACAGCCGTACCCAACCAGTTCTCAGAGGTTTACCAGTTTTTTCCAAGCTTTGAGCACCCAGAGCTTCGTCCAAGGAGAGCATCTCTGGAACTTCCAAGCCGACGGTTGTCCTTGGGTTCTGGCCGTGTGCTACGATGAACTTCCCCGATCCGGTTCTGGTAGTGGTCTGGAGAGCAGCGCTGGATCCTGGTGCCTCATGTACTGTGATAACCTTCTGAGGGCGTACGAAAAGGAAAGGACACCCCACTTAGACGTACGCCATCTCTGAAGAGAATGGAGATACACCTGAGCTTCAGCTCTGGCACTTTAGCGTTTTACAGCGTTAGCGACGTGAGTGGGGATAAAACTCATCTGCATACCTTTACAGTGAGCTTCACGCACCCGGTGTATCTGGCCGTAAGGATGATGTCTGGTCACCCCAAAGCTCACATAACAGTCAATTAGCTATTTCATACACCTTACAATGGACTAGTTATTGCAGATGGCATGTTTTAATCTACAAACTCATCACCACAGACTGGTACTTATTGATTAAGTTTAGTGCACTGCATTGGGAGATTATTTAAATGGCCATTAAAGTTTTTATTTTATTTTATTTTATTCATATTTTTCATTTTCTGAGGAAGTTATGATGCAATACATGCACTGAAGGCATCTTGCTGCACATAAATTGTCACATGCATTCAGCTTGAAATGATTTAATTTAATCAAAGTTTGGTGTTTCTAGACTCATGTGATTCATTTGAGCATGTGACATTAATACAAACCTACATTATTATTTGCTTGCCTTTTACAACTATTCTTCTCATTCTTTATCTGTTGTTTTAACATGTTTATTAATAGCCTTTTTTCTGTCTATATTTTAATAAACAGTAGTTCTACATTTGTCTAATTATTTGCGTATTGCCGTTTTTCAAAACCCCAAAGTTAATTAAGTGTTGTATGTGGATCTGTGTCGTCGTTTTAGGCCATTTAAAATGCTTTATTATCACCACAAAACACACTGATAAACATTAGATGTGTACGATGAATTTGTTTGTACGTTATCTAATAGGATTTAAACAATATATAACAAGTGCAATTCAAAGTAATACCAACACGTTAAACAAAATATTAGAAGCGCAAAATAAACTAAGGTAAAATTAAAACAAATACAACAAAACCGATGTATGAGTCTTTTATTATGAAATGTCGCATAGATGGCGGCCATCTTTGAAACGACAACGCATTCACGCTGACTTTTATCTGACAAACGTATCGCGACTGACGCATCAGTTTCGTTCCGTCTGTAAACAACAAACAACCGACACTCCGACTAAAGTTATTATGCCTCGACTATTAACCTATGATCACGTTAATGCTGAAACACACCAGCCTCTGATCTGAGATCATCTTCACTTTAAGGTGAGCTGTGTTAATGTGGTTTATCAGCTGATGTATATTATATCCGTGCAGAAGGTGTGTGTGTGTGTGAGAGAGAGAGAATTGTGTCATATGATACATTCAATAGAAACATGACATTCTTACAATACACTTACATACATGTTATAGTTAATTGAAGCTTTGGATTTATATTTGGATCAGTGTGTGTTGTGTTAGACTGTGAGCTGTTATGTAACGTCATATATCTTTAAAAGCACAAACACTGTTAGATTTGAAACATTCCGATCTCTTAGAAATATAACATGTTTATAAAAATACGTTGATATTAAATGTCTATTTAAGGAACGACGAACAGCAATGAAATGATCTGAAGTGGGCGGTATTATTTACATACAATTACAGCATTTATGTGTATTTTAAGTAGTGTTTATTTTTATATTTTCAGGTTTAATTTAGCTTTAGTGATTTTTTAATAGCTTTTTTTGTGATTTTAGTTTTAAAAAGGTTTGTAATATTAGCTTAATTTTAATTTTAGTGATGTTATTACTTGCCACGGCATTATTCAGAATTTCTAAAATTAATTTATTTCATTTAAATGTGAAATTACTGTGTTTTTGACATAGTTGGGAATCTTATCTTGTCCATTTTAACATTATTAACTCTTACAAATATATGCTTTACATGCACATAAATGCTTGGCGTATGGATATATGTGTAAGTATGAGTGTAAACTGAGGTAGTTGTGTGTCTTGCAGAGGTGTAATCCAGAATGCTGGAGACCGTGACTGAATGAGAAGGTTGGTCCATTATGACAACACCAGTGTGTTTCCCACAGTGGAGAACAGCTCTCAGTTCAACCCTGACCATGAGATCAACATCACCAAACCACACAAGTGTCTGCAGATCCTGTACGACGACATTGGAGAGTCCAGGTAATGTCCTTTCATAAGTGTGCATACGCCGTTATGATACATTTGCATTTTTGTCTTTGCTTTGGATTGTCTGAAATCATGTAGTCTTATTTGCATAAAAGCATACTTCCTAATTTCTTATCTATTTCTATGTTGTGAAGCGAGTGTCAGTGTGTGTGTGTGTATGTTAAGTAAGTGGTGAAGCTGTAGTTTTCATCTGGGCGCTGTGCCATGTTTACATGCCTGAAGAAAGCAGTTTCTAGTTTTCTCACAGATGATCTTGTGTAGGATCTGACAGTAGACGCTTGTGAAGTGTGTGAAATGTGATTTCAGTGTGGAGACCGTTTGAAACACGAGCTTTCAATTCTGCTTTCGTTTCTGTGCCAGAAACGGCTCTATCAAACGGGACTGTCCGCTGGATATTTATTAAAAGTCCCTTCTTGTTCTGCTGGGACTGTTTTGTCTTCCTTTGAGGATATATGTGTGTGTGTGTGTGTGTGTCTTAAAGGAGTAGTTCACTTTAAAAAAAACTTTTGCTGATAATTTACTCACCCCCATGTCATCCAAGATGTCCATGTCTTTCTTTCTTCAGTCGAAAAGAAATTAAGGTTTTAATTAAGGACTCCAGATGTTTTGTGCTTGGTCAAGACAACTTCCTCTCCTTGTTTGTTAAAATCACATATCAGCAAATTAAATAGAAAGAAAAACAGTTGTTCTATTGTTTGGAATTTCCTTTTGTATCTTAGTAATGTTCCTGTAAACTTTAGAGGAGTTTTTAAAGAAGAAATTAGATTTTTGTTTTTTTTGTATTAAGGAAGTTTTAAGCAGAGAATTGTGAATATAGTGCACAAAAATCTACAATATTTATTTATATGCAACTTTGACTTTTTATTACACACTACTTTTCACAAGATTGAACATTTAAATGTTTTTGTAAGAGCTGTTTTTTTGTTTGAATATATTGTAAAATGTAATTTATTCCTGTGGTTTTCTAATATGCTGATTTGCTGTTCAAAAACATTTCTTATTATTATCAATGTTGACAACAGTTTTCAGGATTTTTTTAATGAATAAAAAGTCCAAAAGAACAGCATTTATTTAAAATGTAATCGTTTGCAACAATATAAATGTCTTTAATGGCACTTTTGACCAATTTAATGCATCCTTGCTGAATAAAAGTATTAATTTGTTTTAAAAATAACAAAAAGCTTTTGATCCATAGTTGTCTCAAAACAGGTTAATACTCAGAATTAGACATTTTGCAATAACACAGGACATAAATATTATATGAATAAATAATTCCAGTATACCTTTCATTATATACAAGTTTGGTCTGCATATGTTTATTATAAGTTGAGATTTCTTCATCAAGTAAAGCTTAAAATTACACTTTGTTGACTGCAGGAACTGTGAACTACATATGTATGCTAGTATAAATAATGTATTTTTTTATTTTTACTGATACAACAGTTAAAAAGGAAAATTAGTCTGAATTATTTTTGACATTTTTATACATTTTTATTAAATTATTCACAGACATCACTTTCATCTCCTAATGTCCTCTATAAAGATGCACACATAATAAAATA
Organism: Hybognathus amarus; assembly: GCA_030378365.1. Classification (NCBI taxonomy): domain Eukaryota; kingdom Metazoa; phylum Chordata; class Actinopteri; order Cypriniformes; family Leuciscidae; genus Hybognathus; species Hybognathus amarus. Next base: position 20,165 of record JAQIUQ010000070.1, read on the forward strand.
TTCAGTTATCAGGTGTATATTTGCGTAAAAAGCTCTTTTCCATCACCGCGTCAAAGTTGTGTCTGTGTGTGTGTGCTGATTCCTCTAAAGGTGTTTAATGAACGCTATCTTCACACTAGTCAAGCTTCTCGTAACAGTTGGTCTCTGTTTGTCCGTCAGGGTTCGTTACTGGGATCTGATGTTGCTCATCCCGAACGTGGCGTTCCTGGTGTTCCTGGTGTGGAAACTTCCTTCTGCTCGCGCTAAGATCCGCCTGACCTCCAGCCCTATATTCGTGGCATTTTACATACTGGTAAGCAGCAGAACATCTCACACGACCCCAAACTGTAATGTGGACGTTTGAGTTCTGTGAGTGAAACCTGTAGTGCTGAATCTTACAGGGATAGTTCACCCGAAAGTGAAATCTCTGACCAGACGTCCCGAAATCTAAGCTGTGTCCCGAATCCCGAACCCGGCCATAATTATTCCAAAATCATACTAAAATGCAAAAATCTTGAGTAGTTATTGTCTGATAAAACATTAAAAACTGTCTGTGGAAATTGGAGTTCGTCCCGCCGGCTGCTCATTGGCTGCTGCATGTTTTTTTCAAAAATATCTTCTTTTTTTACCAACTTTCTTCAAAATATATTTTTTTACCAACATTCTTCAATATATATATATTTTTTACCAACTTTATTCAAAATATCTTATTTTTTACCAACTTTCTTCAAAATATCTTTTTTTTACCAACATTCTTCAAAATATATATTTTTTAACAAATTTATTCAAAATATCTTATTTACCAACATTCTTCAAAATATCTTCTTTTTTTACCAACATTCTTCAAAATATATATATTTTTTACCAACTCTATTCAAAATATCTTCTTTTTTACCAACTTTCTTCAAAATATTTTTTTACCAACGTTCTTCAAAATATCTTATTTTTTACCAACGTTCTTCAAAATATTTTTTTTACCAACTTTCTTCAAAATATTTTTTACCAACATTCTTCAAAATATATATTTTTTACCAACGTTCTTCAAAATATCTTATTTTTTACCAACATTCTTCAAAATATTTTTTTACCAACATTCTTCAAAATATATATTTTTTTACCAACTTTATTCAAAATATCTTCTTTTTTTACCAACTTTATTCAAAATATATATATTTTACCAACATTCTTCAAAATATATATTTTTTACCAACTTTATTCAAAATATCTTCTTTTTTACCAACATTCTTCAAAATATCTTCTTATTTACCAACAATATTCAAAATATCTAATTTTTTACCAACTGTATTCAAAATATCTTCTTATTTACCAACTTTATTCAAAATATCTTCTTTTTTACCAAATTTCTTCAAAATATTTTTTTACCAACATTCTTCAAAATATATATATTTTACCAACATTCTTCAAAATATATATTTTTTACCAACTTTATTCAAAATATCTTCTTTTTTACCAACATTCTTCAAAATATCATGTTTTTTTTACCAACATTATTCAAAATATCATCTTTTTTAACCATCAATATTCAAAATATCTCATTTTTTACCAACTTTATTCAAAATATCTTCTTATTTACCAACTTTATTCAAAATATCTTCTTTTTTACCAACATTTTTGTGTTCAACAGAAGAAATGATCTCATAACGGTTTGGAAACACATGAGAGAGAGTAAATGATGACAAAATTTTCATTTTTTGGGGGTGAACTATCCCTTTAAATCACGTGTGTTGTTGAATTTTTCACCTGCTGCTCAATAAAACGTGTGAGAGAAGTTGATGAGTGTGTGTTTTCTGTGTTGTGGTTTTGAGTTCTTGTGGTCATGGGTGTTTCTCTGGTGTTGTTCAGGTGTTCGTGGTGGCGGCTGTAGGAATCACACGTGCTATAGTCTCCATGACCGTCAGCGCATCCATCGCCGCCACACTCATAGACAAGGTGAACACACACACACACATGCACAGCTGTCTGAATGTGGACTTCATATGGAGTTCGTTCAGTCTGTAATAATTTACAGTACTGCAACTGCATACAACCTTAAGAAGATATTTGACATGAAAAGAAGTTTTGGGGCGAATAATTTAAGTTATGCTGTATTTGACACACTGCCATTCAAAAGTTTGGGGGTCCGAAAAATTATTTATACAGTGAGAAATTAATACTTTTATTCAGCAAGAAACATTAAATTTATAGAAATGGTCAGTAAAGAAATTTATAATGTTACAAAAGAATTTCAAATAAATGCTGTTCATTTTAACTTTCTATTCATCAGAGAATCCTGAAAAAAATATAAATCACTGTTTCCACAGAAATATAATAATAATTAATAATATTATAATAATAAATAATTTTTGAATTTTTAAGTTAAAACAGGATGTAATTACATTATAATGATAACTGTGACTGATGAATGTTTCACAATCAGAGCCGGAACATGAATAAAGAGAGTAAATGTCATCTGTGGATTTCATGTATTTGGTTCGGTGATGCTGTAATGAACTCAATTGTGATGTGAATCCATGTGTGTGTGTGTGTGTGTGTGTTTCAGGTGCTTTGGGAAATCACAAGGTTCTTTTTATTGGCTACTGAGCTCAGCGTCATTATCCTCGGATTGGCTTTTGGTGCGTTCCTGATGCATTTTGGGATCTCTCATCTCTTTCTTATATAAATCAACTTTTTAAAGTGGCTCGCAGTGATTTAAACACATTTCCATAGTGTGTTTTTGTTTTGTATGTGCTGCACTTCCTGTTAAAGTGACATGTTTTATGATTGTTTGTTCAGGCCATCTGGAGAGTAAGTCCAGCATTAAGCGTGTGTTGGCCATCACTGCGGTCCTGTCTCTGGCGTACTCCATCACACAGGTGTGTTATAGAGACATTTACTGCACTAAAAACCCTTTAGTGAACGTGAACGTATCCTTAAAGTGCTCCTGTTATGCTTTTTCAGATATGACCTTCATGTAGTGTGTAATAGAGCTGTTAGTGAATGTAAAAGCTCTGCAAAATTTAAGTGCAGACAAATTAAACTGAAACGAGTCATCAGTAATTCCAGTCTCACTTCCTGATTTGCATAATAACAGCCTCTGGTCTTGATTGGCTGATGAGCGTCTCTTAGCTCCGCCCTCAATCACTGTGTTCATGTTGTTCGTGTCGAGAAGACGCTGTTTGAGATTGATACGGTAAAACACGCCATCGTTACTGTTCGTATCACTGTGATCAAGAGCTGAGATTCAGATATGATAATGAGCGTTTGCTTTCTGACCAATCAGAGCAGAGCAGCTCTCAGAGAGGCGGAGCTTAGAGAGACTGAAGCGTTTCAGACACTGAGAGAAAAGAGCTGATTGAGTGGAGATTATGAGGAAATTAAAGTGTTTTTAAACTTGGACGAATGTAAACCTGTTGTAGGAGACTCTAAAACACAATTAGAAGACTTTAAAGTAGCATAATCAGGCACTTTAACCAACTGTCATCTGTTCATGTTCCTTCAGTAATGACTCTGTTACGCTGTGGTAAATTCACTGTAAATCATGTGGGTTATTGCTTTAAAGGAGTAGTTCACTTCTAAAAAAAACTTTTGCTGATAATTTACTCACCCCATGTCATCCAAGATGTCCATGTCTTTCTTTCTTCAGTCGAAAAGAAATTAAGGTTTTTGATGAAAACATTCCAGGATTTTTCTCCATATAATGGACTTCAATGGGGTCCAAACGTTCAAGGGCCAAAAGACAGTTTCAGTGCAAACTGTTCAAAGGGCTTTAAACGATTCTTTTCAGCGTTCGTGACTCTCCTGTTCGAACTCGTTCGTCAAAATCAACCAATCTTTTCCCGAGTCAATTTGCTCATTTCGTTCGTTGAATGAACCAAATGACTCGGAAAAAGATTTGTTCATTTTGATGAACGAGTTCGAACAGGTGAGTCACGAACGCTCATCAGAACAGAGCAAGGCGAGCGTTTGTGCTTATAAAACTTAAACTTTGTTATTTATTTATTAAATGAGTGATCGTTTTGCTTGATAAAACCCTTATTCTTGTCTGGAATCGTCTGGAACCTTTGAACAGTTTGCACTGAAACTGTCATTTGGACCTTGAACCGTTTGGACCCCATTGAAGTCCATTATATGGAGAAAATCCTGGAATGTTTTCATCAAAAACCTTAATTTCTTTTCAACTGAAGAAAGAAAGACATGGACATCTTGGATGACATGGGGGTGAATAAATTATCAGCAAACGTTTTTTTAAAAGTGAACTACTCCTTTAATACACCATCTCTGGTTTCTCAGGGGACTCTGGAGATTCGTTTCCCAGACAAACATCTCTCCGCCAAAGACTTCAACATCTACGGCCACGCGGGCGGCACTTCTGGTTGGCCAGCTCCTGTTTCTTCTTCCTGGTACCTAATTAAGTTCTTATCCTTTCTTTTGAATCCGTTCTGAGTTTATATAATCAATAATTTATGTTGTTCTGCGTTATAATCTGTTTTAGGTGTATTCCTTAATAGTCATTCTACCTAAAACTCCAATCAGAGAGAGGATCTCATTACCATGTGAGTACAGGCCTCAGGTCAGGTGTGTTCAGTGTTTGTCTTGATGATGATGATGATGATGATGATGTGTTTGTCGTTCTCAGCTAAGAGGGGTTTTTACGTGTACGCTGCGATCCTGTCCGTGTTGAATCTGGTCCAGGGTTTGGGAAGCGCGCTGCTCTGCGCTGACATCATCGAGGGCCTGTGGTGAGTTCATGTGTTTCTGTCAAACCTGTTCTTTACCTTTTAGCACCCCAGTTACCAGAGACGTGTCATCAGCTGTGTTTCCATCCAAAGCTGGGAATTTAACTTATGCGCAAAATTTAAATAGCGCATAAAACATGTGCGAATAAAGCAGCGTTTCCATTCAATACACAAAAAACACAGTAATATTGTGAAATATTATGACAATTTAAAATGACTTTTTTATGTTAATATATATTAAAATGTAATTTATTCCTCTGAAAAAAAGCTGAATTTTCAGCATCATTACTCCAGTCTTCAGTGTCACATGATCCTTCACAAATCACTCTAATATGATGATTTTATGCTCCAAAAACATGTATGATTATTATCCATGTTGAAAACAGTTTTTTACATTTTTATTTCAGGATTCTTTGATGAATAGAAAGTTCAAAAGAACAGCTTTTATCTGAAATGGAAAGCTTTTGTTACATTAAACACTACCCTTTAAAAAGTTTGGGGTCAGTAAGAATTTGTATTTTATTTTTGGGGGAAATAAATAAGAAATCAATACTTCTATTCATCAAGGATGAGTTACATTGATCAAAAGTTACAGTAAAGACATTTATAATGTTAGAAAAGATTCTAATTAAATAAATGCTGTTCTTTGAACTTTCTATTCATCAAAGAATCCTGAAATAAAAATGTAAAAAACTGTTTTCAACATGGATAATAATCATACATGTTTTTGGCATAATAGACAAATGAAAAAAAAAAGATATTTTATTCATATTATGTTATTTTATCTGTAGTGGACACCAGGACTCGATTGTTTAAAAAAAATGACATGAAATTATATATAGGCAAAAATATTGCCATATTTGAAAATCGATTATTATTATTATTTTTTTTTTGTTTAAATTACATTGATATCTGAATTTATGTAAAAACCTAGACTTTGAAACATAAAAAATGTTAATTATTAATATGTATTCGTGTACAAAATGACATATAAACACCGTTTTCTATATTCACTTTCTTTATTTATTTTTTTGCCTGGAAACGCTTCCAATACGCTTGCGTGTCGTGTGAAAAACAGGCATCTGTTCTTACTACGTCTCACACAATCAGAACTTAAAAATACGGGATATTTTACGGGAAAATACTAAAACGGGAAGACAGCGGGAAAAGAGCTAGTGAGAAACCCGGAAAAAACGGGAGGGTTGACAGCTATGCCATCATAAACGAGTGTGTGTCGAGCGTCAGACATAACACAGTAAACGCTGTCGCGTTTGGATGCTGGTGTTCAGGAACACACTCGTGTGTGTGTGTGTGTGAGACGCTTCTGGAGGGAACTAAACCCAATCATTCTGATCACACACTTCAAAAACACCAAACCAACATTAGAGATGCTGCGACGCCATTGGTCCACTGGTTACTCCAGTTATCCAATCACAGCCTGAGGGAAAGTCACATGATTTTATTTGTGCACATCAAAGGATTTATTTAGTAAATGTGTTTCCATCAAAGTTTCTTCTTATCTGGATAAAAAATTATTATTATAGTTTTATTTGTGCATTTTTAGTTCATGCGCATCTTGGTGTTTCATCCAATATTTTTTTTAATGCGATCTCCCACGTCACATAAAGATAGGTATTTAAATAGTTAATTTTGCACACATCAAATTTCCTGTTTAAATCTGTTTTATATCATATATTTGGCACTATGTCTTGGCACTAGCCTCTTCTACTTTAATATTATAAAATCATTGTTTTGTCAATATTGTACTATCAGCAGCACAGTGAGTGAAAAGTTTGAGGAATGAACATGAATCTGAGAATGCCTTTGGTTTGTCTGATGATTTGAGAAAGCAAAGATAGCAGAAATATTGACACTTAAAGTGCCCTGATTATGCTATTTTAAAGCTTCCTATTGTGTTTTAGAGTCTCCTTCAACAGGTTTACATGCAGCAAATGTCAAAAACACTTTAGTTTCCTCATAATCTCCACTGCAGCTCTTATCTCACAGTGTCTGAAACGCTTCGATTGTAGATTCAGTCTCTCTAAACCCTGTAAAAGTCATAATAGGAGACTTTATTGGTTTGATATCATTATATTCTTTTTATATACCTTTACGAATTGCTATATGTTTGTCTGTGTAGGTATCCCCTGACTCCTGTGTTGTGTGTGTGACTGTGTCTGTGTGTGTTTGCAGCTGTGTGGACGCGACCACATTCCTGTACTTTTCCGTCTTCGCTCCTCTGATCTACGTGACGTTCCTCAAAGGATTCTTCGGGTATGTAGATCCGGCTTCGGCTGATTCTGTCTCAGGATATTACACGTCCACTCGCCCCTGGACACACACTCACTCCTGTCCTATCACAGCGCTTCAGTCCTCAATGCAGAACTGAGGAACTGTAGATGTGTTCAGGGATGAGGAGAATGGCTTATGTGGTTCAACTTCCTAAATGCCATGAGATTATATTTTTAATATAGCAAAAACAGTCACTGAACAGGGGAAGTTATGAGTCGAGAATGTTTCTATATGCCAGATCACAGAGTTTTGTGACTGTGGTGTTCTGGGTAAAACATTACACTATAAATCTCAGGTTATGTTACATTATCACTAAATATTTGATTCATTCTTTTTGTCAAGTTGTTTTCTTTCAATTAGAACAGGTTTTGTGTTTCTGTTTGAAACTGACTGACTGTGGGCCTCGCTGATCTGAGCTCTTATTGGTCAATGACATTGAAAATGAGCGAATGAGAAACGCTTAGTGTTCAGGAGAAAGTTCATCATGTTCTCGTATTTACATGTGTGTTTGCAACGATAAAGGACTTGGACCTGTGCATGTGTGGATACATACACTCACACACTCTCTTACATACACACACACGCACTCACATGCATACGTACTCATGCACACTTACTCACACACGCACTCAAACACATGCATACACTCTCACACACACAATCGCACACACACACACACACACTTAAACACATGCATACATACACATGCACTTGCATGAAAATACACACTTCAGACACACAATCGCACACAACACACACACTCACGCACTTAAACGCATGCATACATACACACGCAGTAGCACGAAAATACACACTCAGACACACAATCGCACACACACACACACTCACGCACTTAAACGCATACATACATACACACGCAGTAGCACGAAAATACACACTCAGACACACAATCGCACACACCACACACACACACACTCACGCACTTAAACACATGCATACATACACACGCACTTGAACGAAAATACACACTCAGACATACAATCACATGCACGCACACACACACACTTAAACATATGCATACATACACACACACACACACACTTGCACGAAAATACACACTCAGACACAATTCGCACACACGCACTTAAACACATGCATACATACACACGCACTTGCACGAAAATACCCACTCAGACATACAATCACACGCACGCACACACACACACACACTTAAACATATGCATACATACACACACACCACACACTTGCACGAAAATACACACTCAGACACAATCGCACACACGCACTTAAACATATGCATACATACACACGCACTTGCACGAAAATAGACACTCAGACACACAATCGCACACACACACACACACACACACTCACACACTTAAACACATGCATACATACACACGCACTTACACGAAAATAGACACTCAGACACACAATCGCACACACACACACTTAAACACATGCATACATACACACGCACTTGCACGAAAATACACACTCAGACACAATCGCACACGCAGGCACACACACGCATACACACATTCACACTTACGCATGCACTTACTCATGCACACTCGCACACGCACGCAGGCACACACAAGCATACACACACACTCACACTTATGCACACACTCAATCAAGCACACACACACTGAACATATTTCGCACACTCACACTTACGCACTCACTCATGCACACACAGTCCGCACATACTTGCACTCAAGCACACGCACGCAGGCACACACTCACACTTACGCACACACTCATTCACGCACACTCAAGCACGCACATGCAGGCATACACACGCATACACACACATTTACACTCACTCACGCACTCATTCACGCACACACACATTCACACGCACACAGTCCGCACACACTCAAGCACAGGCACACACACTCACACATTCACACTTACGCACACACACACCTCACACAATCTGCACATACTCGCACTCAAGCACACACAGGCACACACACATACACACATTCACACTTAACCACACACTCATTCACACACTCACTTACGCAGGCACACACTCATTCACGCACACACGCACAATAAAAACAAAAACCAACTTGACACAAAGATTGACTGCAGTATTTGGTGAATCTGCAGCATAACGAGAGATTAACGAGTGATTTTAAAGCCTGTTCAGACACATGAGGGTGTGAGGGGAATCCACTGAAGGGATATATGAGACGACGGCTGTTCTTCTGTGTGTAACCAACTTCCTCATTCCTCTCCAGTTCCGAGCCCAAAATCCTCTTCTCGTACAAGTCCCAGATCGACGAGCCGGAGGACTCAGACGTGCACCTGCCCAACACCTCGTCCTCGGGCCTGAGCCGCAGAGAGCTGGACCACGGCTCGTACTCCAGCACGCAGATCGACGGCTCCGGCGCATACCTGGACGACGTGGTGTCCGGCCCGTTCGGGGAGCGCACAGCATCAACAGCATCGACAGCGACCGCTGGAGAGCCCTGAACGCGTGACCTCTGACCTCTGGGACATTTGACCTGCGTCGTGTGAACTACAAACGGTCCGTCGGTGCTGTTCTTCAAGCATATGTATTCCATGAATCCAACATTCCTTGTGTAACAACAGTGCTCTTAATTTCACATCTGTGTACTCAAAGCGAGTTCATTGGACTTTGTGAAGTGCATAACATAATATATTTCTTCAGAAATGTTTATGATCTCGACTGAATTAGCTAGATGTGCTACTGATGCCAGCGAAGCATCTGCTCAGACGTTTCTTTCTACCGTTAGGGTTGTTTTGCACTGAAAGTCATTCGTTTTGGTGCATGTTGTAATTTAAAGGCCTAAAATCCACCTTGACTTTGTT